>CM076676.1:138887643-139465143 GCA_038501925.1 Xenopus petersii | reverse complement strand
GGGGGGGGCGGGTCATAAAGAGAAAATTGTCAGGTGTTGGGGATAGTGACATTTGGGTAGATAGAGACCTGACCCTAAAGGTGGCCATAGATGCAAAGATCCGCTCGTTCGGCGATGTTGCCAAACCAGCGGATCTTTCCCTGATATGCCATTAACAGGCATGGTTATATCGGGGGTAATCTGATTGTTCGGCCGCATGGCCGAACGATCATATTACAATGTGCCATGAGCTCCGGCGGGATCGGTCGGGTCAAAATCAAACCTGACCGATCGACCGATCTCCGCCGGACGAAAGATGTCGGCATACACCACACACGATCCGAAAATCGTACGAATCCTTGATTATTACAATCGGATCTGTGTGTCTATGGCCACCTTAACCCTACCTTTCCCAACCCAATCTGGTGAACTGTCGGTACTTCTATACCCTGTCTGTAATGATGCCTGTTATTATCATATTATCAGGCTAACGGGAGATAAGGCTGGTATTTCTATTGGGGAAGGAACAGGCTTCTCTGCAGGTTTATGACTTGTTTGTTCAGAATCCACTCTTTAAAGAATGCCTGGAACTCGGTTACAAGAGCAATCGTGCAATAGTTAAAGGTGAAAACATGGAGGTGCTAATATATTGGGCACCAAAACTCTAACCTTGGGTTCTGGGGATGGTAAATGTCCTCCATAAAAAATGTACCTTCCTGGTGTTTTGTCTTCTATGTGTTGCTATTTTTCTTGCACTTCCCAGTTCAAGTGCATGCCCAGTACAATAAACTCATCC
Source organism: Xenopus petersii (assembly GCA_038501925.1). NCBI lineage: Eukaryota > Metazoa > Chordata > Amphibia > Anura > Pipidae > Xenopus > Xenopus petersii. The sequence goes on along the minus strand of CM076676.1, from coordinate 139,464,368 downwards.
AAAAGTACGATACTACAACAGTATGGAACAACCTAAGTTGGCACTAGGGATACAAGAGAAATCGATCAAACATGGGGGCATAACCAAGGGCGGCTTATAGAGAGAAAACTGTCAGGTGTTGAAGAACGTGTTGGGGATAGTGACAGGTCGATAGAGACCTGCACCCGACCATAACCCTACCTTCCCTAACCCAATCTGAAGATCTGTGGGTACTTTTATATTCATGCCGGACCTGTCCATCTCTAATGTCACTGAAGGTGGGTGATTATATAGACAACAGCTGGAGGCTGAAGTGGGGCACACTGATGCCACCATGAATGTATATCTGTCCCACAGGTCCCATGGGTTTTGGGCCTGCATATGACTAAATGGAAAATATAATAAACACATCAACCGAAGAAAAGTGTACAATGCAAAAATTTTTCCTTTACATGAATTTAATTCAGAGTATCAACTCTTGGATGAATTATGGCTCAGTGTTACATAAGAAAACTTTCCTCATTAAATCTCCTTATTAAATTCCAAAGAATTTGTGAGGATTTGGTGCAGAAAGCCCAAGAACTACTTTACTGTCCTTTGTTCCTAGCGAACCTATTCTCTTAGTAGCTGTATGGTGAGATCATTCCTCTGGCTTTGGGAACAGATATATGTGAATCACAGAGCCATATGTCTGATCCAGTCGGCTGGTACAGTCCATAGTGGATAGCTTTCCCAGGTTTTCATTCCCACAGGGGTTTGAAGCCTCTGCTCCCTGCTTCCTCGCTCACATCTGCAGTCAAAACATAAATAATCCTACATGTTTGTGTGGTGGAAGGGCCTGAAAGGAATATCTGTATTCTCAGCTACGAACTCATCAGATCATTTCACTTGGTGGTTTTGGTTTACGACCCCATGTTTTTATATTATGTAATAGTTACTTCCTGAGCTAATCTGTGGGAAAACAAACTTTTTTTTGGGGGGGGGAGGTTGGATATACAGTATATACAGTACTGCTGGAAATTTATATTGCCTCTATTTTTATACCTTATATAGAGCTGACATTCTCCTGTATCTCCAAAATGTATAGACAAGCTTCCCAAACAAGTGGATGTATGCCTGCTTTGTCCTCCAGTTTGGTGGGCCAAATAAGCAACTGCTCTACCTAGTCGATGATTGACTTGGCATCTAATGTCCGCTCAAGCGTGAGCAGCTTTGCACAACTGGGACAACATACTTATTAGGCAGACCTGTGAATAGGTTATATACTGGGCAAACCACCCATTGAATGAAAGCTGTTGCCTGGCCCTGCCCAAGCATATAAAACGTTAGCAGAAATCGGCAGAATCCGATATAAAGCTATACTGTAGGTACGGCTATGGGTATTATTCCATTTTCCTATTTTTAGGTGCACGGTTTGTTACTCTAGTACACTGCACTGCTACTTTTCCAGTAACAAGTAATTAGCTGGGAAATGTACCAACCTGGCTCATGAGTCAACATTTCCAGAACACGGTCAGGACAGTGCTGCTTTGTACCTCACTTTGGGCAGATAAAGGTAATATTATGGCAAGGCCTTATTGGGCTTAATCGGTTTCCATTACCCTGAGAGCTGATTCCTAGGAATCTGCATTTTTTTGGTGATTGTTTACATCTGAATTATAAAAACATTGTGCTTAAGAGATGTATTAAGTGGTTATTGCAGGGTCTGGGACCCCTGTGGGCTGAATGTTATGGAATAAAAAGAGCTTGAAGTTATCTGTGAATAATGTGATATACCTCAATGAGCGTAAAGCTGGTAAGATGTTCTCTTTGCCTATTGTTTTCATTAAGCAATTCTATGGCTTCTATTATTTCCTTAGCTGACTTGGGAAATTAAGCTGCTCCATGTTTCTAACTTCCTGGATCTTGCAAGGTAGATACAGTAGACCATTAGATTGCCAGTGCACAGGTAAAACCCACATACGCAAAAATAGCTAAAGGAGGGGGGTTGGTTACACAGAGCTCTTTATCTCTAGTTATACTAACGGGAGGGAGATAGTGTGAACCAAAACAATGCTGTTACTGCTTTATAATGGTACATAAATCAATTTTTATATAATAAGCATAAGCTGCATGCCTCATCTGCCCTTTGACGCAATCACTCAAACCAACTTCTTCTTCTGTTAAGGTTTTTCTCTAGAAAATCTAAAAAAAGATGAATTTCCTCTTGGGTCTTCTTCCTTCTTGTGCCCTTAGAGTGTGAAATGTCAAAGCAAAACCACACCTAATGCAATACAATTGAGATACAGTGCCTTGAAAAACAACTTCATGTGGCAGAACCCTAAAAGACAGCTGATCGATAAATGGGATTTGGGGCATTTAGAGATGTGTGACTGAGCCTAGCTCCTACAGTTGCCATCTATAGCTTTGAAAAATAAGGAAAACTCGAAAAAGAACAGGTGATTTTTTTTGGGGGGGGGCAGCAGAACTGTCCAGAATTAGGCCTTCAATTAGCTTAGGCTGGCCCAGTTTGGTAATCTTATATATAAATCATTTCCAGCTCTTTTCTTTGGTTTTCTGTTGTTCTTCCTTTTCCATTCTATCCTGAGGGTCAACTTATGTTGATTGATAGGATTCTGTCCATTGACCATGTGTTGGAAAATAATAAATGTGGGGACATTCTGGATTATGCGTTTCCGGATAACGGATCCCATACCTGTATTAGAAGTCACTGAGTTTTGCATACAACAGGGTACACAAGTTTCAGAAAGTCATGACAAATTACTTCACTTAGCACCAGTTATACCTGCTGACATCACTGAGTGCTTTTTATAGAATGTAGTAGGGATGGGCCAATTTTTTCGCCTTGTTTCGCAGCGGAAATGACGGCCAAAGACTTGTATGGCATTGTGCATCATAGACTTTAATGGGCTTTGGCGACATTTCACCGGCGCCAATTTTTGGCAAAATGAAACGGCTCAAATTCTTTCATCCCTAGAATGTAGTTGACAGGATTTTAGATTGTAAGCTCTTTTGGGCAGGGCTAGCATCTTGTGAGCTGAAATACAACTTTATAAGCCTCCAGGCCCATGGAAGCTGCTAGATAGCTGGCTTAGAAACTGACCCTTTACAACAGTTTTTTATTTTTTGTTTATTTCCTGCTGTGGCTTTTATTAACCTTGCTGCCCTAGGGTCTGAAAAGGCTTATAGTTTTTATTTGTATTTTACAGGAATAGAGCAGACATCCTTCCTGTCTTCCTACAATATAATTATACCTCAGAAAGTAGCCCGGGCGCGAAGAGATACATCTGGCTCCTCTGGAGAGGTAACTTACTGCTCCCCTGCGTTCTTTGCAATTGGTTTCTGTTTAAAAGCAACCTACTCATAATATGCCAACTGTGATTGTATAAGAGAATGTTTGGGGTCATTCATAGATATTTATGCAAGAGGGTAGCAACTGGCGCTGGTCTACTCCCAGGAGCCAATTGGTTGAAGTTTGCATGGATAAAGCCTCTGTAGGAAGTATCAGGGAGTAGGCTAGAAATGTTTGCATTGAAGGAGAAGGAAAGGTTAAAATTAAGTAAGCTTTATCAGAAAGGTCTATATAAATACACCAGTAAACCATCAAAGTAATGCTGCTCTGGGTCCTTTGTCAAAGTAAGCTTTATTGTCATCTCAGCAGTATACGAATACACAGTGAGACGAGACGGCCTGGCTCTAGCTAGTACAGATCACAAAAAGGCACATCAAATACACAATAACTCTTTTCCAGCCAAATGGGGTCTAAAAACAAATGCTCCGTAAAGCTATCAATTTATTGCTGCTTTTTATTAGTGGTCTATCTATTTAGGCCCTCTCCTATTCATATTCCAATCTCTTATTATATCTCTTATTTTCTTATTATTCATGCAATGCATGGTTACTAGGGTAAATTGGATCCTAGCAACCAGATTACTTAAAATGGCAAACTAGAGAGAGAGAGTGCTGCTGAATAAAACGCTAAATAACTCAAAAACCACAAATGATAAAAAATTAAAACCAAATGCAAATTGTCTCAGAATATCACTCTCTACATTATACTAAGGGGTAACTCAAAGGTGAATAACTTCTTCTAAATGTTGGGGTTCTATTCTATACCAACCCAAGGCAAACACTGTCCCTTTAGCAGGGAATAACTGTGCCTCCAAAGATGACCCCTTTAGCTCTCCAGACTGACACTATATGCAGAGCACTACATATGAGTTTATTTATAGCCTTCATATCTGCATTATTTTCCCCAGAATTGCATCCAGAATACACAATATTTGCATCCTGTCTACTGCAAAAGTAGCAAAGATTATAATTCCATATAAGGTGCATTATTTCACGCCTAATAATTTTAGCAGGCTGTAGTTATCCTTTCAAATCAATACAATGCAGTCCCCACCCAAGACAAACCCAGAATTTCCACAATGTCCTCTTGTGCACAGGTTTGTTATCCATTTCATAATGGGAAGGTTGTGGAAAACTCTCTGACCCCAGAAAGGCCCCTGGGAAACAGCAGCTGTAATGCACGTGCCCCCGTGCCAATGCACTCACTCCTGATGCCAATGTACCTCCTGATTTCTCATGCCCCTTTACTTGCTATTGAAGGGGAAATATTCCTGTGGGCACAATCCACGGCACATATCCAAGATATCATCTTCTTCTTAGTAATCTGTTCTGACTGCTTAATAATAACAATGACTGTGTTTCCTTACAGAATTCACTTTCTTATGCCATCGAGGTAGAAGGCAAGAAACATGTCCTGCATTTGGAAAAGAACAGGTAATTCTGTTTAGTTAATAGACCCAATCGTCTTTCGGTTGATGTGTGTCCAGTAGGATAACTAGGTAGTTCTAATGCACAGCATTTTCCAATCTCATCTATCTAGCTGTTGCTAAACTACAATTCCCAGCATCCCCAGACAGCCATATAATTATATTGTAATATCTGACCCATTAAATAAGCAACTGTACTTGATGCCAGAGGGGACAACATTCCACATTCTCCTTTGCAATGTATTCTATTGCAGCAATTAAATAACAATTGCAAATTCTGCTCCAAGTCAGGCAGAACAACCAATCAAATGTGTTTTTCCTAACAGTAGAAGTTCATGGTGAAGGTCATAAGCCACCCGATAAATGAAAGGGTCCATGCAAGATGATGAATGCCTATTGGTAATTGATACATGTTGCTGAATTATAGACTATCCCAAATATATTCCTGATTATAGCCACCAATCATGTAACGACATATAATCACCCCTCCTTTTAGTGCTGCTTTGTCTCAGGCAGAAGAGAGAAAGAGGAGTTTATTATACAGAGTAAACCCTTCTTCTGGACTTGTATTACAGCAAATAGCAAACACCAATGATAACCTGGAAATTAAAGCTGTAGGCAGAGGACATTGAGATGGCTTGGTTCAGTATAACTGTATATGGTCCCCTGAAGCTGCTAATATGTTTTGTTTGTTTGTTTTTTTTAGAGATTTCATCGCCAGAGACTTTGCTGTCTATACATATGCAGAAAATGGAAGTATAATATCAAGCCGGCTTCAGGATAAGGTCAGTATCTACTTTATTGGAAACGACAAACGAGGAACCGGCACACAGAATTAAAAGCTGACTAAGGGGCCAGCCCCTGAAACGTTGTGTAGTGATTGAGACATTAAACACTTAGAGTTTAATCCCCCTTTGCATTTAATTCTGCATTTGTCGTTTCCAGTGGATTCAGGGGAGGGCCGTCTCCCTAGAGGACTGAGCACCAGATTTCAGGAATATGGAAGTGCTTGCGAATTTTACTTTGCTTTATATCACAATGTGGGATTCAATATTCTACATGTCTTTAGAACCATCCAATTGTGTGCTACTTAAAGGTACCCCATCCATAGGGTCCCTTGTCATGTCTGCATTGAAGTGTTTTTTTCCTCAAAATAGAGCGGCCGACAGAATGTGACTTTTTCTCTTGGCTGTGCCCCATGAGGCAGCAGCAGATCTCATAAAAATTTTTGTATTGCCCAACCAACAATGTTGCTAAACTACAATTACCAACAGTCACCTGACTGTTGTGTTGCCCTGGGTCCTGCCATTGCTTTACATTGCCAGTGAGTAACGTGCAGCTGACAATGTGAAATCAAGATGTACAGGGTAAAATTCCCACAGTCTGTGTGCTGCTATGTGTGTGCCTTGCTCCATAGAAAGCCGCGATCAACATTTCTGACTGCCAACAACAGTTTTAAATCCGGTTTTGCCAAGTTTCAAATCAAATGGGAACCGATCCCTATTGTATCTTTTCTGCCGTTTTGTTTGTGTTCATTTGTGGCTGATTTTATGCAACATGCCTTGTGTATAAGATGCAGATGTTGTGGATTTGAATGGAATGCTCTTTGGACAACTGGCAATCTGATTCAATAGGCATTTATTTGGAAGTCGGAAGGTTGTGGATCTTCAGGAGGTGGGAGTGGTGCCCGTGCAGGGGCCCTATATTGTAAGTAGGTTTCATTATGCTTAAGGCAGCATTAAAGGAGAACTGAAACAAAATTAGTAGAAATAATGTATTATATATACTGGACTCGCTGTCTTAGCCTAAGGGTTCAGTGGCCCTTTAACAGTAATGATCCTAGCCTTTAAAATTGCCCATAGCAGCTCCCCCATCTTGGATCCTCTTAAGCCATCTTTTAAAAACAGTGGCACATGCTCTGTGTGATATGAGCTTTTTTTTGAGATGTTAATATGGGCCAAGTAGTATCTGAGCCTAAGGCAATGCCATTTTGTAATACAACCCCCCCTGCCACCACAGAATCCACTTCCAAAACTTGTGAACTCACTCAACCCCCTCCCCCTATGCTGGACTTGTTCTCCCCTGGAATTTTGCCCCTTGAGCCCCTGCACCCCTAGTTCCTGCCATGACTGGAATATCAAGTGGCACTTTATTTTTCCCGATCCTGGCACAGATTGTTTTATTTCCAGCCTTTTACATTCTATAATGTTGGTGTTCTACAGCTAAATTAATTCTCCCATTTTCCCCTCCCCTCGGAGTGAAATTCAATTTCCAGTGTCATGTTCAGTTTCAGTGAGAGCTAACCCATGTATTTATGGACAACATCTTTGCTTAGATACTGGAGTGGCCCAGCCCTTTGCCGTAACTCCTCTGTATCCAGTAACACATGATAATGATCTGTCCTGGGCCAACATCATGTCATCCTGTTACTAATGTGTTTGTGAGATTCCCAGGAAGTGACTGTCAGTCAGTTGAACGGTCACATGGTTCTAGGGAGGATGTGGCTAGAGGAATTAGTTTATATATCAGTCTGTGTGGCAGATGATTGATTTTAGTGACGTCCTGCTTGATTTCCACACTTCCCGTGTATTATCACCTAGGCCTTGTCATTTCATGTGATTGTGCTGAAAATAGCTTGTGATCACCGTGACTTCTCTCAGTGGTACTGAACTACAAGTATAAATACCTAACTTTTCTTACTGCTAGTGGATTGTGCCTCTATAAAAATATATCCTGTAATACACTTTCATTTAAATAAACCCCTCCACACTTTCACTTAAATAAACCCTTTTCATGAAAAATATATCAATATAGCCTTCTAATATATATAGATATAGATAGATAGATAGATAGATAGATAGATAGATATATCTTTATCTGCCATTTTATGTCCACCCTCTGGCTTGTATGAGGCACTGTGTTCATATATAGGAGAAATGATTGGGGTTCATTCAACACATACCTCCTCCCAACATTTTGAAAATAGAAAGAGGGACAGAAAGATTTGCTGCTCGAAGTGTGGCGGAAATTTGTGACCACGCCCATTTTATGGCCAACCCCCTGATTACCATGTCCAACGTTTGTCGGGTTATGGAAAGTTTTGAACATATTTCTGTGGTTTTATTTAGGGTCCGGGTTTACCCTATGTGTTATTACAGTTTTGCTAATGAAGGTGAATTGCCCTTTAAGTCACAGTTCCCCCAAGAGACCTGCTTAACTTAAATAGTTACAATTGTTTCTTTGCTTATCTTAAAATTGTAACAAATGTATCTAAGTGCACATATTCTGGGCTCACTGCCAAAAGCCAATAAAGTTTTAGAAACTTTGTATCTTTTTCTGACTGTTCAGTGCAGGAGATCAAAGAGAAAGTCGGGAGATTTTCAGTAACAATCTGGGACTGCGGGTTGAGCTGTCAAAATCAGGACTGTCCTGCAAAAAACGGGACAGTTGAGAGGTATGTAAACACTGGGCAAATATGTTCCTGGGCAGTAAACCATAGCAACCAATCCTTTGTTTTGTTTTTTTCTAGCCATCTGCATCTTGAACACTAAAAGCAAACATCTGATTGGATTCTAAGGAGCAGATTTGCCCAGTTTTTATAAATGAGCCCCAGTGTGTTTAAGCCCACACTACTTCCTGTTTGAGTTAAACCCTGCATTATTTCCTGTCAGGTGATCAGCGAGGGAGCACAGTAAGCATCACAAAATGGTGGCTCAATGCATATGATGTAAAATGGAAATATTACTGATATAGGCCAATTTAGCAAGAGTCTTTGCTAGGTGACTTTTTATGATATAAATCCTAATATCTATTTGGGCTGAAGGTTTGGGTACATAAATTGAGGGCTCATGCACTTGGCCAGGCCACACTTCACTAGATATGCACCAAATCCACTATTTTGGATTCGGCCGAACCCTGAATACCGATCCGAATCCTAATTTGCATAAGCAAATTAGGGGTTGGAAGGGGAAAACATTTTTGTACTACTTTGTTTTGTGACAAAAAGTCACGTGATTTCCCTCCCTGCCCCTAATTTGCATATGCAAATTAGGATTCAGTTTCGCCGGGCAGAAGGATTCGTCCGAATCCTGCTGAAAAATGCTGAATCCTGCCGAATCCCGAACCGAATCCTGGATTTGGTGCATCCATACACTTCACAGTATTCAGTGTATGCAGCACCAGTGGAATAGCATTTAAGCAATCACAATTTAGCACCCTTTTATGTCTCCCTATGATATTTATGTGAAGGTCTATAAGCAAATGAGTGCAGCTTGCTTTTAGTTGCAGGCGGAGTGATTCAAAGAACCGATATATGGGTTGTTTTCACTACTGATATATAAACCCCAAACCACTTAGCCCACACATGTATTGTTCTTGGTGTGTTTGCAATGGACTTGAGGTTCAAAAAGGCAAATCTTAGTATGACATAAGGTGGCCATTCACAGGCCAGTAACGGCTGCCAACCCAGTCCTTTTGGCAGCTTATTGGGTTGCCCAATCAATATCTGGTGAAAATCGGATATACAGTAGATCAGGCAAATTTAAAAATCCCATCCGGTTGAGGAACAGATCGCCTTGTTGATGAGGTCCTGCATTCCCATCACTGTGTTCACATCATTTGCGGATCATCCCAATAACACCCAGCACAATGTATCTAGGAAAGATCGGCTTGTAGGATGACCTCACTAAATGAGCAGATATTTGTGTATGGCCAACTTTATTTTTACCAGTTCTTTAATCCATCACAACCAATAAACACTTTGCTTTTACTGGTCTAGTTTGCATAGAATATTGAGTCTAAACATCTGATTGGTTACAACCTGGGTTAAAGAGACAACACAAGCTTTAATAATGTCTTTGCATTACCCTGGCATGTTTTTTTTTTCTTTTATTACAAACCAATCTAAAAAGTCCTGCCGATCATGGCTGATATACATGTACTATGAATATTTGCTGGTTCAGGGTTAAGGCAGGCTCGAAAATCTTGTAATCTGCAGATGCACCATGTTGGCTAGTTTGTCGGCAGATAAAAATCATTCTGATCATTCCTGCTCTTTGCACACGACTGGAACAATAGAAAAGCATCCAAACTGTGTGTGGCCCCTCGTATGATCTCCATATGTTCAACCCATGAGCATATCAGATTGCCCTGTGTGTAGCCACTCTAAAGCCTAAAGGTGGCCATACACGGGCAGATTAAAGCTGCTGATATCAGTCCTGTAGATCGATTTGGCAGCTTATCTGCCCATGTGTGGGGGCTCCCGACGTGTCCTCCCGATCTATATCAGGCCAAAATCGGACAGGTATTTTTTTGTACGATCCGTCAACCCGTCGGAGCCCATTCGTAGTATTGTAATCCATTCGGATTCATCCAATATCGCCCAGCCATTAGTGGGCATATCGGGTTAAGATCCGCTCATTTGGCGACCTTGACAAACGAGCGGATCTTCTAGTGTATGGCCACCTTTAGACCAGTGTTCCAAAACATAAGGCCCGTCCAACTGTCAAGTACATGGTCCCAGACTAGTAAATAGTAGGGGCCAAACCTAAAGACCAGTTGCAACATATCTGAGAGAATGCCTTTGTTCTTCTTGATATTCTTATAAATCCAGGGTTCAGTGTTTTTATATTTGTGTAACCTTGTTATACACTAAGAGGGTCTAACTAAATGCTAAACACTGAATTGGGTGCCTGATCCAAAAAAAAAGGCCAGAAACCCCACCCTAGAATTTTTGTGTTGTATCATGTTGCTAATTACTTCCTTCTGGGTCCCTGGTCGCCATATATGTCAGATCTCTTTGTGCTCCGAGCTGTTAAATGTTCCTCTGTAAAAATAAACTTCCATACAAGGGCCACATTATTTGGTTTATGGGTTTCCTTTAATCACACACTGTCAGCAGTTCCCTCTTTATAATGGTTCAATAGCACAACTCTGCTTTCCTATTGTCGAGCGCTGCTGTGTCAATGTTATAACTCCACATAGAAAACACTTGAGTAATGCGTTGACATTTTTCTCTGCCCAAGCAGGCTTCATTTTTATTGCGTTTTATGGAGTCCTAGGTTTATCCAATATGTGTATATAGAACAATTTATTGGGTTAAGTAGTGTCATGCTGCTGCACGTGAAGAACAGAGACCGTTAGCCACTTCTGTGTTTTTTTCCATTGCTACCATTTAGCCTATGAAGTATCTGCATAATATGGAGAGGCGCTATACAGGCCCAAGCACTAACATTTCAGCAATTAGATATAGTGTATAAGGAGAGGGAGGTGGCTCTCTGGTTAAATTAAGCTGATTCAGATCCCCATGTCCGCTCCATCGGAACTTGAATAAATTATTTGATCTCCATTTTCACTCTCATCTTGTCCCAGAGTGCTTAAAACATTACTGTAAAGTGCAGTGTCCCATAATTGTTTTCCTCTTTGATACACTGGTTGTCCTCAGATGACCTCCTCCTCTGCCTCTTCCTTTTCTCTAGCACTTAACTGTTTTACCACCCACCACTGCTTATGCCTTGGCCTCCCCTGCCCAATCTTTTATCCCCCATAACTTCACCTGACTACTCTTTAATTTTCACCCATACACACATTCTCTGCCTACTTCTCTCTCCATCCTGTACTTTCTTTTCTAGACCATTCTCTCCTTGCATTATACTCCCCCCTCTTGCCTCTACTTCTATTCTTTTCACCTATGGTGCCCTCATCTCTGCTGATAACACCTTCATTCAGATGCTGCTGCTTTTACTCCTTCTACCCACATGCTTTCCCACCTCCTGCTGTCCTTCATTTCCCCCTCAGCCTGCTGCTGCTTTTACTATTCTGCTATTCCCTTTCCACATGTCGTTTGTCTATCCAGCTACAATTATATACAAGATGAATTCCTACTTTTTGTCTTTAAATGAATAAGCAGCTATTGAAAATGTGTGCTTTGTCCCTCCTTCTTTGTACATTAATGTTCTACTTCCCTTCCTTTCAGGAGCACTGTCATTATCAGGGGTATGCAGAGGGGGTTCCTGAATCTGTTGTGGCCATTAGCACCTGCTCCGGCTTACGGTAACTTGCTTTCCTTGCCCCTTTAAAGAAACATACACTGATCCAAGTTTAACATTTATTCGCATTTTGCTCACTCTGTCGTATGCTGCAGTTTTTTACTGTTAAAGGTAAATTAAACAATATTAATTAACATGATCTGCCAGACATATAGTAGTTATCAGGGCAAAGATTGTTGTGTGTGTGTATAACATTTGTTCATACTGCATTTTTACATATGGGCTGACATTTCTTTACTATGCCTTTCCCCAAAGACTGCAGTATTATCATTTATTTATTCCAGCTAGGTTTGCTGTGACTTGTTTACCTCTATGGTATATTACCCAGCTAATGCACGCTTTCTTTTGCTTCCATAAAGTGTAGTGCTGATTTGCTGAAACCTACTAATGTCCCGCACAGCTTATTAAATAATTTCTTAATGTCAATCACAGCCAAACAATCACTCTTATGTCTTATGCCTTTGATGACCCATATCCTGCAACTCTAATGTTTCTATTCTCCGTGGGAAGTTACAGTAGTCAAGGTTTAAGTTAAAGGGGATGCTCACCTTTAAATTAACTGTTAGTATGATGTAGAGAGTGATACTTAGACAATTGCAATTGTTTTTTTATTATTAGTTTAGTATTTAACTTTTTTTAAGCAGCTCTCCAGTCAGCAGTCTGGTTGCTAGGGTCCAAATTACTTGGAAAATGAGTAGGAGAGTGCCTGAAGTGATCGTAGTAAAAAGTAGCAGTAATAATAAATGTAAAGCCTTACGGGGCATTTGTTTTTAGATGAGGTCATTGACCCCCTATTTGAAAGCTGGAAAGAGGCAAAAATATAACAAAGAGAAAATTCCAATTCCATAGTTACTTAGAATTGGCCATTCTGTTACATACTAAAAGTTAACATAAAGGTAAACCACCCCTCTAAATTAACGGTATGTACTTTACCCCATAGCAAGCAATATGTCATATTTGGGGTAATTATTTAGAGATATTTTAGTGCCTTTGAAAGTGGAGGCATTTTACATGCTGGGCTATTTTCACATGTTCTTCATGCACACATGAGGTTTTCTCTGTTATGTACCAGAAGACCATACCATGTTCCATGATAGAAAAGATTACCCAGGACCCTCACTTGTGTCTCTCACACAGGGGCATGTTACACTTGCAGAACTCGAGTTATGGGATCGAACCCTTGGACAACTCGGACAAATTCCAGCATCTGGTATATCGCATGGAGGATGTAAAGAGCGAGCCAATGGTGTGCGGAGTGACAGCTGCTGACAAAGAGCCGGAGACAGAGCTTAACCCACCCAGTATGACTCAGCTCCTGCGGGTACATTAATATATTCCTATATAATACTGACAGGCAGTATAATATAAACTCACACATTTATTTCCTTTAGTTGCCTTTCTTTAAAGGAACAGTAACTCCAAAAAATTAAAATAAGAAAAGACAATATAATGTAGTGTTGCCCTGCACTGGTAAAACTGTTTGCTTCAGAAAAACAACTATAGTTTATATAAATAAACTGCTGTGTAACCATGGGGCAGCCATTCAGGCACAGGATACAGAGGAGATAACAGATAAGTGCTTCAAAGCTTATCTGCTGTGTATCCTGAGCCTTTTCGGCTTTAAATGGCTGCCCCCATGGCTACACAGCAACTTGTTTATATAAACTATAGTAGAATTTCTGAAGCAAACACACCAGTTTTATCAGTGCAGCACAACAGTACATTATATTTTCATTTATTTAGGACACTTTAATTTTTTGGTGTTTCTGTTCCTATAACCACAGTGCTGGCATATGTCCAGTGTCTGGACAAAACTCATTTTCAAATTAGGGGTGGCAATTGTTGGGCATCCTTCAGTGGAAAAAAATGAAGAACCTTCTGACCCTGGCTAGTGCCCCTCTTCCATAAACCAAAAGCACAGGCCTACAGAATTGTATTGCACAGCACCTTCATGTTTTGCCTTGCTCCCAGATATGCCCATGGGTGGGTAGAATGGGTTTTATAGTATTTCTATATAACCAAGATAACCAAGATATGATTATGAAGATTTTCATTCACCCAGGTCATGGTATATCTAGTATAGGTAAATCTAAAAACAACTGGACTTGCTGAGTAATCAATGAAGACGTTTCACTACTCATCCGAGCAGCTTCTTCAGTTCCACTGACTGGTATGGGAAGTCATCGGCATATAAACTCTTCCACTAATCCAATCACAATGGCACATTGTACCTCTTCAAAGAGAGGACATCTGAAGAAATTGCCGAGAACTTCCCACACCAGTCAGTCGAACTGAAGAAGCTGCTCGGATGAGTAGTGAAACGTCTTCATTGATTACTCAGCAAGTCCAGTTGTTTTTAGATTTACCTATACTAGAGATAACCAAGATAAAATATGTTTAAAAATGCCATATTTTTCATACTGAACTTATTGCACGAGGCTAAAGTTTCAGCTTGTCAATAGCAGCAATGATTCAGGACTTCAAACTTGTCACAGGGGGTCACCATCTTGGAAAGTGTCTGTGACACTCACATGCTCAGTGGGCTCTGAGCAGCTGTTGAGAAGCTAAGCTTAGGGCTCGTCACTAATTATCCAGCAGAAAATGAGCTTCCCCTGTAATATAAGCTGATGCTACAGGATTGATTATTAAATTCTGATGCTAATTGCACTGGTTTCTGTGCTGCCATGTAGTAATTATCTGTATTAATTACTAATCAGCCTTATATTGTGACATTTATATTCTGTTTACTGTATATTGTGAGTGGGTCCTTAAGCTCAGTAAGTGACAGCAGCACAGAGCATGTGCAGTGAATCAGCAGAAAAGAAGATGGGGAGCTACTGGGGCATCTTTGGAGACACAGATCTTTACTGCTAGTCTCTGACTTTGGAAAATGACTGCTACCCTGAATTCAGTTAAAAGTGTCATGGTCTTTTATTTGTCCAAGTCCAGTAGACTTGTTATCAGTGTTATTTTATCGTTCATTCATTTATAATATCCTTAGCTAAAAACCACAAATAGCTGGCAATCTGTTGAATCTGTCAAATATTTGTTAAAGGCAAATTACAACTCAGTCGCTGACTTCCTAATGCTGCCATTGTAGAACACTGTATAAACATGTCAGGGGGCTGTGCAGATGATGCAGACACCTCATTATGATCAATAAATCGGTAACAGCATCTACTATTACTCTCTTTGCAGAGGAAGAGGGCCATTCTCCCCCAGACAAGATATGTGGAGCTCTTCATAGTTGTGGACAAGGAACGGGTATGTTTCTGGTTATTAGAGCACCTTCCTGTGTTGGGCAAACCATAATAATATAGGTATGGCATCTGTTATCCAGAATACTTGGGAACCTGGGGTTTTCCAGATAACGGATCTTTCCTTAATTTGGATCTTCATACTTTAAAGGACCAGTAACATCAAAAAATTCAAATGTTTTAAAGTAATAAAAAAAAAATGCAGTGTTGCCCTGTACTAGTAAAACTGCTGTGTTTGCTTCAGAAACACTACCATTGTTTATATAAATAAGCTGCTGTGTAGCCATGGGGGCAGCCATTCAAAGGAGAAAAAGCTCAAGTTACACAGCAGATAAGCTCTGTAGAACATAATGTTATCTTTTATCCACTAATTATCCTGTGCCATATAGCCTTTTTTCAATTTCCGCCATTGCTACTCAGCAGCTTGTTTATATGAACTATAGTAGTGTTTCTGAAGCAAACACATCAGTTTTACCAGTGCAGGGCAACACTACATTATATTCTCATTACTTTAAAACACTTTCATTTTTTGGTGTTACTGTTCCTTTAAGTCTGCTAGAAAATCGTAAATATTTAATAAACCTAATAGGTTGGTTTTGCTTCCAATAAGTATTAATCATATCTTAGTTTGGATCAAGTACAAGGTACTGTTTTATTATTACAAAGGAAATCATTTTTAAAAATCTGGATGAAATGGAGTCTATGGAGTATAGCCTTTCTGTAATTTGGAGCTTTCTGGATGACTTATCCCATACCTGTATATACTTCAGCTTGGCAGAAATGGGCACCCACAGCCTCAGTGGCATTTACTCTGTGAGCAAGTTGAAGATCACTAAGGGGCACACGAGTTCTCATCTTTGTAGCCCTTGTTCCCAGGGGTCTTTGCCATCTGCAATATAATGATGTGTGATCATAGTTTGTATTGTGGCTGAGAATACACTAGTGTAAGTATGAATTTGGTCACAGATTTTTGGGAATGCTTTTTCTTCATAAGACTTTACAATGGGCATTTTCAGATTTTTGCATATGTGATGTGTGGAAGGTTAATTAATAAAGCAGTTTCCGGCTTGTGTTTGCCAAGGTGTATGTCTGTGGGTTGTCACTACAAGGCACACTTAGGTTCTGAAACCAAAGTCCAATTGTGGGATATATAAATGTGCCTGCAGGAGCAGTACAGTTGTCATTGTGTGGCTGTCGGATTTATAGTACGAGGCAGTCATCGTTGTGAAACTCTATTAATCCACCCTTTGGGTTTCATTCAAACAGTGACATCAGCAAAAAAAACTTGCGTTTCATAAAAGTTTTCTGCTTGGGTTTGGAACTGATCTGGGATTCTCTGGTACGTTCCAGACATTTCCTAGGTGTCACAGCTCAGTGTTTAAATTTCATAACATGTATTGTACCCGACCCTGCTTATTTCACTCTGTAGGGCTTATTTTTTTCTTTATAAAGCTGTCGCTTTTTGTAGTGAGGTTTGTAGTAAGGCTGTTTTATTGTATTGGTCCCATGTGGTGCTCTTGGAACAAGAGCATCGGCCTCTTCATGACTTCATGTTCTGTGTATGTTGCTATTGTATCAGCGCCATCAGTTCTCAGAAAGCCACAGCTGCCTCCACCCTTAATAAGGAATCTCTCTGCGTCCCACCCACGCTACACACAGGCCACCTGGATTGTGCTCCAAATAATCTAATATTGTGTGCTTTGCCTGAATAGTGGATTTGAGAATTTTTTTATTTGCTAACATGATTATTTCTTTTATTTCAGTTTGACATGCTCAGCAGGAACGAGTCGGCTGTGAGGGCGGAAATGGTGCAACTGTCAAATTATCTGGACAGTGTAAGGGACACAAATGATGTGTGAGACACTGGCAGATGTGACTCTAGGATACTAATTCTTTACCCACTCTCTGTCCCCAATCTTCTAGGAAAAAGTCCCCCAGTCCATGGGATCTGCCTGTCAGTGCACACACACAGCGGATTTTGGTGCATATTTATACCATTTCTACTCTGAAATCTATTCTCTGTGTGCACTGACCTGCAGATGCCGTGCCTGATAGTGTACACAACACCAGCACCAATGCGCTCGGGGCGCTTCGATTTTCAAAGTCGCCCGAAGTTTCCTTGTGAGGCAACTTCGGAAATTGAAGTGTCGCGAGTGCATTGGCGCTGGCATTTTGTCATTATAGCAGGGGGAAGGCAGTTCAGGGAGATTGTCGACCAGCAGAAGAGGAGTTTAGTCGCCAGGCTACTTAATCTCCCCGAATCTGCCCATGTGCTTAAACCCTTAAGAGAGATCTCTTTTTCCATCTGTCTTCACAACAATCTTCCATTGATCCTTAGGGTGGTGCCACACGGGGTGATTAGTCAAATCTTACCTCACGAGGAAACTTCGGGAAAACTAAGCGATATGTATGCCATCCCACCGGCGATTAGCATTCTTGCTGGCGGGAATGCATTTAGCGAGATTAGTCACCCGCAGAGATTTGTTGAGGTTGACTAATATCCCTTGTGCCACCACCCTTATAGAGACTGATCACCTGTCTCCTCACTGTCCTGGCTGCAAGTGATTATAGGAGAAAGATTACTTGTCCCTTTTATTTGTTATAGGATGCATTTGTTTTATTTTGATGAGTGGTTTGCAGTTTATATTGTTTTACATTGATAGCCCCTAAGCCCTAGACGTATGGCTGTACAGAGTAACAATAATGGCTCTCAGCTTGGCTCATGTGTGTCCAACCTTTCAGATGTACACAATGCTGAACATTCGGATTGTCCTGGTTGGCCTGATGATCTGGACAGACAGCAATAAGATCGCCATTGATGGGACGGCAGGAGATGTCCTTGGACGTTTCGTACAGTGGCGTGAGACTAACCTGGTCTCCCTGCGTAGACATGACAGCGCCCAGCTTGTCCTGTAAGTGATTTGCTGTCTCAGGAGTACCCAACCTGTTATGTTGGCTCTGTGGATAGGTACAATCCTTTAGGAACAGTTCAGTGTAAAAACCAAAACTGGCTGAATAGATAAGCTGTGCAAAATAAAAAATGTATCTAATATAGTTAGTTAGCCAAAAATGTAATGTATAAAGGCTGGAGTGTCTGGTTGTCTAACAGAATAGAACAAAAAACCTGCTTTTCAGCTCTCTATCAGTGGAAGCCTGGTAACCAATCAGTGGAAACCAAGAGAGCTGCAAAGCAGGAAGTAGTGTTCTGTTCTGTTACACATCCAGTCACTCCAGCCTTTATACATTACATTTTTGGCTAAATAACTATATTTGAAACCTTTTTTTATTTTGCACAGCCTATCTATTTACCCAGTTTTTATGTTTATACCGAACAATTCCTTTAAATACAGGTTTGCATGGCTGCTAGAACAGCGCTGAGATGCTTTCCTGCCTTGCCATGTACTATGTTCTCCTGTCTTTGTAACTGACTTTATCTCTTTCATAGGAAGAAAGGCTTTGGTGGCACAGCAGGCATGGCGTTTGTGGGCACAGTATGTTCCAGAAGTCATGCCGGTGGTATCAACGTGGTATGTGTCCATCACATCAGATAAGCTGTTTTGTGTTTGTGAGTGGTTTTATGTTGCTGAATCAACTGTTTTGCAAATACAAATTACATTTTTTTTATGTTGTCAGTTTTCTCACTACAATGTCCAGTCCTTTGCTTCCATTGTTGCCCACGAGCTGGGCCACAACCTCGGAATGAATCACGACGATGGCCGGAACTGCTTTTGTTCAGTGGATAACTGCATCATGAACTCTGGTGCCACGTAAGGATGTCCCCAATGCTTTACAGCCTATATTCACAATACAAAGACCCTTCACATTCATACATTCACCCCAAGTTACAGTTACTGACTGAGCCTTAATGATAAAGGCTGCTCCACCTCATTGCAGCTGTGAGGAAGCATAGAGACCCACTGGGGTTACTCTGTGTGAAACATGCCATTATTTTATATTAAATAAATGTACTTTATATATTTGCTGAACTAGAAGGGCGGGGAGGGACAGATAAACCACATTGGATCGAAAGGCATGTGTGCTTTTTGGAAATGGGGGGAAAGAACATTACAGAACCCATAGTCCTGTTTCACACTGTTGAATTTGTTGGACTAGTTAACTGAACCATCAGATTACATAATCATTTGATTTCAAGCAACTGTTCACTCTAGCGCCGAGCTTCAGCCCCATCCCTTCCACTTTACATGCCCAACTTTTTATCAGGGCCCACCTAAGCTGAACCCCCGAATCCTTCACGAGAGATTTGGCCGAGAACCGAATCCTAATTTGCATATTTGGTGTGTGACGGGGGAAACATTTTTTAATTCCTTGTTTTGTAACAAATTGTGATACAATTTCCCTCCCCGCCCCTAATTTGCATATTTGAATTAGTATTCGGTTTGGCCAGGCAGAAGGATTCGGCTGGTCCGAATCCTGTTGAAAAAGGCCGAATCCCAAACCGAATCCTGGATTCGGTGCATGCCTAAAGTAAAGCCAATTCAGCCATAGTTTTGAGATCATCTAGGAAAGAAAATAAACTTTCAATCAGCCCCCCCCCAATGAACTTCTAGATGTATATAGGACAGCAAAGAGGCATTCTCTACATGCCAACTGGCCTTCAGACTTGGCCTCATAGCATATTCCCAAAAGTTTGGCAATCCCTGCAGTTACAGGGCCAGCGTAAAAGATACAATGCCCAGTATTGGCCCTAGGTAAATGGCACTAACATTTATTTTCACTTGGCCTCTGACCACCTTCCACAGCTCTTACTGAATAAGAAATACAAGTTAGTGTAGCTTAACCTCAAACACATTGAATAGACTCATTTGACCAAAAGGTATCTATGGCTGACCTAGGTAAGCCTAACCTTACTCAAGAAAATATAGCTTTTTAATCAAATAACAGGACTTCTCAGTATATTTATATCCATTTTGTTTATGTCAATGAAGGAGCAATCAAAGAATGAATGAAAGGTGATATTGTCCATATAATTATATATCAACTAAAAAAAGCAAAATGGTTTCCTCATCTGATCTTTGTAGGGGATCCAAAAACTTCAGCAGCTGCAGTGAAGAAGACTTTGAGAAGCTGACACTCAACAAGGGTGGGACCTGCCTATTGAATGTGCCTAAACCTGATGAAGCTTACAGCGCCCCTTTCTGTGGAAACAAACTTGTGGATGTGGGAGAGGAGTGTGACTGTGGGAATCCCAAGGTAAACCAAAAATAACTGGGCCATTAAATATAGGGCCAATGCTAAACACAGGTTTTGGTCCCATCAACAGACAGCCAAAGTAGGAGTTCCAGCAAAACCTTGTATTAACTCTTTCTAGACCAAGCAAAAGACAAACAATTTAAATGGACAGTTTGTGAAATCAGGGGATGGAATTAAACCAAAAACCAATCACAGCCTGAGTTTAAATCTGCTTTTCCTTTCCTGTAGTTTAAAGTGGAGGGCACTTTGTATATACTGAGCATTGCTTGGCTTTCTATCACTGTGACTCCCTTCCAGGACAAACAGTGCTCATTTCTGTCACATGATTTTGTTCCACTAGGAATGTGAAAAGGATCCGTGCTGTGAGCCCGGGACCTGCAAGCTTCGCTCCGGAGCCCAGTGTGCCTATGGAACCTGCTGCCAAAACTGCCGGGTGGGTATGCGCAATTAAGTGTTCTATGTATATTACTATGGAGCTACCTGTATGACGTCATGTACTTCTGCAACATTTTATTAACAGATGATGCCATTTTGTTTATTTCCGAATGTGAACTGAAAGTAGAGGCACAACTTTATGGCCCCAGACCCCCTAGGTCTCCTACACTCCATATAGTACATTTTGGAGAGTGGAATGTGCGTTTGTGACCCTCTATGCTCACTCACTTGCGTGTAATGCATTCTCCTCTACCTCGGTCTGTTTTTATTGGGCTCCCTTGTGAGGTCAGCTCCCCTTATAGGTTTTCTGCTGATTGCAGGACAAATATAGGCAGTTGAGTATTTGGCCCGTCCCATTGTTGACTGACATAGGTATGTATGATATGTCATGGGGAGGGTAAGTTCTAGAATGTGGAATGAGAACTGCTGCATTTCTAATGTGTTAAATGCTGCATACGCAAATAACATTGTGGTTACTATGGTATGTGGAATCCTAGTAACCAGAAAAGCTGCAAAATAAACAAAAATAATTGTAAATACATGTAAAAACCAGTTGCAAGTTGTGTAAGAATGGCACACATGAAAAGTTGACGCTGAACACGGGAGCAGTTATTATATTATATATGAATAATACACAAAAGCCATGAATAGCTTGTAAATGATATCCTTATAAACGGTGAGTAGTGATGTCATCAGTTCTAAACGGTGAGTAGTGATGTCATCAGTTATAAACGCTGAGTAGTGATGTAATTTTTGTCACATGACTCACTGAAACTTGTGTATTTATAATAAAAAAAAGTACCCATGTTGCAAAATATGAGGATATTAGAAGTCACCTCGGTGTTCCATGACCTGTATAAAAACACTCGGACTCGTGTTTTTATATGGTCATGAAACTACTCAGATAATATCCTTATAATTTACAAAAGGGGGTACTTGATTCGTCTATCTATCTATCTATCTATCTATCTATCTATCTATCTATCTATCTATATTGCTACAAGAATAATAAATAATTCTTCCCTTTAGAAGGGAAAACACAAACCACCTTGTTTGGCACCGATGTAAATGGGCACAGCTTTTTTCAGAGCACAAGGGTCTTTAGATTATTCTTGTATTGTGACAAGACTGAAAACTCTGCTGGTGCCATTGTATTTGTTATTCAGTCATACTGTAATGTTCTTCCACTGAGGGAATTAAAACCGTACACTTCCATGCTCGATTCTAGTTCTCCCCTGGCGGCTCAGTCTGCAGGGCAGTGGCCAATGAATGTGACCTCCCAGAGTACTGCAATGGCTCCTCCCCTTTCTGCCAGCCAGATGTTTATATCCAGAATGGGCACCCGTGCCAGAACAGTAAAGCCTACTGCTACAATGGCATGTGCCAGTCTTATGATGCTCAATGCCAGGCCATCTTCGGATCCAGTGAGTATGCAGTGTTGAGCTTGAATGTTCACTCAACAGGTTACTCTTTCTCTTCTCATTATCCCTGTTTCTTATTACTCATCTATATTGTTATGCTAGCTGTTACATCCATACATTTAATTCGCTGTTCCAGATAATTCATGTTCTGCCATATCTTGTTTTTCAAATGTAAACAATGGGACCAGAGTCCAAGACAACATTGGAGTTGATTTGGCCACCAAAAAGTGCTGCCAGTTCAGTACATTAAGGATTCAAATGTAGTAAGAGGTCATGCTGTAAAATGTTTTTATTAAAGTAAAAAAATCTTTATTAGGACATATGCAAGCCTTTCGTGCCTGAGGTGGGCACTTACTCATAGGCTAGTCTATGAATAAGTGCCCACCTCAGGCACGGAACGCGTCAGGCTTTCATATGTCCTAATAAAGAAATTTACATATGTACAGAATGACCTCTTACTACATTTGAATGCTTTGTGTTTTCCCAAAAATTGGCAAGCCCTTGGACTGGGGGGTTACCCTGGTAAGAGACCATCTTTTAATAACATTTGTTTCTTGTTATATATTGTATATTTCATTATTCATTTGTTTAATTTTTGATTCTGGACTTTGCTCCAAAGAATGGAGCTACACACCAGCATTTACATGGCTATATGGAATTGTTTTTTTTTTTTTTGCTGCAGAGGCCAAGTCTGCTCCCCCAATCTGCTACCAAGAAGTAAACTCCAAAGGGGACCGCTTTGGGAACTGTGGGTTCCAAGGCAACGATTACAGAAAATGCGACACCAGGTAAGTGATATTGCCTATCAAACATTCTGGAAAGGCCGTTCTGTTGCTAGCTTACGGGTTCTGGTATAGAATTCAATCATAGTATTTAGGTAGGTGTTTATAGATTAATTGAGTTGCTTATGTTATATTTGATAACTGTGACCCAAGGAGCTTACAGTCCATTAGGGTAAGACAAGAAAGATTAAGTGGATTATGAGGTGTGTGTACATGGGAAGCTCTAGGTATTCTGTAGGAGCTGCTCACCTGGAGGCATGGGGTTGAATGTGAACCTCGTAACACCCTGTAGGTTTCATTATTTCTCATAATCTCTTCTTAAAATACTTTACTTAAAGAGGTGGTTCACCTTTCAGTTAACTTTTAGTATGTTCTAGAATGGCTAATTCTAAGCAACTTTTCAGTTGGTCTTTATTTATTAATTAATTTATTTTATTGTTTTAAAATTATTTGCCTTTTTTACTTTTTCCAGCTTTCAAAACGGGTTCACTGATCCCATCTAAAAACAAATGCTCTGTAAGGCTACACATTTATTGTTATTGCTACTTTTTATTACTCATTATTCAGCCCCTCTCCTATTCATATTCCAGTCTCTTCATTCAATGCATGGTGGCTAGGGTAATTTGGACCCTAGCAACCAGCCTGCTGAAATTGCAAACTTTAAAGCTGCTAAATAGCTCAAAAAACACAAATAATAAAAAATTAAAACCAATTGGAAATTGTCTCAGAATCTCATTCTCTACATCATACTAAAAGTGAACAACCCTTTTAACATAAATACATTTAAGGATTCTAAACCTGTTCTTGGACTAATTCTAGCTGTCCTAGAATTAGTCCCTTGAAAAAAAAACACAGCTCCAAAGGATTTTTATGGCCCCAGACTTGCCTACTTCACAAACTTATACTTTTAGACCAGTGATCCTCAACTAGTGGCTCATCATGAGCACCATGTTGCTCACCAACCCGATGGATGTTGCTCCCAGTGGCCTCACAGCAAGTGTTTATTTTTGAATTTCAGTCTTGGAGGCAAGTTTTATTTGCATAGAAACCATGTGTACTGCAAAATAGAGCTTCCTGTAGGCTGCCAGTCCACATAGGCATTCGAGAAAAAATACCCAGAATAGTAGAAATGATGTGTGCTTCAACCACCTTTTACTGTATAACCTTGTGAGTTGGGTGCAAAGTCTGGAAGCCCTTGCTAGGGATTACATAGACATTCGAGAAAAAAATAACAGCTGCAGCACCTCTTTGTAGCAAAAAGTGCAACGTTGAATTTATTAGATCAGACAACCAAGCCAGTCCACATAGAGGCGACCAAATGGCCAATCACAGAAGAACTTTGTGCTTATGATACTCTCCAAGTCTTTTTACATTTTAATGTGGCTCACGAATATAAAAAAGATTGGGGTCCTCTGTTTTAGAATATAGCCCCAGATATTTGGTACACCAGATACTAGATTCTTCGGAACTTTGTGAATAACACTGCTATAGAAAAGGTTCTTTAGAAAATGACCGAAGGGTCTTGTCTGATATCAGATCATTCGAGTTCCAGGTGACTGTGAATTTTGCAGCTTGCCAAAAAGACCAGCAGCTGGTGGTGTTTTATGAAATCCTTTATATCAGCAGTTTAAAAAAGTACTAATATCTGGAAAACTAGAAAAAAAAATGCATGTAATATTGGGCCCTGAGCAATTGTACATTCGTTTGTATTGAGGGCTGGCATTTCCTTAAAAGAACTCCTTGGAACAGGGATCCCCCAACCTTTTGAACCCGTGAGCAACATTCAGAAGTAAAAGGAGTTGGGGAGCAACACTAGCATGAAAACTGTTCTTGGGGTGCCAAGTAAGTTCTGTGATTGGCCATTTGGTAGCCCCATGTGGATTGTCAACCTACATTGAGGCTCTGTTTGGCAGTGAACCTGGTTTTTATACAACCAAAACTTGCCTGGAATTCAAAAATAATCACCAGCTTTGTGATCACTGGGAGCAACATCCAATGGGTTGGAGAGCAACAAGCTACTGCCTAGGAATGAGCACTATTTATCTCTTTTAGCTATGTTGTATATCTCCTACAGCTGTGAGACCAGGGAATGTTTTGTTTTGTTTTTTGCAGTCATTCCCAATATTTTGTATTGGTTACTTTTGACTCTTTAATAATGCCTGGTGGCTAAAGATCCATAGTATTCATATACATGCCTCTGTCTGTGCTGCAACATTGTGGCTAAGACCTACAATGCAGCCTGATAGTTATGAATATGACCATCCTCTCCATATTTACAGTTTACCGCAACATTGGCCTCTCTTCTGTGTCTGTTTCAGGAATGCCCGCTGTGGAAAGCTGCAGTGTGAGAATGTGGAGTCTATGCCTGTGTTTGGGATTCGACCTTCCTACATTCAAACTCCCATCCACGGCACCAGTACCGTTTGCTGGGGAGTGGATTTCCAGCTCGGCTCTGATGTCCCCGATCCTGCCATGGTGAATGAAGGCACAAAGTGTGATGAGAGCAAGGTGAGGAATTAACACAGACACAGGGTGATGATGTGTGTCCTAGAGGAAATACAGCACATTTATCTCCTATAATCTGCTCACAAGCACATGTTACTCTCCAACCCCTTGGATGTTGCTGTCAGGGGCCTCAAAGCAGCTGCTTTTTTTAAATTCCACAAGTTTTGGTTGTATAAAAACCAGGTGTACTGCCAAACAGAGACTCCTGTAGGCTGCCAATCAACATAGGGGCTACCAAATAGCCAATCACAGCCCTTATTTGGCACCTTCATGCTTGTGTTACATTTGAATGTGGTATTAAAAGGTTGGGCGCCCCTGCTGTTATGCATAATACAGCCCACGTCTGCATATTTATATTAAAGTTATTAAGTTAGTTGTTATATTTAAGTTATTAAGGTTATTTTCTGCTATCAGTATCTCTTTAAGTGGGAGTTTTCATAGTTATAGCATGGAGGTGGCAGTTATTCTTTGCACACTCCCTTTTCTGTTCAACTGGAAGTATCAAGTAAGTAACAAACATCATTGTTAAATCTGTTCCCAGTTACCGCTGAAATGGGCAGCTGTACTATTATTATTCAGGAAAATTCTGGATGCATTGGCATTGATCGGTAAATGTCTTGCAACATGTTTATATTCTAGATAAGCAATATGTCTTTTGTTATATCTCCTTAAAATCAGGGGGAGTGCTGGGATCTTTTAACTGCATCTTCTGCCTGGCTGAGTATGTGGGAGCTGCTTCTAACATCATTCTCTTTTCTGTCTCTCCTAGGTCTGCAGTAAATTCCAGTGTGTTGATGCCTCTGTGCTTCAGTATGATTGCGATGTACAGAAGAAATGTGGAGGAAATGGGGTGAGTGTGAATTTGTGGTACAGTTTTTTTTTTTTTTTTTTTTTTTTTTCAACAAATGCCATGGAGTGTTTACCATTGGCATCATCCTCTGTACCTTTTTTAACGATTAGTGGCAAAATATAGCCTTTTCTGTGTCCAACAGCGCTATATGCCTGTTACAGTCCTGCCTTGCAGTCATAGTCGTATAGAGTGTGCCACTCGAAGATCTAGGGTACCAGGCTCTACATCAGATGGTAACAGGCGGTTACCACTGAAGTATATTTTCACTGGCAGAGCAAATACCCGGTGTGCCATAATACTTAATAGAACAATTCAATGTGCATAAATGGAATTAAGTGAACTGAACAATGTCTTTGTTTTACAGGTTTGCAACAGCAATAAGAACTGTCATTGTAACGAGGGCTGGGCCTTCCCAAATTGCCAAACTGAAGGCTATGGGGGCAGCATTGACAGCGGACCAACATATAATGGTAAGGAGTACCTTCTGTGTCTGAGCTGCCAGAAATGCAACTGTACACTGACATATATACGTACACCCCATAAATTAAGAGATAATTAGAGATCTTCTAGTACTGTGCCATAGGAATCTCACATTTCTTTCCCTTTAAACTAGGGATGCACAGAATCCACTATTTTGGATTCCGCCGAACCCCAGAATCCTTCAAGAAAGATTCAGCCAAATACCAAACCAAATCTGAATTCTACTTTGTATATGCAAATGCAAATTATGGGTGGGGTGGGGAAAACATTTGTTTTGTGACAAAAAGTCATGCGATTTCCCTCCCCACCCCTAATTTGCATATGCAGATTCAGTTTGGTAGGGTAGAAGGATTTGGCCGAATCCAAATCCTTGTGAAAAAGGCAAAATCCTGGCTGAATCCCGAACCGAATCCTGATTCGTTGCATCCCTATTTTAAACTAAAATACCCTCCTTCAGGATGTGGCTAAAGATCTTTCCAATATGTGATTGTATTGCACCTACATAGGACTCAATTGCTAATCTATTTTCCAACTGAGAATGGGTTGATATATATCATATCATTTTTTATGTATTTATTTATTTTTTGAGATTTATTATACCTGACCCTGGGAATCACTCAAAAATACACCATCTAAAACCGGTCATGTTGAAGTCAATGGCAGAGGACCCCTTTTAACCATTTGAAGATATTAATAGCCTTCATGATGTTCGAGTTTTTTTTTGTGGGTTTTGGCCGAAAACTCGAGCAATTCAAGTTTTTTCCCGCTGAAAACTCGGTTCATTAGAATTTTTGGGTTTTTAACCCCAAACTCACTGATTCAAGTTTTTTCTTAAATTAGAATCATTCGAGTTGTGAGTTCATTCGAGGTATAAAAAAAACTCTAAAATTCAACCCCTAAAAATAACCCCCTAAAAGTCGCATTCTATTTCCTGGTTCATATAACCACATTCTAAACAAATCCGCTGTCCAATGAGAAGCTTCTCTAAACGTCTTCAGCCCTCCCTTCCCCGAGCTATTGGCTGAAAGACAGTGAAATGTGGAGCAGCTCATAATGCTGAGGCTTTTTGATGAACTGCAGATGGATTTTGCTTGTGCTTATACAAACAGGAAGTGAAATGTAACTTTATTTTCATGAAGAAATAACAAGGAGGACCATAGCTATTTCCTTATTAAAACAATAGGCAAACATATATTCAGCACAAGCCCTATTCTTTTCACTCATGTGGAACAAGGGTATATATATATATATATATATATATATATATATATATATATATATATATATATATATATATATATATGATCTGCTTCAGCTGATCAGTAATTAAAGTATATTCCTTTTCTTCTCCCTAGATAAAGACACGTCTCTCAGGGACGGGCTGCTGGTTTTCTTCTTCCTTATTGTTCCTCTTTTGGGCCTTGGCGCTTTTGTTTTCTTCAGGCGAAATGAACTAAAAAGAAGATTCTGCAGGAAAAAACGCTCACAGGCCCACGAGTGAGATAAATGGGGGGATGAGGATTAAATAGGGATGGTTATTTGAGCAGGAAGAGGTTTAGGGCAATGGCACCAGGAGATCAATCGCCGGTGATAAATCTCTGCTGCTGTAGGCGACTTATCTACTGTAAAAGCTTCCTCATAGTCAATAATGTGATTCGCTGGTGGTAAAAACCATGTGTTGCTTTAGTCTTCTAAAATCGATTGACGTTGCATTAAGAGGAAACTTCAAGCAATTTTGGGAGATTGAAGCAACATGGGTTTTACCACCAGTGATTCACATTATTACCTATGTGAAAGCTTTTACAGATCAGTCGCCCGCAGATGCAAAGATTTATTGCTGGCGATACATCTCCTGGTGCCATTGCCCTTAGGGAGTAGTTATATAAGGCAAAAAGTGGAGACACTTTTGTAAGTTGGCATGAATTCTAGTGCACGGAGCACTGTGATGTGTGAAAAATAAAATCACTTGATTTACTAAGGGAAGAGCTGGCCTGGGAATATTGTGAGTATATGATTGATATTTGGCTGTAAACCCCTGAAAAAAAATAGATTTTGATATGATTTTTCAGTGAAGGTATTACTGTCTCAACTTGCAGGTTAAGGGTCAGGGCACACGCTCAGATTCGGGGAGATTAGTCGCCCGGCGAGAAATCTCTTCTTCAGGGCGACTAATCTCCCCAAACTGCCTCCCACCGGCTATAATGTAAATCACCAGCTGGATGGCTCTCGGAGCGCTTCGTCTTCCGAAGTTTCCTCGTGAGGCAACTTCGGAAAATGAAGCGCTCCGAGTGCCATCCCACCGGCAATTTACATTCTGGCCAGTGGAGAGGGCGATTAGTCGCCCCAAAGAAGAGGAGATTTGTCGCTGTGCAACTAATCTCCCTGAATCTGAGCGTGTGCCCTGACCTTTAGCCTGATCCAACCATTCTTAGGCTTTGCTTTTTTTTCACCTTTGATGACCATCATATTATGTTCTAATCTTCTAACAAGGTGTTTGGTTTATCTGCACATGGGTGGGATCTGACATCATTGGGGGGGGTGGCAATGATGGTCTTTTATTTCTAAAAAGGTACTCCTAAGGTGTTGTTAAAAGCAATTTTTTTGCATATAACCCTACACATTATTAATTAAGCTTTTATCATTTCAGAGTTGACAACAAAAATGAAACCGGAGGAGATAGACTAACATCAGGGACACCAAGGAATGCACCAAGCACAACACCTGGAAGGGGTGTTCCAAATGCAGGCCCACCCAGAAATGCACACAATGTTCCCCCCAATAGAGGGACACCAATTACTGGTCCACCAAGGAACATGCCAAACCCAGCACAGAGTCAGAGGCCTTCTGCCCTCGGCCCCCCTAGAAATGTGCCACCTGCTGGACCTTATAGAAGTATGCCAGCTACTTCACCCCCTCACAACACTGTAAGTTCTGTGCGTGTGATTTATAAGCCAGAGTATTAACCAGACCCCATTCAGCCTTACTATAAACCCAGATATATATTTGGCCCTTGGGAATCGTAGGTTTTAGTCATCTGCAGAGCTTCCCAGGTTTGTATTGGCCGTTATATAGGTTTGTATGTATATTTCTCTATTGATCTGCTGCTACTGTGTAATCAGCCCTGTACATTCCACAATACAGTAACAGCACCAATATACAAGTAATAAGAAAGAATAGTGCTGATTAACAATAATATACACAGTAACACAGATTGAATGGCATGTGTTACAAAACAGAAGGGGAAGCTGGTCCAGGCCCTCTAGAGCTTGCAGCCAAAGTCAGTGCATTACTTCCAGACAAAATAAGAGGAAATTAATCTATTCACAATTCTTAAAGGAATTGTTCAGTATAAAAATAAAAACTGAGTAAATCGACAGGCTGCGCAAAATAAAAAATGTTTCTAATATAGTTAGTTAGGCAAAAATGTATTGTATAAAGGCTGGAGTGACTAAATGTCTAGCATAATAGCCAGAACACTACTTCCTGCATTTTTGGCTAACTAACTATATTATAAACATTTTTTATTTTGCACAGCCTATTGATTTACCCAGTTTTTTTTTTACACTAAGCTGTTCCTTTAAGGGCCAAGATTGGACCAGATATCATATCATGCTAGTGCTTTAAGGGAAATGTAGCAGACCGCACCATCAAAGTATATGTTTAAAAAGCCTTTATTTGCTTCTCATGGCTATAGTCTATAATCCAGAATATAAAGTCATGAGAAGCAATTAAAAGCTTTTTAAACATATCCTTTGATGGTACTGTCTGCTACATTTTGGATACTTGAAGTCGATCGAAGTGGACACCATTTGACGTATATATATTTGACGTAGAAATATTATTTCTGAAAATTAACTTGGTGAGTGCTGGCTGATTGTTTTGCTTCAAGGGATTCTGTCACAGGAGCTTTGCTCTTAAGTTTAGTTTCCAAGAGGCTGACGGAGAGTTCCTTAAAGTGGACCCGTCACCCAGACACAAAAATCTGTATAATAAAAGTCCTTTTCAAATTAAACATGAAATCCAATTTATATTTTTTATTAAAGCATTCATAGCTGTTGTAAGCTCATTTAAACATCTCAGCTGTCAATCAAATATTGTCTGCCCCTCCTCTATGCCTTAGTCAGACAATTACTTTCACTTTCCATTCAGCACTTCCTAGATGTCACTGCTCTCCTCACATTTCCCCAGTTCTCTTCACCATTTAATTGTGTAGCCAGGACATGGGGATGGACATCAGGTCCCCCATTCTGGTGCACAAACAAGATTCTGAGATGATACAAGACTTGTCTTAATAACAGTGTCCACAAAATGGCTCCTGCCTACTTGCTATAATGTTTAATTCCCAGAGTGAAGTAAACAAGATTCAAATAATGACTGTGATAAAATAGGATTTTGAATAATTTTTTTCGGGTGACGGGTCCCCCGTACTCGGACCGATAAAAGCTGCGGACAGACCGAGTTGGCAGCTTATTGGCCCATGTGTGGGGCCATCCGACAGGTGTCCCCGATCTATACCTGGCCGAAAGTCGGGCAGATGGCGATCGGGCAGGGTAAAAAATCCAGTCGGATCGCGGGCGCATTTGTACGTTGATGCGGTCATGCCATCTGACCACCCGCATCGCCTCCATTCTGATCCGATCGTTGGGCCCACAATAGGTCAGCCCGATATCGCCCACCTCAATGTGGGCATATCGGGGAGAGATCTGCTTGTCTGACGACATCGCCAAACGAGCGGATCTCCCTGTGTATGGCCACCTTTAGTAAGGAACCAGAGGAAAGGTGGGAGTCTGGGAGGATTACTTCTCTAGAAGTGATAGTTTAAGGGCAGAACAATGGGGTGAAGGACCTGGACCTGGTGAGTTTGCGCTTACATCCAGAGAACTGAACACCTCTGGCATTGGTACTGTGAAAAACTGAAGGGAGAGAAGAGGGAATCTGCTAGTAACACCTCTATAAGATTAACACTGTCCTTGGATTTTCTGCTGTGTTATCTGTGACATCATTATGACATCATGTTATGTTTTGATGCAAAGTTGCTCCACATACTGCATTGTATTTGTACAGGCTACAGCTTTTTTCTTATTTGCAGCCCTATCAACCCAATAACTTTGCTGTTCCAACATATACAGTGAAGCAGCCTCAGCATACGCCATCCAGGTTAGTAGTGTGATTTATTCCTGTATATATAATGCCTTTGTTCCCTGTGTACCCCAGTTTAATTGAAAATGTTACATTATTATGTAGCTGTTCATATATAGTTTAACTTTAAAAGGGTTGTTCACCCTTAAAAGACCAGTAACATAAAAAAAATTTAAAAAAAAACATAAGGAAAAAAAACACACATTTAACTTTATATTCGCAAAGTCTTTATTAAGAAATAACTTACCGATTCTCCACTTGCGCTCCTCTTCAGAAACGCCGACAGGGCAACGATCCATCGTGCGGCGCTCGATTCCTCTGCCCTGGCTATCTCCTATAGAAGGCAGGGAGGAGGAATCAGGAGCCGCACGATGGATCGTTGCCGTCGCCATTTTTGAAAAGGAGCGCAAGTGGAGAATCGGTAACTTATTTCTTAATAAAGACTTTGCAAATTTAATGTTAAAAGTGTCTTGGTGTTTTTGTTTTCATTAAGTACAAATTCATTTCTTTTTTTTTTTATATTTTTTATGTTACTGGTCCTTTAAATTAACTTTTAGTATGATGCAAAGAGTGATTTAAGACAATTTCTAATTGGTTTTTATTTTTTATTATTCGTGGTTTTTGAGTTATTTAACCCTCCCTATAACTCCTCCTATTGCTCCATATAATCCTCCTATTGCTCCATATAACCCCTCCCTATAACTCCTCCTATTTCTCCATATAACCCTCCCTATAACTCCTCCTATTGCTCCATATAACCCTCCCTATTACTCCTCCTATTGCTTCATATAACCTCCCTATAACTCCTCCTATTGCTCCATATATCCCCTCCCTATTACTCCTCCTATTGCTTCATATAACCTCCCTATAACTCCTCCTTTTGCTCCATATAACCCCTCCCTATTACTCCTCCTATTGCTCCATATAACCCTCCCTATAACTCCTCCTATTGCTCCATATATCCCCTCCCTATTACTCCTCCTATTGCTCCATATAACCCTCCCTAGAACCCCTCCTTTTGCTCCATATAACCCTTCCCTATAACTCCTCCTATTGCTCCATATAACCCCTCCCTATTACTCCTCCTATTGCTCCATATAACCCTCCCTATAACTCCTCCTATTGCTCCATATAACCCTCCCTATAACTCCTCCTATTGCTCCATATAACCCCTCCCTATTACTCCTCCTATTGCTTCATATAACCCTCCCTATAACTCCTCCTATTGCTCCATATAACCCTCCCTATAACTCCTCCTATTGCTCCATATAACCCTCCCTATTACTCCTCCTATTGCTTCATATAACCTCCCTATAACTCCTCCTATTGCTCCATATAACCCTCCCTATTACTCCTCCTATTGCTTCATATAACCTCCCTATAACTCCTCCTTTTGCTCCATATAACCCCTCCCTATTACTCCTCCTATTGCTCCATATAACCCTCCCTATAACTCCTCCTATTGCTCCATATATCCCCTCCCTATTACTCCTCCTATTGCTCCATATAACCCTCCCTAGAACCCCTCCTTTTGCTCCATATAACCCTTCCCTATAACTCCTCCTATTGCTCCATATAACCCCTCCCTATTACTCCTCCTATTGCTCCATATAACTCCTCCCTATAACTCCTCCTATTGCTCCATATAACCCTCCCTATAACTCCTCCTATTGCTCCATATAACCCTCCCTATAACTCCTCCTATTGCTCCATATAACCCTCCCTATTACTCCTCCTATTGCTTCATATAACCTCCCTATAACTCCTCCTATTGCTCCATATAACCCCTCCCTATTACTCCTCCTATTGCTCCATATAACCCTCCCTAGAACCCCTCCTTTTGCTCCATATAACCCTCCCTATAACTCCTCCTATTGCTCCATATAACCCTCCCTATAACTCCTCCTATTGCTCCATATAACCCTCCCTATAACTCCTCCTATTGCTCCACATAACTCTCCCTATAACTCCTCCTATTGCTCCATATAACCCTCCCTATAACTCCTCCTATTGCTCCATATAACTCTCCCTATAACTCCTCCTGTGTTTTCATATAATTGCACCTTCGCCTAATCCTGTACATTTCTTCTTTTCAGGCCTCCTCTGCCTCACCAAAGAGAAGCAGCTGCCAATATAATACCATCACGCCCGGCCCCTGCTCCACCACTATAGCTACTCCACACACTTCATCCACGTAGAATTCTCTTGGGGACGTTTATCATGATTGGGTACAGTGGTGTTTCTGTAGAGAAGCATTGGAAATAAAACCTTTATGAAAGGTGCAACAGACACCAGGGTCACACATGAATCCGAGACACTTGCCCATCCTCCGCTGGGTATTTGGTTACTTTGCCGCCAGATAATCATGAGCCGCGGTGGGGACTAATGGTTGGCAAGATTGTTTCACAGTAATAGTGGTATATACCAGACTGCTGTATGCATGAATGTGCCCTTCAATACCCTTCAACTGGACCTCAGTACTCCAATACACAGTTTGGTTTTATTGGTAGGGATTGAAAAGGTTGTGTATGTTGTAACATTAACATTCACGCCTGCGACAGGTTCTGTTATATGTTATACTGCATGCTTGCCTTCCCAGGATGCAATCTGTTCACTAGGGTGCCTCCCACCTCTACAGTTTCCTTTATATCCCCTCCACAAGCAATGACCGTTGGATACACTGAGTTGGACCCTAAACCCCATTTTCTTACTCTTGGGTCCCGAGATGTTGCTGCACTACACCTCCCAGCATTCTTCAAATTGTAATAAACATATAAGGCATGCTGGGATTTGTAGTCCAGCAGCACATGGGGACCCCCTGGTGAACCAACAAAGCACATTGGGCCCAGTTATCAACACAAGACAAATTTACCCATGGGCAGTAACCCATAGCAACCAATCAGTGATAGGCTTTTTTTCAGCCAGCTGCAGGTAGAGCAATGAATGCAGTAAGTTCTTTTGTTGCTGCCCACTGGCAAATATGCCTAATGTTGATAAATGAGCTCCAGTGTGTGCTGGGATTGCTTAAAGCTGTAGTACACCTGTAACCACCACTGATATATGCCACTAACTTTCTTCTGGCTCTGGGCAGTGCATAACAGATGCAAGTTATGCCGCAGCTCTAGTAACACACAGCAACCAATCAGCGGGTAGCATTTACTTGTTTGCTGTTTAGCAGTAAGTATCTGATTGGTTGTAATGTATTATTAGAACTGGCTTAAAGTAAAGCAATCACTCCTATAGATACATTATTCCTAGTGATGGGCCAATAAATTCGGCTGTCACGAATTCGCAGCGAATTTCCAAATTTCGCTGCCGGCAAATAAATCTGCGAATCTCCGCCAAAAATTCACCTGCGTCAAAAATTTTGGACGCGTGTCCGAAAAATCACTTCCGTCAAAATCGGCATGTGTCAACACTATTCAGACGCCCATTGACTTTAACGCCAGCGTCAAAATTGACACAAGCTACTTTTTGGACGCCGGCGTCCATTTAGTTTTTCAAAATTTTTTCTCCATTTTGCGAATTTTGTGGGAAATTGGCAAATTTTCTGGCAAATCGAAACGGGAGACATTCGCCCATCACTGATTATTCCCAATATACGTTTTAACCAGGTGTATCTTATAACCAGTGTGCATCTTAGAAAAGGAATCTACCGTATATACTCGAGTATAAGCCGTCTCGAGTATAAGCCTATGATGAGTAATGCAGCAGCTTCTGGTAAGTTTCAATCAAAAAATTGAGGGTTTCTGCTCCCATTGGAGGTGCCAGCGTCTCGTTTTTGGATGCCGGCGAATATTCTTGGAGACTATTCTTGGACGCCAGCGACTATTTTTAGATGCCGGTGACCGTTTTTGTGCTTGACCCGAGTATAAGCCGAGGTATAGTTTTTCAGCATATTTTGGTGGCTGAAAAACTGCTTATACTCGAGTATATACGGTATGTCCAAAATTAAAGATTTTAACGATGAAATTCCCAAAATTCTTTGCATGACCCTCGTTCAACATGAGTTCAATGAATAGGCTTTTGTCTGTTGTTTAAACTAAGGAAAAAAACATGTTTTTGTTATTTCTTGAGCTAAACCAGGCAAGTAGTGAAGAAACTACTCCATAATGTTTCTCACTTCCTGGTTCTTGCTAGATAGATCATTGGCCCTGCATGACGGACTCCGGATGGACTCTTTTATTACAGCAGGATGGGATGTTAATACAGAGCTCGCTATCAACTAATTACAAATGAGCTTGTAAGTTTGAAAAGCAAAACAATGTTCTGTGACCGCTTTAGGTTGTATGAAGGTTAATATTGCCTCTTTAGGGCAGTGAGACACTCTGGCGTTCAAGTCAATGGGCGTAAGAATAGTGTTGACGCGCTGCGATTTTGAAGCAATCGACTTTATGGACGCACGTTCGAATTTTTTTGACGCAGAGACTCAAAGAAGAGGAGATTTGTCAGCAGGCGACTAATCTCCCCGAATTGCCGCATGTGTCTCTGCCCTTAAAAGGAGACCCTCATATCGAAATCTGTTCAGGCTACTGATCATATTATGCCATGGCAGATGAGAAATATCACTGTTTATTTTCTGTGGGATTAAATATGATTGAAATGTATAGCAAAGGATTCTGGGTAGGCAAAGCATTTTTCTAAATCAGAGGTCCCCAACCTTATGTTTTACCCGTGAGCCACATTCAAATGTAGAAATAAGTTGGAGAGCAACACAAACATGCAAAAAGTTCCTGAGAATACCAAATATGGGCTACTATTGGCTATTGGTAGCCCCTATAAGGACTTGCAGCCTACAGGAGGCTCTGTTTGGCAATACACTTGGTTTTTAT
This sequence comes from Xenopus petersii, assembly GCA_038501925.1. NCBI lineage: Eukaryota > Metazoa > Chordata > Amphibia > Anura > Pipidae > Xenopus > Xenopus petersii. Next base: position 139,427,653 of record CM076676.1, on the reverse strand, counting down.
GCAACTAAAAATAAGCCTCTGTTTTGAGGCCACTGGGAGCAAAATCCAAGGGGTCAAAGAGCAACAGGTTGGCTCACGAGCCAGTGGTTGGGGACCACTGTTCTAGATCATGGATAGGCATTCTCTGCTACTCCAAAACTACATTACCCAGCATGCCAGAATCAGTAGAAGATGCTGGGAGATAGAGTTTAGCAGTATGCAGGTTGCCAAAGTGTCTATCTCTGGTACGAACCATTGTCAAAAAGAGGAGAGCTCATATATGGTAGGGATAATTTCATGAGTTTGTTTGGAAGATACCACTGGATTTTGTTATATAAAATCCTTAATTCTGATAAATTCTGATTAACGGACTGCACAACTTCTTTTTTTTTCTTTTCCCATAATCCCCCTTGTTCTCACTGCCTATGACTGATCTGATTGATTGTTATCCTTGCGATGATATTGTACTTGAAATGGTGCAACCTATGTACATATGAAATTCACTTTAATTTAGCCAAGTAAATTTCATTTTAAATAGTGCCGTTTCATTTCATTTGTGAGAATTATTGAATCGCTTTCTGTGACGCTGATCATTGTTGCCTCTTGGATTTGCATTTACGCCGGCGAGATTCCTTTTTCTATCGAAAGTCGTCTGGCTCTTGAGGTCCACAGTGATGTAACAGGGCCAATGTGTATTTAGAAGGGGAGAACATTATATGTTTGCACCATTTATAGTTAAGGGCTGGCTCTACAGATGCACTTCTCCTGGAGAAGACCACTTGGAGATATGATGCCCAGGTACTGGTTATGCACTTTAGGCTTCAGCTTGTACCAGTGAGGAGTACATAGTAGATTCAATTCCTTTACACTTTGTGAGAACATAAATGTCTAGATGTGAAATTGCTTCTGGTGCCCTGGAATGTCCGAGGTGTTTGGGAACCCATTATTTGTATGACTATCTTTCTTGATGGCCTTCAACCATATGAATCAATCATTTATATAACTATCTTACTTGTTGGTCATTATCCAATGGAGCCAGTTATTTGTGCGACAATATTTCTTGTTGGCCTTCATCCATGTCCAACAAGTCAGATCTTCTCATAGCTGGAATCACAACTAATTTTGGCTTTTTATGCCTGTCCCCCATAAAGCTTCCCACATTTCATAAAGATGTTCCTCATTGATTGTAGTTCACTCTCTTCACCCTAGTGAATGTGTTCTCAGAAGCCAAGGAACCGTGCATTTCAGCCAAATCTTATGGGTTTTGGAGCTGCACCTTAGTAGGAGTGGGTCCATGATCCTCCAACCAAATCATGGGATAAGATCAGACATTCCCCATATCTCCAGGCTTGCACTAAAACAGAGTTAAAGATAACTTGGAAATAAAAGTGAAATTGTTGTATTGTGTAGCGGGTCAGGAAGGACTTGTCTGTTCCTGATACTCTTAACCTACTTCAGTTATTTTGTGTGAGCTATGTCTTGCTCCCATTGAATTCCCATTCATTTCAGCTCAAGAAAAATAGATTTGGAAACCCATACTTTGATTTTTACTTCTAAAAGATCGATGGCTTAAGCTGGCCATAGACGCAAAGATCTGATCGCACGAATCGTGGATTCGTATGATTTTCGGACCGTGTGTGGAGAGTCCCGACATTTTTCGTCCGGCGGAGATCGGTCGTTTGGTTGATCGGACAGGTTAAAAGATTTCTGTCGGCTGCCGATAATATCTCTGCGTGTATTGCCGATCATAGAGGGAGACTGTCACTAGCTTTGGTCGGACATAACTTTCGTACGATTGCTGTCAGGGGCAGAACATCGGCTCATCTGTTCTTTTTCTACTTTATTTGATCAGAATGGTTAGTGGCAGGTCGGGAGATGGGGAAGTCCGATCTTACGTTGATTCGTACGATCGGATCTTTGCGTCTGTGGCCAGCTTAACTTAGACAAGATGGATTCCTTGGTAGCACAGTTCTCCATTGGCCTTATAAACTCTCCTAATTGCATAATTGGTTACACCGCGGGAAGGGAAACAATCGTTCTGATATAGACTAGTGATGTGTAGGTCGGCCCTACACCTGCAGGACCCGTGGATTGGGAGGGTTCAGGACTGCCACGGAAACTCTGCAGATCACCGGTGGGTTTGGATTGAGCTCCTCTTCTGTTCTCCCTCACGCAACCATACGCTGTTGGATGTCATCTCCGGCAGCCCCATTTATAGGTGCACGACTGCCCATCCACTTTTGCTACATTAAATTGTGTTGCTGTTTGGCTACAGTTTGTGAGTGGGTGCGGGTAAAATTCTTCTCGACCCTCCACATCGCTAATATAGACACACTGGGGGTCATTTAGAAACACTGGGCAAATTTGCACCTAGGCAGTAACCCATGACAACCAATCAGATGATTGCTTTCAGTGCTCAGCCTGCAGCTGGCTGAACAAATCTAATTACTGATTGGTTGTCATGGGTTACTGCTGAGTTACAAATTTGCCCAGTGTATATAAATGAGACCCACTGACATTATATTATATACCTGGTACAAGTGAATTCCAGACATGAGAGACATCATATATACTTTATATGTAGTCACTGGGCACCCTCCAAATATGAGAATTGATTTCTGATCATTGATTTTTGATTTCCATAAAGAATAATTAGAAGCAGATTATTTTTCTTTCTTTTTTTTTTTTTTGGTCCTATAGCACTGACAATATTAAGACACGTTTCTGTTTTACATTCTATGTATAATCAGCATTGAGATGTGAGCCCTGTGTAAACGACATCTTCAAGCAGTGTAGCTGAGAATCCTGGGAGATGTAGTCCAGCGGAAAGACAGAGGGCTGCCTATTCCTTGTCAAACTAATACTAAATGTTGTGTGTGTACATGCAATGTCATTGAATGACATTATGGTTTAACATATATGTAGATTGTGCCTGTAACATACAATACATGACAAAGATGCAATGTTCATGGGCAATAGAGAGGGGGCTGCAGTATTGGGGATCAGACTCCTGTGTTTGTACAGAGATTGTTTAGAAATGAGGGAAACCTCCAACTCTCACATGATCTGTACCCTTCCCTAAATAACGTCTAATCACCCCGGGCTCCATCCCTGAGGTTTTATTTGCACCCGTCAGACCTTTTCACTCTGTGTTTTGTATTGTTTGATCTTATGGAAGGGCTTTTATGAAATGTGTAACGTGATTACACTCTGTAATGAATAAACATGTTTTATATGAAATTCTACGTGTGCTGTTCATACATATGCCTTACGTGAGCAAGCGTCTCTTCTCTTCATTTGTCTGGAGGGGTGAGGGCTTCTGAAAGTGGGTCAGGTACCTACGTATTACCCACAAAAACCTGTGGGTAGAAGTTCCGGGTGTATCGACGCGGGTCGCCGGTTCTGCGGGTCAGGCCACGGGTTACCAGTTCCCACCCACTATAAGGATAGAGTTGAATTGTACCCTCCATAGTCCTCCTCAGCAGGGATTCCAATGGGGGTCCCTCGGCTGCTGAGTGCATTGTGGGGGTAATGAAATAGAAAGTGCAGTGTTTGCTGCTGGGCCGTCTCCTATTTTATCCAAATAATCCTAAATTTTAAAAATGATTTCCTTTTTCTCTGTAATAATAAACAGTAGCTTGTACTTGATCCAAACTAAGATATAATTCATCCTTATTGGAAGCAAAACCAGCCTATTGAGTTTAATTCATTTTCCATGATTTTCTAGTAGACTTAGTGGGTTATTAATTAAAGGTCGAGTTTGTGAGGTTTTTTTCTATGTGGAATAAACTCACAGTTTAAACAAACTCGAATGTTGGCTTATTTATGAAAAATATCAGAATGTAAAAAACTCGATTGAATGCAATCGGGGGGGGGAAACACTTGAATACCTCGAATGGCTTGAGTTTAAAAGCTAAAAAAAAAACCACTGAATACCTTGAATTTATTGAGTTTATAAGCTAAATAAAACCTGAATACCTTGAATTTATTGAGTTTATAAGCTAAAAAAAACTTGAATACCTCGAATTTATTGAGTTTATAAACTAAAAAAAAATGAATACCTCGAATTTATTGAGTTTATAAGCAAAAAAAAAACCTGAATACCTTGAATTTATTGAGTTTATAAGCTAAAAAAAAAAACCTGAATACCTCGAATTTATTGAGTTTATAAACTAAAAAAAAACTGAATACCTTGAATTTATTGAGTTTTTAAGATAAAAACCCTGAATACCTCAAATTTATTGAGTTTTTAAGCTAAAAACCCTGAATACCTCGAATTTATTGAGTTTATAAACTAAAAAAAAACCCTGAATACCTTGAATTTATTGAGTTTATAAGCTAAAAACCGTGAATACCTCAAATTTATTGAGTTTATAAGCTAAAAAAAACCCTGAATACCTCGAATTTATTGAGTTTATAAGATAAAAACCCTGAATACCTCGAATTTATGGAGTTTATAAGCTAGAAAAAAAAAACTGAATATCTCGAATTTATCGAGTTTATAAGCTAAAAAACCTGAATACCTTGAATTTATTGAGTTTATAAGATACAAAACCTGAATACCTTGAATTTATTGAGTTTATAAGCTAAAAAACGTGAATACCTCGAATTTATTGAGTTTATAAGCTAAAAAAAACCTGAATACCTCGAATTTATTGAGTTTATAAACTAAAAAAAGCCCTGAATACCTCGAATTTATTGAGTTTATAAGCTAAAAAAAAAACCTGAATACCTCGAATTTATTGAGTTTATAAACTAAAAAAAAAACCTGAATACCTTGAATTTATTGAGTTTATAAACTAAAAACCCCTGAATACCTCGAATTTATTGAGTTTATAAGCTAAAAAAAAACCTGAATACCTCGAATTTATTGAGTTTATAAACTAAAAACCCGTGAATATCTCGAATTTATCGAGTTTATAAGATAAAAAAAACCTGAATATCTCGATTTTATTGAGTTTATAAGCTAAAAACCCCTCACTACCTAAAATTTATTGAATTTTCGAGTGCAGCTTAAACACACGAAAATCATGAAGGCAAAAAAATCTTCAAATGGTTAAAAGGACTTCTGCCATTGAATTTGACAGGTTTTAGCTGGAGTGTTTTCTGATTTGGACTTTTAGCAGCTTCAGGGCATAATAAATCTTGAAAAAAAAAAATGTTCCTGAAAAATTTCAGATTTTTAGTGAAACTCAAATTTGAGAAAACGCAACACGACCTTTAATAAATAACCCCCTTTAGGTATGGAGATCCAAATTACAATAAGATCCCGCGATGTGGTAACTGTAATTTTTGTTGTCACATGACATTGTCGCTGTCTTGAGACTGTGGTTTATGTTGCAATGTTGGAAGTATAAAGGCAATTAGTATAATAAATAAGATTTCTAGAGAGAGGTTATTTATTATCTCATATATAACTGTAATTCCACTTGCAGCTCAAATTTATTGAGTTTATAAACTAAAATAAACCCTGAATACCTAGAATTTATTGAGTTTATAAGCTAAAAACCCTGAATACCTCGAATTTATGGAGTTTATAAGCTAAAACCCCTGAATACCTCAAACTTATTGGGTTTATAAACTAAAAAAACCCTGAATACCTCGAATTTATGGAGTTTATAAGCTAGAAAAAAAAACTATTTTGCACACAAGGTAAGTTCTGGCTTCTTAGCAAAGAAAACATTCTTTGTACCAATGTCAATAATGTAAATCGCTTATGTGAAAAAAAAATCCAACTTTGGAACTTCCAGGGTGCCAGTGCCCCTTAGTATTGCTTCACTTTCTTACTTCTAGCTCTAGAATATGCTCTTGGGGTTAGAATCCTACAGGAATGTACATTATGGGCTCCAGACTCGTGCCTACTGTGGGCTGATGCAAATGTTATAAAACAGGGGCATTTCCAGGGACAGGGAGAGACAGAGTGGGGTCAATGTGAAAGCAGAAGCAGAGTTCACTTCCCTGTACTGAGTGTGCTGAGTAATGTTGTCTGTCTACTAGCTCCTCCCACACAGGGGACAGACTAAATTGCCATCCTCTTCCTCATAGAACCCAACTCTGCTGATCTGTGTGTATAGCAAGGTAACTATACTGATCTGTGTATAGCAAGTTAACTCTGCTTTTCTGTGTGTATAACAAGCTATCTCTGCTGCCCTGTGTATATAAAAAGGTAACTCTGCTGCCCTGTCTGTATAACAAGGTAACTCTGCTGATCTGTGTGTATAACAAGCAATCTCTGCTGATCTGTGTGTATAACAAGCTATCTCTGCTGCCCTGTCTGTATAACAAGGTGACTCTGCTGATCTGTGTGTATAACAAGCAATCTCTGCTGATCTGTGTGTATAACAAGGTAACGCTGCTGATCTGTGTGTATAACAAGCTATCTCTGCTGATCTGTGTGTATAACAAGGTAACGCTGCTGATCTGTGTGTATAACAAGCTATCTCTGCTGATCTGTGTGTATAACAAGCTATCTCTGCTGCCCTGTCTGTATAACAAGGTAACTCTGCTGCCCTGTCTGTATAACAAGGTAATTCTGCTGATCTGTGTGTATAACAAGGTAACTGAACCTTTCTAAAACAGAACTCATCATATTTCCTCCAAGATCTTCCCCTGTCCCTCAGATATCACTCACCGTAAACAACACCACCTTTCATTCCACCACACAGGCACGCTGCCTAGGAGTCATCTTAGACTCTCATCTATCTTTTTCACCACACATTCAAACACTTGCAAAATCTTGCCGTATTCAACTGCGCAACATTGCTCGAATACGACCCTATCTCAGTTCAGAATCAACTAAAACACTGATTCAGTCTCTCATCATCTCCCGCCTTGATTACTGCAACTTACTACTCACAGGTATTCCAACAAGTCACCTTTCACAACTCCAATCTATTCTAAATGCGGCCTATAGACTCATTCATCTAGCTCGCCGCTCAACATCAGCTGCTCCCATATGTATGTCCCTTCACTGGCTCCCAATCTCATCTAGAATCAAATTCAAATTACTTACACTCACATTCAAGGCCCTTAATATAGAAACCCCTCCCTATATTTCATCTCTAATCTCCAAATACACTCCTTCACGAAACCTACGCTCTGCTTCTGATCTTCGCCTCACTTCTCCTCTGGTCACTTCTGCCCATTCTCGTCTACAAGACTTCTCTCGGGCTTCTGCTTTTCTCTGGAACTCTCTGCCACAAGCTGTCAGACTTTCTCCTTCCTTCCAAACTTTCAAGCGCTCCTTAAAGACCCATCTGTTTAAAGAGGCCTATTCGATGTACCTTAATTAATCATTGCTGTATCAAAATGACAAATTGTTTATACAATCCTAATGTCTCAATTGTACCCTAACCTTTTAGTTTGTAAAGCCTATTGTACTCTGTAATCCTTGTCTGCTATCCACCATTTATTCCCTGTTTGCTATAACTGCAGTAAAGCACTGCGTATCTTGACAGCGCTATATAAATAAATGATGATGATGATGATGATGATGATGATGATGATCTGTGTGTATAACAAGCTATCTCTGCTGCCCTGTGTGTGTATAACAAGCTATCTCTGCTGCCCTGTCTGTATAACAAGCTATCTCTGCTGCCCTGTCTGTATAACAAGGTAACTCTGCTGATCTGTGTGTATAACAAGCTATCTCTGCTGCCCTGTGTGTGTGTATAACAAGCTATGTCTGCTGCCCTGTCTGTATAACAAGGTAACACTGCTGATCTGTGTGAATAACAAGCTCTCTCTGCTGATCTGTGTGAATAACAAGCTCTCTCTGCTGATCTGTGTGTATAACAAGGTAACTTTGCTGCCCTGTGTGTATAACAAGCTATCCCTGCTTCCTTGTGTATATCAAGAAACTCTGGCTTTCCTGTCTTCTCTGTCCTCTCTCAATTCCCTTCTCAGATCTCCAGTTTATTTGCCCCTATACCAACTGGCCCTTATAATATAGCGATTAGAGCTACAGAACCTCCGCCAGGGCACGTTGTTACCTATTCCTGTGGCACATGTATCATTTATGGGTATGACTGGGTATTTTATAAAGGAGGACTGGGTGTATTTGCTCATGTGCCTTTTCTGATACATTTATAGGTGCAGCCGCTGCCGGGCCATGGTTCTCCTCTCGCTGTTCCTCCTGTTATTTGGCTGCGTGTTACCTGCTCCTGCTGGGACTGAACCCAACAACAGGCCCATTATTGGTGAGAAATGAAACTTTCCTCTTTAGCCTTGGGCCAGTTCATTATATAGTGTGACAGAGACAGTGATACTGATCTTTTTCTAGTGCTCGAAAAAAACAACGGATAGGCACACTCAAAGAGTAGCTGGATCCAAAATAGGATGAGGTACTCTGGTACAGCTTGTACTGGTAAAAAATCCAATTTTATTAAATATACGTTAAAAACATCATTGTTACTTGGAGTGGATGTATAGAGCAGGGGAGTGCATGGCTCTACGCGTTTCATGACTACATGGTCACTTCATCAGAAGCCAAAAGTATAAGATACTTATACAAAAGTTAAAACACACACAGGTGATTTAATCAATCTGAATTTAAAAACGGGACAGTCACTATAGCGTCAATAAATTAATGATCAAATATGTAATGTCTAGTATAATAAATTAATGAATAAATGGTATATTATGAATCCAATAAATAATTAAGTTAGACAATACAGATCATTCATCAATGAATACAATATTAATTCATATTAATAAATAATTAAGACATAATAATTGATAATAACTAACAAATATATCTAAATATGATGCCAGCGAAAAAATAATAAACAAGTAGTTCATGAAAGATATATGAAATATAAACGCAAAAACAAATGAAAACTTTAACAAAACAGATCAAGCAAATGAAAAAGACACATACAATAGAAAAAATGAATAAATTGAGAAAACAATCAAAAATTGATTGAACTGAATTGATGAATAAAAAAAGTGAATGAAAAAAAAAAAATTTAGAAAAATTAGAAAAGGGGCGGGAGAAAAAGGGGGAGGGTTACAGTGGGAATGACTAGTCAGTCAATGAAACAATTACATTTTTCTAGTGCTCACAGTTTTTAAGCAAATTGATTTTCTCTTGTCTAAGATTTAAAATGCCAACTGGTTGTCAGGGTTGGTGTCACTGGCAACCAGACGTTGGATTAATTCTGAGGCTGTATTTGTACTGGTAATTTATTAATTTCTTAGCATTCAATAAAGGTTGCCAATGCCACTCTATACATGTTACTAAAAGGTAACCTGCCCCTTTATAGTGCATCTGAGTTTGTCTGTATGTGTTGGCTATTCCTACCTGTATTCCTCAGTTAAAAGAACATAGAATATGTAGAATATGGTAGGAGACTCCAGCCAAACTACAATTCCCAGTGAGAGCTGAAGCTGTAGTTTCGTAGTTAGAGAGGGACAACAATAGTCCTCCCTTCCTTCTTCCGTTTACAGACATACAAGAAAGCTCAAAGCAGTGCCGGCAGCTCCCCCTAGTGGGTAAACACTGAGCATCTTTGCAACTGGTCTTTATTTATTTTTTTTGCTTAGTTTGCCTTTCTGTTCTGCCCCTGCTGCCCAAGTAAATAAGATCCACAAACACAAAGCCAATTTATTCAGAAGCTCAATTTCCGTTGCTGCTATTAATATTTATATCTGCCATTCTAACAACTCCCTGGTTACTAGGGTCAGTGCTTCTGGCAACTACACGGCAGTTTAGTTCCTCGGGGCTTCCTAGTACAGTGGAACCCCCACTCACTGACTGTCAGTTAAGGGAAAATTTCACTTTCCATAAAAAAAAAAAAACCATTAGGCGACCAGAGGAATAATTTTAAAAATGCTGTTTGTAAATGTAATAAAGTTTTTGTCAATTTATTATCATTTTTTACTGTGTGTTTTGTGCAGTGGGGATTTACACTACTACAGGCTGTTGACAGGAGAAGCCTAAAAAATCAATATAGCTAATAATATACTGAACTTACTTTACCAGCCCAAAGCTCCATAGCCGGATATTAGCAATGATCCAAGTGTACACAGCAGCTCCTCAACCTGAACTTTGTATGGCCATCTCTTTGTGGGTCAGCGGCACTGCACATGTTCAGTGTTCTCTGGGCAGCTGAGTTTAGGGGTCGTTGCAAAAGCAAAAGCATCAAGCAGAAAATAAGACTTGCCTTTCACAAAAGCTGATGCCGCAGGGCTGTTTTGTCATCAATTCTGGTTTCTGTGCTGCCATTTAATGTGAATCTGAATTACTTGTTATTGTATTGTGACTTTTATATTTCCTATATACAGCATATTGTCCGTGATTTAGTTCTCCAGGCTTAATTATATTGCCTCCCTTATTGTTCTCTGTATATACCTTGCCATTTTTCTGTGTTTCCCTAATATATATAAATACACACACACATACATACAATTACAACTTTCTCAGCACACATAAAGTGGCATAAATGCATGTTAAGAAAAAAGCAAATTAACCTGCATTCAAGTGAAAAAGAGACACATTTGGTCACATCGTTTGTACAGACATGCGTCCTTTGCTTTAGTCCTAAGCTAGTTTAACAGCAATGTATCCACGTCTGCTACTTAACCCTCTAAAAAGCTGAGCTATTGGACAGTCCTTAAAGGAGAACTAAAGCCTAACTAAAGAAGTAGCTAGAAATGTTGTTCATTATGTTTTGGGCTTCTGTACCAGCCCAAGGCAACCACAGCCCTTTAGCAGTAATGATCTGTGTCTCCAAAGATGCCCCAGTAGCTCCCCATCTTCTTTTCTGCTGATTCACTGCACATGCTCTGTGCTGCTGTCACTTACTGAGCTTAGGGACCCACTCACAATATACAGTACACATAGAATAGAAATGTCACAATATATAGCTGATTAGTAATTAATACAGATAATTCCTACTTGGCAGCACAGAAACCAGTGCAATTAGCATCAGAATTTAATAATCAGCCCTGTAGCATCAGCTTATATTATAGACCAACCTCATTTTCTGCTGGATAATTAGTGACGAGCCCTAAGTTTAGCTTCTCAACAGCCAATCAGAGCCCACTGAGCATGTGAGTGTCACAGACACTTTCCAAGATGGTGACCCCCTGTGACAAGTTTGAAGTCCTGGATCATTGCTGCTATTGACAAGCTGAAACTTTAGCCTCGTGCAATAAGTTCATTATATAAAATATGGCATTTTTAACCATATTCATTTTTAGGGTTTAGTTCTCCTTTAATGGGACGGAAATAACGGACGAGCTAACATTAAAAGGAGAAACCACCTCCTTATATTATATATACATAGTCAGCAGTAATGCCGCTCATCCTATAGTATACAAGCAAATTTTTGGTGCAGGAAATAATATTTATATAAATTCTATATATTCTGCTCTGTATATTCCTAGGGATCGTGGCCCAGGAAGTGACAGACAAAGAATTCTTTCCCTTTGGCACAACGTACATTGCTGACTCGTATGTGAAGTTCCTGGAGTCGGCCGGGTGCCGGGTGGTGCCCATTCAGTGAGTACGAGAGGAGAAATCTGGCACTGATAGTGGCTCTGATAATAATTTGGGAGAGTGTGTTTCAGGGAATAGATAGGGGGCACAATTGGACATGCAGCCATTCTCCCATCCAGCCCTACAGTACATGTGTGTAGAAATAGAACTGCTCTGGGTTTCAGTTGTATATAATGATCCATTGTCATTTTCTTCACATTCTTCAGATTAAATTTGACAGAAGTGGAGTATCGAAAGCTCTTCCGGTCCATTAATGGGTGAGTTTGGAGTCTCTTTTTATCCTGCAAAATTCACAAATCGTCAAAAAACACGAATTTTGACACCGGCGTCAATTCTGAATCGGCAGTTTTGTGAGTGTATTCATCAGGGGCGAAACGCAAACATTTGCCCATCACTAATCCTGACCAATCAGGGTTGTTGCCCAGTGAATATTCCTCATCACTAATTTAATCCAGCGGTCTCTTTGACTTAATCCCTTGAGTAAGTGTAGAGGTAATTAGTGCACCCTGGTCTCATCACCATATTTTTCTCTTACTGCCAGTTGTCTCTTATAGGACCAAACCAAATGAACTGGCCTTCACTTCTGTGTAAATAGTGTTGCCCTTGATTGGGTCATGTTTCTTCTTAATTACTAGGCATTGATTTAGCCTTTTATGTCTTTGCCAGGGTTCTGTTTCCGGGGGGATCAGTGGATCTTCAGATATCCAGCTTTGCACGGACCGCCAGAATATTTTACAAACTGGCTATTGAGGTAACAACAAGCTGTTCCCAATCACCGTTCTACTGATTTAGAGGACTCAATACTTACCTCTGCTGTCAGCCCTTACTATACAGGTTCATTCGTGTTACATGCATTCCATCCATACATTTCACATAAATCCAGCAAAAATATATAAAGGATAAGTAAACCTTAAAAATAAGTGTAAAATAAATGAGGGTGCTATTCTAAGAACTTTTCCAATTTAAAATCATAATTTATTTATATTTCTAATTCCAAGATATTAAAGGAATCATGGACTGTTAATATGAATGAATTTTGTTACAACAGCGCCACCTGCTGGTCATTTTCCCACCAGTCTGACCACCAAGTAGTCAATGAAGTTGTCAGGAGAAAGAAGGAGGCTGCTCTGATGTTCTTCTGCTTAGAAAAGTTTTGAGAAGTTTTTCTAATTGTTTTCCTAAGCAGAAGAACATCAGAGCAGCCTCTTTCTTTCTCCTGACAACTTCCTTGACTACTTGGTGGTCAGACTGGTCTGAAAAAGACCAGCAGGAGTAGCTGTTGTAACAAAATTCATTCAAATTAACAGTGCATGTATCCTTTATTATCTTTGAATTAAAATATATAAATAACGAATGTAAATTACAAAAGTGCTTAGAATAGCACCCTCATCAATTTTACATTCACTTATTTTTAAGGTTTGCTTATCATTTAACTTCATGGTGCTTAGAGAGAGGAACCCATTATAAACACAAGACCTTCTCACTCTACACTTACACCTTCAGCCACTCTTTCTCTGTGTTCCTCTTAACTATCTTTCATACTTCTTCTCTTTCTTCCTACGTTTCTAGGCCTCTTCCTCAGGTCACTATTTCCCAATATGGGGCACATGCATGGGTTTCCAGATCCTTACTGCCTTCACGGCCGGAGCTGATTTACTATCTGCCACTTCTGCTGAGAACATATCGCTTCCTCTCAACCTGACGGATGGTGAGTTGTAGGGATGCACCGAATACAGGATTCGGTTCGGGATTCGGCCAGGATTCGGCCTTTTTCAGCAGGATTCGGATTCGGCCGAATCCTTCTGCCTGGCCGAACCGAATCCGACTCCTAATTTGCATATGCAAATTAGGGGCGGGAGGGAAATTGCGTGACTTTTTGTCAGAAAACAAGGAAGTAAAAAATGTTTTCCTCTTCCCACCCCTAATTTGCATATGCAAATTAGGGTTCGGATTCAGTTCGGTATTCGGCCGAATCTTTTGTGAAGGATTCGGGGGTTCGGCCGAATCCAAAAAAGTGGATTCGGTGCATCCCTAGTGAGTTGTTTTAAAAAAAAAAAATCCATGCAATTCCCAATGTACCTGTAATCATTCAGTGATTAATCCTGATTGTTGTTCTAGAGGTGGCCTCCAGCAGAATGTTTCTCCGTGCCCCACCAGATCTACTAAGGGTTCTAAGCCAAGAAAGGGTGACTGCCAATTTCCATCATTTTGGCCTTACCCCTGAGGTGAGTAAATACATGGGATCCTTTGTGGTTATTCAGCTTCCCTCAGCTGTCTGTCCTTACTTTACATTTTATTTATATATATATATATATATATATATATATATATATATATATATATATATATATATATATATATATATATGCATATTTTTTTTTTTTTTTTTGCTCTGTCTATTTCCAACATGATGCCAGTTCATACATCCAACCAGGTTTCTCTGATTTATCAAATTTTTTTAGACTTTCAGAGCCAACAAAAAGCTTTCAGACTTCTACCGTGTCTTATCCACAAACCGAGACATCAACGGAGTAGAATTCATATCTACAATAGAGGGTGAGCTCATATTCGCAGGACGTGACTTGCAATATTGATAATAATACGATTTAATAACATTTTTAAAAAGTTATAGTCATCTGCTTGCATTGATAAATGGAAGGACTGGCCAATGCTATAATTTTGAATATTCTTATGTATGTCTATGTTTTGGATTTGTAATTGTGTCTTGAGGGCCCAAGGAAGCCAAGTCCAACACTGGTTAAGAGGAATGGAAGGAATAGGTAGAGGTAAAAGGAAAAGCACTGAGCATATCACCTGTGGTATCATAATTGGAGGGCACTGTGGAGTCATTATTGGTGTACAATATTAAACAGGTTATCTTCCGTAATTTGGGGGCCTCAAAAAAGGATAGCATGTATATCTATTGTTATTTTATACCAATATGCTCTTATGTGTCTATCAAATAAACAATATCGTGAATACCAATAAACCAGGAATAACATTCTCCTCTGCAGCTCGGAACTATCCGATATATGGGGTCCAGTGGCACCCAGAAGTGAATCGGTTCCAGTGGCGCAGCGACTTTTCCTTTCCACATTCTGCCAATGCAATCTGGGTATCACAGTACCTTGCAGACTTCTTTGTGAATGAAGGTAACATCCTTTAAAAAAAAACAATAATAAAGCCATGTTCTATTCTTCATTCCCGTAACCCAACGATCATTCATCTGTTCCTTTTTAAATGTCACTTTTAATGTGTGCAGCCAGATCTGGATTTTTTGTACCTGCTATGGCTGAATTTGAACCCTGGAACAAATCCTTTGGGTTCTTTTGCCTGTCTTCTAGGATAAGGAAGTAGTCTGCAAGCATAGACTACCCATATAAACCCATCTCATTCTCTTTGCTTCTGGACTTCATGTTGTAGTTCTGTTTCTTCTGGTTCCGATTCCTTGCCTGGTGGGTGCTCTTTGAACCTCGCATGGTAAGACTGTTATAGTCAGAAGAGAGCAAAACTGATGGCTTTCCTGGTGGAACCACTGGGCTTGCCTTGCCTGAACAATCTGTTACATTTTCTTATTATATTTCTAATTTTGGACTGAGTATATGGTTGTATATGGGATTCGTCACACAATCCCATTGTCTTTGAAGGTTTAAGGAGTCCTTATTGGTCTTTCTGCCTAGAGGAGTTGCTGGCTTTACGTGGTTCCTCTTTCCAATCTGGGAGAGGTCCTCTCAATCCTTATCATTTTGCACTGTGCAGGATACAAAGATGTGTGGTCAGTCTCTGGGTTACCTATAGGGTAGAAAAGGTGTGTGCCTTGATCCTCATTTCATGGGTTTTCTGTAGAGTGTAAATGAGTAGCATGCACTGAGTATAACACAACGATAAGCAAGCAGCAATGAGATGATGGGTTATCCATCTATTCTTGTGTGGGTCTCATCTACTTCTCATAGTTAGCACCATGTTTCGCCTATAAAAAGCACCACCATAAAATCTTAAGTCTGTAGCCATGTACCGCAAGTAAAGAGTGTGGGCCTGAGCAGGGATTCATGTCAGCCTCAGAACAAGCTTGTGATTATAATAGAGTCAAATAAACTTGTGGTAAGAACCAGGCTTGTTACTTTGCATCTCCTTTAAAGGATACTCAGCCAGGACATCACCTGCTTTTTCTTTTTATCTTTACAGCCCGGAAGAGTCAGAACCACTTCCCAACTGAGAAGGAAGAGAACGCCGCTCTGATATATAACTGGACTCCCATATACACGGCCAACATCAGTGGATATGAACAAGCCTACTTCTTCTAGATCTGCTCACATCTCCTTCCATGGGAACAGGGTGTTCCTCTAGGATTCTTTATATAGTGTAGGTTGAAGACAAAAAAAAAAAATAAAAGCCCTGGTGGCCTTATTTATGAGCCGTTGATATAATGTTACTGCTGATGTCAGAATTATCTGTTGCATCTTTGCCCATTATGGCCGCACCAGATCTGGCTGATCCAGCATTTGGTCCCTGGTACAATAATTAGAACATTGTGGGCACTAAACTACATCCAGGATTATTTTTATTCTTCAGAACGGCCAGAAATCGATGGGAATGTTTTGTTAAGAAGGCAGCAATGTAGAAATCTGTGTTAGCTTGCGGAAAATTAAATGTTCTGCTCCAGGTTTACACCTATCACCCGCACTGTAGGCGCAATTTTTGGCTGCCATTTTTTGAGCTATTGTCAGTTAGTATATGTGCTCCTTTAAAGGACAAGGAAACCCTAAACATAACAATTGCCTGTGTGTTAGGACCCATTTGATGGCTGAAAACCTGCGCATGCGCACATCTGATGGCTGAAAACCTGCGCAAGCGCACATCTGATGGTTGAAAACCTGCGCAAGCGCACATCTGATGGTTGAAAACCTGCGCATGCGCACATCTGATGGCTGAAATCCTGCACAAGCGCACATCTGATGGCTGAAAACCTGCGCAAGCGTACATCTGATGGCTGAAAACCTGCGCAAGCGTACATCTGATGGCTGAAAACCTGCGCAAGCGCACATCTGATGGCTGAAAACCTGCGCAAGCGTACATCTGATGGCTGAAAACCTGCGCAAGCGTACATCTGATGGCTGAAAACCTGCGCAAGCGTACATCTGATGGCTGAAAACCTGCGCAAGCGTACATCTGATGGCTGAAAACCTGCGCATGCGCACAAAGTCTACAGAAGTTCCTGAATTAAGGGTTTTAGTTGAAAATGCATAGCGCATTTAGTCTATTAGACTATTGTTTGTTTCGATTTGATGGTTTCCGTGTCCTTTAAGAATGATTTTTACAGCCCTTTAATATTTTTGGCTCTGTCCATCGTTCAATAAAGATTTCTAGGGTCAGGTATAAATTCTATCAAGTTCTAATCCAGAGATGCCCAAAACGTAAATTAGGATCTTGAACTGGATTCACATAGATCACTGCAGCGGTGCCGGCTAAATGGCAACTCTGTGCCAACCGTCTAGCGAGATCTGCACCACCAGTGAAGAAGTGTAAGAGGTGGCGCAATAACTTTGACTAATGATACTTGTCATGATGTACCTGAAGTGACTCTCCTCCAGCCTGAAGCTGCATTGTGCCAAGAGCCAGAGAAGTTCAGTGAATAGAAAGAGACAGATACTGCTTTCAATTAGGGATGCACTGAATCCACTATTTTGGATTTGGCCAAACCCCCGAATCCTTCTCGAAAGATTCGGCCGAATACCGAACCAAATCCAAATTTGCATATGCAAATTAGGGGTGGGAAGGGGAAAACATTTTTTACTTCCTTCTTGTGTGACAAAAAGTCACGTGATTTCCCTCCCCGCCCATATTTGCATATGCAAATTAGGCTTTGGTTCGGCCGGGCAGAAGGATTCAGCCGAATCCGAATCCTGCTGAAAAAGGCAGAATCCTGGATTTGGTGCATCCCTACTTTCAATTACTTTAAAAAAAAAAACATTGGCAAATTATTAAAGGGGTGGTTCACCTTTATGTTAATTTTTAATATGTTATAGAATGGTCTGTTCTAAACAACTTTTCAATTGGTCTTCATTATTTTTAATAGTTTTCCATCTTCCAAATGGGGGTCACCGACCCCATCTAAAAAACATATGCTCTGTAAAGCAAAAAATGTATTGTTATGGCTACATTTCATGAATCATTTTTCTATTCAGACCTCTCCTGTTCATATTTCAGTCTCTTATTTAAATCAATACATGGTTGCTGGGGTAATTTGGACCATAGCAACAGACTGCTGAAATTGCAAACTGGAGAGCTGCTGAATAAAAAGCTAAATAACTCAAAAACCACAAATAATAAACAATGAAAACCAATTACAAATTGTCTCAGAATATCACTCTCTATATCATACTAATAGTTAACAGAAAGGTGAACAAGCAAAATGTGATTTTTTTTTTTAGGTTTATTTTACATGATGATTTTCATAAATTAACAGAAAAAGTGATGCTGAATATTACTAAAGTCAGAGTCTCTCATTTCACTGTGACAGAAATGAACCGCAAGGATCATAACTATGTTTTATCCTTTACCTGTCTTCTGAAATCATCCAAGTACAATGCTATTCATATAATTCCTGCAGAGGGAGCCTTTGGACCAATCAGATGTCTGCATCTGCGTTACACGTTCATGATTTTGCCAACAGCTCACTTTGCAAGGAATAAATGAATAAATAATATAATTAGTATATAGTAGACTTGATAATAGATGAGGATTTGAACTTTCGATTTCAATTAGGGGTCACTGACCCCATCTAAAAAAAAAAACAAATGCTCTGTAAGGCTACAAATGTATTGTTATTGCTACTTTTTATTACTCATCTTTCTATTCAGTCCCTCTCCTATTCATATTCCAGTCTCTTATTCAAATCAGTGCATGGTTGCTAGGGGAATTTGGACCATAGCAACCAGATTACTCCAAATGCAAACTGAGAGCTGCTGAATAAAAAGTTAAATAACCCAGAAACGACAAATAATAAAAAATGAAAAGCAACTGCAAATTGTCTTAGAATATCACTCTCTATATCATACTAAAAACTCCAACCCCTTTAAGCCTTTAAACATATGCCTTTAGAGAGATGACACAGAGTGTGGCGTGAGAACTGACTTCCTTCCTCAGATCTCATCTTCTGAGAACCCGGTCATTTTTCCACCACAATCACCATTCATGTTGGTTTGGCTGCAAGCATTTTCAGTATATGTCAGGACCCAGCAGTGGGCTGTAAAATGCAATTACTGTGTGTAATACAAAGTAAAAATAAATAATTCTGTGTGTCCGTATGGTTAAAGGCCATTGGTTGGTGTTCTAAGCAGCTCCCATCTCTTTGGCTATTGCACTTCTGAGTATCTTTATAAAGGGGTTTCTAGGAATTCAACTTTTGAAATGACTGCGTATCTTGACAGCGCTATATAAATAAATGATGATGATGATGATTTGCCCATCTTTAAGAAATTTGCAAAAAAGATAAGTAGTAACAGGTATGGAATCCGGAAACCCATCATCCAGAAAGCTCAAAATTACAAAAGAAATGAAGACCACTTGCAAATTGATTATCAATCTCTACATCATACTAAGTAGCTGATTTACATAGCGTCGAATATCGAGGGTTAATTAACCCTCGATATTCGACTGCCGAATGTAAATCCTTCGAATATCGAAGTCGAAGGATTTACTGCAAATCGTTCGATTCGAAGGATTTTGATCCATCGATCGAACGATTTTTCTTCAACCTAAAAATTGTTACAAAGCCTATGGGGACCTTCCCCATAGGCTAACATGGCACCTCGGTAGGTTTTAGGTGGCGAACTAGGGGGTCGAAGTTTTTTTTTAAAGAGACAGTACTTCGGCTATCGAATGGTCGAATATTCGAACGATTTTTAGTTTGAACTGTTTGATTCAAAGTCGTGGTCGAAGTAGCCAATTCAATGGTTGAAGCTGAAGCCAAAAAAATCATTTGAAATTCGAAGTTTTTTTTATTCTATTCCTTCACTCGAGCTAAGTAAATGGGCCCCCACAAGTTAAATTCCAAACACTTTTTCCAGTTCAATTGTTTCAGATTGTTCTCCAGAAATAAAGACTTTTTTCAATTATTTTTTAAGTGTGATGGATTTGTCAAAAACACTGGAGGAATTGATCTGATTTCTTTCTGAAACCTTAGTCCAAAAGATGAAGAACATGTTGAAGGCTTGTCTGTATTGTCTGTATAGACAATAGAAATCACATAAATACTGATACATCCAGAGGATCCACCAAGTCTGCCTATGCCTGAATAGAAAAATAGGCAGAGCCGGCTGCCCAGGTGTGAATTTGTTGATAAATGAACTTCTGTAGTCTGCATGGGAGGCTCCTCCTTTATGGAATGAAACAGGGGTTTTTAAAGGGATACTATCATGGGAAAACATGTTTTTTTTCCCAAAACACATCAGTAAATAGTGCTGCTTCAGCTTCTGCTTTAAAAGTGCAAACTATTTTTTTATATTTAATTTTGAAATCTGACATGCGGCTAGACATAGGGGGTTATTTATCAAAGTCCGAATTTATCTCAATATTTTCTGCTACAAACTCAGATCAAATCCGCTCAGGTTTTTTACGCTTATTTATTATTACATTTTCCCGACAATTTGCTTTGCTGGAAAAAATCAGATGTTTTTTTCAGATTTTTTCATCCGATTCTCACCCGAAACCCAGCGCACATCAAAAAACTATTGGGACTTCTCCTATTGACTTATATGCAACCTCGACAGGTCTGAGATTCCGGATTTTCAGATTCTGACTTTTCCATCCTCAGGGTTTAATAAATTCCGAAAAATTTGTGATTTTTTTAAAAGTATGATTTTATATATATATAAAAAAAAATCACAAATTTTTGCATTCAGAGTTTAGTAAATAACCCCCATATTGTCAGTTTCCCAGGTCAGCCCTGTCATGTGACTTGTACTCTGATAAGCTTCAGTCACTCTTTACTGTTGTACTGCAAGTTGGAGTGATATAACCTCCTCATTTCCCCCCAGTAGCCCATCAGCAGAACAATGGGAAGGTAATCCGATAGCAGCTGCCTGGTAGATCTAAATACAGCACTCAATAGTAAAAATCTATGTTTCACTGCACTGTGACGCCTTCTGTTACATTGAGTAGGAGAAACAACAGCCTGCCAGAAAGCAGTTCCATACTAAAGTGCTGGCTCTTTCTGAAAGCACATGACCAGGCACAATGACCTGAGATGCACCTACACACCAATATTACAACTAAAAAATACACTTGCTGGTTCAGGAATGAAATTTTATATTGCAGAGTGAATTATTTGCAGTGTAAACAGTGTCATTTAGAAATAAAAACGACATCATAAAAATCATGACAGAATCCCTTTAAGGAGGTTTACCGTGGGCGCAGGATGGACAGACAATGACAATCTATGGGTTGAAGGGGCAGCTTCTGTCTGTGTCCAGGAGCACTTACCCAAAGGGACCAATCAGATACTTGCTTTTTATACAGTTGCTATAGGAGACTGCACCATTTATTATATAAACACCTTATCTCACTAACAGAGTACCTTGAGGGTTATTTGAGCACACACATTACTGCTTTTGTATTCCAATAGCATTGTGGGGTCTCCATGCCTGTCGGTTTCTAATACTCCAAAATTTATACCCTACTTAACACAAGTGGCATAACTAGTGAACCAGGCATGGGAGATATAAGTAAAGATGCAGTTACTGTATATGGGCAGCTACATTCACATGAATCTACTGTAACGTTGCCTGGATCTGTCTAGTCTGGTATCTATCTAGTGCTTTTTTTTAAAACCTCAGTAAGTTGCAGGCAGCACTGTGAATGTGTGCAAGCCATAGCATGAGTGTTGCCTGGAGGTGTTAAAAACCTAAAGGCGTGTTAATCTAAAAAAACGCAATATACCAGTAAGTAACTGGTTTCAGGATGAGTTTAAGTGGGTTTGTGTGAGTCTGATCACATGCATGCAGTCTCAGAGCAGCCATACTAATATATGAATATGTGTTTACCCCCAAATCTTACCCTGTGTGGCCTTAAGGCTGCCCCCCCATAATAACCCATAATGCTATAAGTTACTAGTACTAGTTTGAGAATGTCAGCTTGTGTCTGAGTTGTTTTTTGATTGACATTCCCTGAATGCAGCCTATCCTATATAATAAAGTTGAAATGTCTCTGCGTCTAGTCCCTGTGTCCGTGGAATTGCGCTACTGCGCATGTGCCCAAACGGACCGTCTTCTTGCCGGTTCCTGCAAAGTCTAGCGGGTGTCTCAGATCCAGTCTGTACGAGTCTGAGGATAGAGAATCTGTGGGGTCTCAGCCCAGAGCAACATGGACACAGATCTAATTGCCCCGAGCTGATCGGCGACCCCTGAGATAATGGGGTGCCCAGTGTTCCCCGGGGTTGGGGGCAGAGATGTACGCCACTGGATTGGCCCCGTTTTACGCCTCTTACCACTTGAACCTGTGGCCGGCCTATTGCACTGGAGCAGCCGCGAGTGGGGCCGTGGGATTCGCAGCTCTGGACACTGCCAAGACCCACCCCGGTCACCCCTGAGTCCGGCTTCCACCACAGACTGTCCCCTCTGCCCCACTACCAACCGCACTGGGCGCTGAGTCTCTGGCAGAGCGAGAATGCACGGGAGCAGCCAGCCAGCGCCCTCCAGCAAAGACCTCAAGTTCGGCATCGATCGGCTCTTATCTGCTGAGTTTGACCCCAAAGTGAAGGAAGGGAACACGCTGAGAGGTAAATCCCACCACCAGACTGATCCCCATAACTCTCCCTCCCTTTCTACCCCCTTACACTGGCCACATACCATCCAACTGCCACTTCTTCCCCAGACTTCACACTGACCATTCTAATCGCACGTCTGACAGTTGCACAGGCCACACGGTGGAAATCGCATCTACTCTGCTGGCATTCCCACTGAAAGGCACCGCCACCCAAATAAATAAAGAAAATGCAATTCTAAGCACCTCACCAATGTTAACCCCCCCCGGCCACCAATGTTAACCCCCCTGGCCACCAATGTTAACCCCCCTGGCCACCAATGTTAACCCCCCCTTGCCACCAATGTTAACCCCCCTAGCCACCAATGTTAACACCCCCCTGGCCACCAATGTTAACACCCCCTGGCCACCAATGTTAACACCCCCTGGGCACCAGCATTAACCCCCTGGCCACCAGTGCTACAAAGGGGGCCCTGCCTACTAATGTTACCCATTCTGAAATGTTGGGAGGTATGTGACGACATATGTTCTAGCGCCCATTAATTTAACGGGCTTAATGTCTAGTACAGGTATAAATTGTCAGCAGGCCAGTGGGATTCATCCAGTGATATTGGGAGAATAAAACCACTATTAGATGTAGGAACCAATCTGGCCACATGGCGGCGCTATATTGATGATTGTATTATCATTTGGAGGGGGAGTGAGGCTTTACTAAAATAATTCATAATCTCAAATTTACATATAAATATAGTAGGGAGTCTATTAATTTTCTAGATTATATGTCACAGCTAGTGGCCTACAAAAGCGCTTGTTTAAGAAAGAAACTGACTGGAACGGATATATACCTTACAGTAGGGGACATCACAATATACCTAAGGGCCAGTTTGGAAGAATCAAAAGAAACTGTTCAGATCCAAAAGACTATCGACATAAATGCAAAATCATGGAACAGGAGTTTATAGAATAGGGATACAATTCGCAATTGTTACAAGATTCCAAAAAAAAGGTAGACGAAATAGATAGAATGGAACTATTAGCAGCAAAAACAAAGAAAAAAAGAATTACAATTTGTTCCATTAATTACCAAATTCAGTAAAGGTGGCTATAAACTATGTAACATACTAAAAAAGCACTGGCATGTATTACAAATGGATAAAGACGTGCAAGGTGTAATAGGAGAACATCCGTCAATCATTTTCACCCGTCCCAATACGCATTATTCAATCAATCATTACCACCCAGTTTCTTAAAGATAGAGGGAAATAAACCAACTTGACTGGGCAATAGTAAAGGTATATTTAGGTGCATGCAATGTATTGCTTGTAAAACACTTAGAAATAATGAGAGACAAATATGTAGTTTTAAATCCGAGAAATAAACAATATAAGATTAATCAACTAAAAACTGTTGAAACAATGAATGTAGTATATCTGTTAGAATACCCGTGCAAAAAACAATATGTGGGCAGAACCAAAATAAAATTAAAATTGAGATTAGGGGAACACAAAAGGAATTAAAATTGAGATTAGGGGAACACAAAAGGAATATTAAAAAGGGATTAAAAACACAAACTGTTTCAGACCATTTTCTCCAGTGCCACAATAGTGATCCAAGTGGACTAAAAGTAATTGGAATTTCCAATAAAGTAAAAAACTGGAGAGGTGCCAATAATATTCAAATAATCTCCAAATAATCTCTCAGGAAGAAACACGTTGGATTATTACATTAAAAACACTACAACCTTATGGTCTAAATATAGACCTGGATATCAATTGCTTTATCTAGAGATGACCACTATAATTTACTTTTTGGGGCCGATTCACAAAGGGTCGAATATCGAGGGTTAATTAACCCTCGATATTCAACTGGGAATTAAAATCCTTCGACTTCGAATATCGAAGTCGAAGGATTTTAGCGCAAATAGTGGATTATTCCAGGGACCCAGGGTTTTACCGGAGCGCACATTGGGTGTCATTTATCAACACTGGGCAAATTTGCCCATGAACAGTAACCCATAACAACAAATCAAATCGCTGCATTCATTGTTGTTCTTGCAGCTGGCTTCAAAAAGCTAATCACTGATTGGTTGCTATAGGTAACTGCCCATGGGCAAATTTGCCCTGTGTTGGTAAATGAGCCCCATTGTTTTTTTCTGTTTCCCTTTTTGTTTATTGAGGTGTAATAAGGAGATCTGGTGTGCTAAAAAAAAGAGGATCAGTAGCAGCCTGCCCACCTTACGTTACATACTGGGATACCCACGGGACTGCTCAGGATACAAGTAAAACCGTATGGGCGTTAATGCAACTAATGATGGTGGGATAACGTTTATTGCGGGTAGGGATGGGCGAATAAATTCGCGGCGAATTTCTGCGTTTCGCCGCGGGCGAATTTTTCGCGAAATTGCGGCAAAAATTCGCCTCGCGTCGAAATTTTCGTCGCGCGACGAGCCGCGACGCCGCTAATGCGCGTCAAAACAAAAAGACGCGCGACAAACTAAACATCACCCACAGCAGCCAATAAGATGTGAGCCATCCCTGAGCCAACCCACTGGCTATATAAGGAGCTGCAGAGGCGGCCATTACTCGTGGCGTTTCTGGTAGAGGTAGAGAGAGCAGGATAGTGAGAGATTTGTGTGTGATTTAGCTAGTGGAGTTTGTGTAGAGAGCTTTTTTTTTTTCTGAGTCAGTGCAAGTGGAGGTTGTGGATTTCAGTTTACTGTTTTCCCTCTTCTGCTTGCCTGCTCACCACCCAATAGCCCTTTTTAGGGCTAACTGTCTTTGTCTTTGTCTGTGCTGGTGTGTGTACTCCTTGTGGGTGCACACTTCTGCTGAGGGGATTTAGTTGAGGGTTTTATTTTTTTCTCCTTTCCTTCCCCGAAATATCCAAACCCCCCCCTTATATATATATATTTTTTTTTAAGTTTAGTTGCCCAATATGACGGGCCGTGGGAGAGGGGGGATGGGTGGTGGTGGTGGGAAGAAGGGTGGGTTAGGGATGGGTGGTGGTGGTGGTGGGAAGAAGGGTGGGATAGGGACGACCAGGGGCTCAGTGTAGGCACTCAGACAGAGCATGCCTACTACGACCAGACTGAGCTCCTGGTCACCCTAGTTCATCAAGTAAATGCCATGCGGCAGGAGCTGGGAGAGGTTAGGGACATTGTTGACAACCTCCAGAGGGTTGTTGCTCCTCCTCCTCCTCCTCCACTTTAATTTATTTATTATTTGTTACAGCACCAGTTGTGCTATATGTTGTGAATTAAAAAATTTTTTTATATCTCTATATTTTGAGTTCATTTTTCATTTGACTAAACTAATACTCACATGGTACTTGGAATTGTTTGGATTCTAATAACACAACGATGACTATTCTTAATCGGAGTCATTAAAATTACATTACATAGTATTTCAGAATCATTACAATTACATGATGTAAATATAAGGTTCATTCACATAAACATATGGTTTATTCATTTTTATCTGAGATACAAAGCATCCAGATACTATCTGTTCAGATTTATTAGTTGTACTTGTGTTAGTAATCTACTATTGGATATTTGAAGTACAGATGGTACTTTTTGGTTAAACAGAGATATAGAGTAGTAGTAGATACCATTACCAGTTGACCAGAGGTAATGTGAAAAAATCCACAAACGTTAAAAGTTTAAGAAACTTGCAAAATGGGAGCCATTTTTTCAAGATAGGAGTCCTCTAACAATGCAGGGCATGTGTGTAGCAGTATACTAAGTGAAACACGCATGTGTATTGGTCTTCCCATGGAGTCCAATCCAATTCAGCACATTCAGACACAAAGCAAAAGATACCATGTTCATTTATCATCACAGACTACAAAGCTTGAAACTAAGGGGAAAATTTTTATTTGTAGGCCCAAAGATGAAAAAAGGTTATACAAACAAAACACCCATAGAAGATGGGCTTCATCAAATTGCACTGCGCGTCAAAAATAACGTCGCGCGTTATAACACATACTTGCGTCCGCGACAAAATATTTTGACGCGCGACAAAATCGGGCCGCGCGACTCGTTTCGCGAATTTTTCGCCGTTTCGCGAATATCGCTGGAAATTCGCGAATTATTCGGCGAAGCGAAACGCGACAGATTCGCCCATCACTAATTGCGGGAAGTGCACACAAATTATACTGACTGACTTCATCCAGTGCCAGGCCAAGTCGAATGGGTGCTGTAGGTTGGGAAGATGCTTCTATACTTTTCACAGGTACATATCTCTTTAGTCTTGATTATAATTATATAACTGATATCACTTCCTAGGTGCTTGCGAGGGGACATGATTACACTTTACAAGTACATTAGAGGACATTATAGACAAATAGCGGGGGACCTTTTTACCCATAAAGTGGATCACCGTACCAGAGGCCTCCCCTTTAGACTAGAAGAAAAGAACTTTCATTTGAAGCAACGTAGGGGGTTCTTCACAGTCAGGACAGTGAGGTTGTGGAATGCACTGCCGGGTGATGTTGTGATGGCTGATTCAGTTAATGACTATAAGAATGGCTTGGATGATTTTTTGGACAGACATAATATCAAAGGCTATTGTGATACTAAGCTCTATAGTTAGTATAGATATGGGTATATAGAATTTAATTAAAAGTAGGGAGGGGTGTGTGTGTATGCTAGGTTTTCATTTGGAGGGGTTGAACTTGATGGACTTTGTCTTTTTCAACCCAATTTAACTATATAACTATATAACTATGTAACTATGTAACTATGCTGTATAATCAGTTTATAAAACAGCATGCCCGGTGTCTCCTTGGCACTATAATGACATTTGTAAAATATAGTTTCTGCTTTCTTAAGAATTAAATATAGCCGGACAGAAAGGATTGGGAATGGGACCTTGAGGGAACAAAGTAGTGATGTAAAGGGTCAGGTTAGTGATGTAACTAGGTATAGCAGGTTAGGTTGTATGGACAGTATCAGCAGGCAGGCTCCGGGGAAACCAAACTTAGTTAAAAATCCAAACTTTATTTAGTATTGTAAAATACACTGTAGGAGCAGGCAGGGGAACGGCTTAACGCGTTTCGTGACCCAAGTCACTTCATCAGAATGCAAGTGATGTAACTAGGGTAGAGGAAACTGGGATTTGGAGAGTAGGATGAGCTGATAGGGGGTTCATGATAGAAGCTTATCTGAGAGTGGAGATTGGAGTGGTCAGGGTGAACCAGGGATGGAACGAAAGGGAATTAAAAATTTACCCACTAGTACAATGCTAGTACATTAGTAATACTAACCCTGGAATTGTGAAACACTCTCAATGTGGCCCCCCTAAATACACTGACACTCCACAACTCTTACAATGGAGAACCTGTCTGAGGTGGGAAGGCACATCCAAAAATGCAGCTCTGCTCACCCAGAGGGGGAGAAGGTTGGTTTTCTTCTACGGAAGTGTGGGGTTAGAGACTGTATTTGTTTTGTCCTCTCTACGTGTTACCCTGGGGCAGTGTGTAGTTCGACATGCAGCTAAACCTCCCCACAATCCAATAAAGAGACTGAGCTTGGAGTCTATACATTTTACAGGATAGGCAAGTGGAATAGATATAAAACATATAAAAATGAACATATAACTGCAGCATCAAAGCAATAAAATGTGTCTGCAGCAATGTCTCTGGGGGTACTGGCAGCTGTGGAGGTGATTTGGTGCAACTATTTGCTTACCAACGATGCTACCGTGAAGAGGAGATTAAACTGTGTGCGAGAGGGAGTTCATCAAATGAGCAATGAAATACAACAGCATGATGACAGCTTATGCTGGAGACATGACAGTTTTCTTGACATTCTAGTGCTCTTAGCAAATATTCCAGCAGAGAAGTGAAAAATAAAAATGATTTACATACAGGCTCACCCAACTGTCCTACCCCACAATAGGAGTCAGAGAAAAAGCCAGTTAAAGCTGAACCTCAAGTTTTAGAATAGAAAAAGCAACCTTGGAGTTTTAGGGCAACCTTGGAGTTATAGGGTCTTGGAACTCAATGATTTTATTCTCCTTCTTGATATGTTAAAGAAAAAAGATTGAAAACAAATCTACAGTTAACTGAGACCATCTATTAATATTTTCTTTGTGCCTTTGTGGAACATGACATGAAGGTGTGGAGTGTGGTTTAGACCTATTTCCTCTGAAGATCTACACTTAGGTTTAAGCTCTGTGATATTCACTGTATATATATATATATACATATAGGAGAGTAGATGTGAGTGTTGCTTAGGCACAGTCCAGGTACATCTCAGCTAATACCTAATATTCATTTAATATTTCTGCTTAGACACCATCCTGCAACATCTTCTCCCATTACATCTATTGCAGAGCGGCCCCGGCATCATCTCCAGCCTCAACATTTATATAAAAGGTAACTGGAATAGGCTTCTAAACAATGATTTCAATTGTTAAAATGATTTTACTTCTATTTACCTGCTCATCCTGAAATAAGCAGACCTGTCTGTAGTGGGTGACAATAGGGATAGGTGTCATGTATCTCCATCTGATAGAGCAACATTATAAGTTGGGAAAGGTGAGGCTATAGCAAATGTAAAACCGTGAGCTTCTGTATTATGTCTGTATTATGTTTAGTATTTTGGGTCAATGTAGCTTCAGTATGTTAGTTATATGTACTTCTTGATGTTGGGGAGGAATTTCGTATAACTGGTCTTTTTGAGCCTTTTTTGTCTGGAAGCAGTCGTATTATTTGTATATCCTCTTGTAACATAACAGGTTTATCCATTTCTTCAACTTCACCTGGTGGGGAGTTCAGATTAGCTTTTCAGCTTCAATAATAGTTTTATAACTATTTAAGAGAACACATAATATCATAAATCATATATTTAAGGGTAAGTGTTCAGTGGAAAGAGAACCATAAACACAAACTATACCATGCCTGGATCATGCTTTCAGGTGTCTAATTACAGAGGTAGCATTCATGTAGGAGAACATTTTGAGATTTCGTTTGTTGGGCACCACCCACTGAAATAAGCTGGTGCTCCCTGTCAGAGAAAACTGCACCGGTTGTGGAAAGGGCTGTGCCGTCATTTACTTACCATGTTACATAGTTACATAGTTACATAGTTATATAGTTATATAGTTAAATTGGGTTGAAAAAAGACAAAGTCCATCAAGTTCAACCCCTCCAAATGAAAACCCAGCATCCATACATACACCCCTCCCTACTTTTAATTAAATTCTATATACCCATACCTATACTAACTATAGAGCTTAGTATCACAATAGCCTTTGATATTATGTCTGTCCAAGAAATCATCCAAGCCATTCTTATAGTCATTAACTGAATCAGTATCACAACATCCCCCGGCAGTGCATTCCACAACCTCACTGTCCTGACTGTGAAGAACCCCCTACGTTGCTTCAAATGAAAGTTCTTTTCTTCTAGTCTAAAGGGGAGGCTTCTGGTACGGTGATCATCTTTATGGGTAAAAAGGTCCCCTGCTATTTGTCTATAATGTCCTCTAAAGACATGACAGTATTCCTGACATTCTAGTTAGGCCCGGATTTGTGGAAAGGCCACCTAGGCCCGGGCCTAGGGAGGCAGGATTTTAGGGGGGTGGCATGCTGCCCAACCACACCCACATTGGTTCAAAAACACTGGGGATGCGCTGGAGATACAATAGTTTTTTAAATTTCCCATGCGCCAAACCCCATTGCTCTGGTAAAAGGGAGGGGACAGGGGCGATGAACGGCATTGGGCCTAGGGGTGCCCACTAAGTAAATCCGGCCCTGATTCTAGTGCTCTTAGCAAATATTCCAGCAGAGAAGTGAAAAATAAAACCAATTTACATACAGGCTCACCCAACTGTCCTACCACACAATAGGAGTCAGTTAAAACTGAATCTCCAATTTTAGAATAGAAAAAGCAACCTTGGAGTTTCATGGCATTCATATAGGGTCTTGGAACTCCTCGATTTTATTCGCCTTCTTCTTGATATGCTAAAGAAAAAAGCTTGAAAACAAATCTACAGTTAACTGAGACCTTCTATTAATATTTTCTTTGTGCCTTTGTGCCTTTGTGCCTTTGTGGAACATCACATGAAGGTGTGAGTGTGGTTTAGACCTACTTCCTCTGAAGATCTACACTTAGGTTTAAGCTCCGTGATATTCACTATATATATACATATAGGATTAGAAGAGTAGATGTGAGTGTTGGTTAGGCACAGTCCAGGTACATCTCAGCTAATACCTAATATTCATTTAATACTTCTGCCTAGACACCATCCTGCAACATCTTCTCCCATTACATCTATTGCAGAGCAGCCCCGGCATCATCTCCAGCCTCAACATTTACATAAAAGGTAACTGGAATAGGCTTCTAAACAATGATTTCAATTGTTAAAATGATTTTACTTCTATTTATCTGCTCATCCTGAAATAAGCAGACCTGTCTGTAGTGGGTGGCAATAGGGATAGGTGTCATGTATCTGACTATTTATGAGAACACATAATATCATAAATCATACATTTAAGGGTAAGTACTATGTTCAGTGGAAAGAGAACCATAAACACAAACTATACCATGCCTGGATCATGCTTTCAGGTGTCTAATTACAGAGGTAGCATTCATGTAGGAGAACATTTTGAGATTTCGTTTGTTGGCCACCCCCCACTGAAATAAGCTGGTGCTCCCTGTCAGAGAAAACTGCACCAGTTGTGGGAAGGGCTGTGCCGTCATTTACTTACCATGTAGTTGCTTGGGCATGGGCATTTGTGCATGTTCAGTAGAGTAAATCTTTCTATACTAGTATCAAGGCACAGCTCTAGCAGGCTGTGAATGTAATATTGATGAGATTGCGATTTTAAGCACTTTTGCCATTTACATTCATTATTTTTTTTTCTTAATTTAAGATTTTAAGGGATACATGTACTCTTAAAATGATTCCATTCATTTGATTCATAATTTTTTTTTTTATTTAAGATATTAATGGATACATGTACTCTTAAAATGATTACATTTTGTTTGAATCATGGTTACAACATTGTTACAACAGTGTCACCTGCTGGTCAGTTTCCAACTATGAAGTAGTCAAAGAAATAGTCAGGAGAAAGATAACGGGCTGGTCTGATGTTCTTCTGGTTGCAAACTGTTGTAACACAATTAAAAACAGTAACAAAATTAAACAGTACAGATATTGCTTAATATCTTGAAATTAATAATAAGCAGAGTAATAACTCATTACGCATAATTAATAATTTCATTTTTTATTTGAAAAAAAAAAATATAATAATATATGTTTATGTGTCTCCCTGTGTTTTACTTTAGTGAGCATGAAGATGATACTGAGTCTGGGTTGGCTGTTCATAGCCATAGTCCATAAGGCTGAACCCCTCATCTCTGAAAACTTTAAAGCCTGCAAGAAATTTTTCTATAAAGGACAGCTCCCTTATGGATTTCAAGGCATTGCTCTCCCTCATGGTTTTAATACCTCTGATTTACCAAATGGGGTAAAGGCAGAAGAACTGACCTCTCCAGCTTATATCTGTCAGCAATATGGAAACAAGGTCCACTTTGCTTCCCTGTATGATAGAGGGAGGCGCGTACCCCTCTATTCTGCCTACATCTTGGACAGGAGATCTTCATCTAAGCCTATAAATAACAGACAAAAATTCTTCAATATAGAACCTCAGGTAAGAACAATAAATATGTAAATATAAATAATGATAGTGTGTTCACTTTCAGTTAATGTATTCATATATAAAAAAAAAACCCATGTTGTTGGGCATTTTGGATTTTTTTGGTAGTTCTCCAGTTTGGAATTTCAGCAGCTACACTAGCAACCAGGCAGATAGAGATGGCGCGAACTGTTCGCCGGCGAACTTGTTCGCGCGAACATCGGGTGTTCGCGCTCGCCGGAAGTTCGCGAACGTCGCGCGACGTTCGCCATTTTGGGTTCGCCATTGTTGGCGCTTTTTTTTGCCCTCTCACCCCAGACCAGCAGGTACATGGCAGCCAATCAGGAAGCTCTCCCCTGGACCACTCCCCTTCCCTATAAAAACCGAAGCCCTGCAGCGTTTTTTCACTCTGCCTGTGTGTGCTGAAGAGATAGTGTAGGGAGAGAGCTGCTGCCTGTTAGTGATTTCAGGGACAGTTGAAAGTTTGCTGGCTAGTAATCGTGTTGATACTGCTCTGTTATTGGAGGGACAGAAGTCTGCAGGGGTTTGAGGGACATTTAAGCTTAGGTAGCTTTGCTGGCTAGTAATCTACCTTCTACTGCAGTGCTCTGTATGTAGCTGCAGTGGGCAGCTGTCCTGCTTCTGATCTCATCTGCTGACTGCTGCAATAACAGTAGTCCTTGTAAGGACTGCTTTTATTTATTTTTTTGTTGTTTTACTACTACTACTACTACTACTACTACTATAAGAGCCCAGTGCTATTAGTCTAGCAGTGTTGGGGAGTGGGACTGGTGTGCTAATCTGCTGCTCCTAGTAGTTCAGCAGCACCAACTGTAATTTTTTTTTTTTAATATTCATTTTTTTTTTATTTTACTTTTTTTTATTTTACTACCGCTGTAGTAGTGTATAAGTTGACCTTTTAGGCATTATTTGCCCTGTAGGCATTTTTTGCCCAGTGTGTTATTCAACCAACTGCCATCTAGCTGTGTGACCTTACTAGCCAGCAAACTTACTATCATCTGTCCCTGAAATCACTAACAGCTCTCCCCCTACACTATCTCTTCCAAGCACACACAGGCAGATTTTTCAGATACATTTTTGCCCTTGATCCCCCTCTGGCATGCCACTGTCCAGGTCGTTGCACCCTTTAAACAACTTTAAAATCATTTTTCTGGCCAGAAATGTCTTTTTTAGATGTTAAAGTTCGCCTTCCCATTGAAGTCTATGGGGTTCGCGAACCGTTCGCGAACCGCTCGCATTTTTGCGCAAGTTCGCGAATATGTTCGCGAACTTTTTTTCCGACGTTCGCTACATCCCTACAGGCAGATATTTGAATAACAGACTGAAATGTGAATAGGAGCAGACCTGCAAAGAAAGGAATGTGATGTAAAATAACAATAATAATAAAATTGTAACCTCCCAGAACAAACATTTTTTGACTGCCAGGGTCAGTGACCTCCATTTAAAAGCCGGTAAGGAAGGGAAACAATTTAAGAATTCTAAAATAGCTAAAGGTTAACTTAAAGGTAAACTACTCCTTTCATTTCCCTCTACTTTCGTGATGAAAGATCTTATCAAATGGGACCCAAAAGGCACTCAAAGATTCCTCAGCCTTATTTTGATCACTAACTTTGTAACCACTTTAATAACCTTCTCTTGATATTCTAAGACTTGGAGCTTAACAATTATTGGAAAGCTAAAGGTTGGATACCCTTGGTTTATGTTTTTAACTTGAGGTACCAAGTACACATATTATTATTTACATCTTTACAATTATAATAGTTATCATTTTGCTATTATTATTGTGCATGATGCTCTTTGGTAAATAAACTCCAACGAAGTTATTGTAACTCATTTATAAACAGTGGGAAAATATGCTCCTGAGCAGCCACTTTTTGGCCTGCCTAAGTCTGGGCAGGGGGCGGAGCCATTATATATATGCTATGGAGCATGGCATAATTTGGAAAACCGAGCAGGCAGTTTTGACCCGGACAGCCCTTCAAAAAAACAGGTTGTCTGGGTCAAAACCGAACAGATGGCAACCCTAGCAGTAACCCATAACAACCAATCAGTATCTTTTTTCAGCCAGTTGCTGGTTGAGCACCGAAAGCAATCATCTGATTGGTTGCCATGGGTTACAGCCTAGGAGCAAATCTGTCCACTGTATATAAATAACCACCAATGACTTTCCCTCTGAAACTCTTCACCAGCTTGTATTCTGTTTCCATGTATCTGCTGTATGGAAGCTGGTCACAGGTGCAGTACAGAAATCACTATAGGGTAGCAGACATAAGGCCTGGTACAAATACTTCCTGGTACAAAGACAAGGCCAGTCTAAACAATTCAAGTAAACATGGAAAAACACTTTCTGATCAAAGGGCAACACACATGTAAAAACTTCTTCAAAATGTTCTGGTTGTCTTGGTAACCCAAAGTGTACAGATACTAACAGGAAGTGGTGACCAGTACAGTACAAGTACTGTACTTCCTGGAACAAGGACAAGTCCTGTTTAAACAATGAGAGTAAACATGGAAAAGCACTTCCTGGTCTAAGGGCAACACCAATGTAAACACAAAATGCTATTAGTATAATGCAAGTGGGGGAAAAAAACCTGAAGATATGATGTGTCAAAAACAAACACTGGGATACAACATATGATTAGAATGATGCATATATATATATATATATATATATATATATATATATATATATATATATAAATATATATATATAAAACAGTGTATATACAATGTCCTGCCTATAGTATGAAATCACTGAGGACAGTGGGAAGTAGTCGCTGGTGTGTGATAAAACATTATCACTGCAGCAGAACATTAGCAATAAAACACCAGACTCAGTTTTCCCCTTTTATGGGTGGCAGTTGGGCCACAGCTTTATTGAAACCATTGACAAACAAAAAGCCAAGCCTGCACAGCACAAGATGAGGAGGGAAAGCGACTTCCCCTTTTATACCATCCCTCCTTAGGTGGCAATAGACGCACCTATAATATCGCACAAAACAAATTTTTGTACGATATTCGGTGCATGTATGTTAGAAGACGAGCTGATCAATATTGGCAGTAGACTTGGATATTGGACGGCTAGTCGATCAGGCTTTGATTTTGAATTTTGATGGGGCGCCATTGAAGGCAGTGGCACCCACACATTGGCCATTGTTAGTCCTGAATTCAGTGCTACATGTGTGTATTGAAACAAACAATCTTTCCTGGAAAAATCTTATCGAGGAAAGATCATAATTGTAACGTCTAGGGCCACCTGAGCCCTTAGCCAATCCTCCCCCACGTACAAGCCCGGAAATGCCACAAAGGCCCAGGCCTAGGGCAGCGTACTGCCAAACCACAACCACATTTGTTTGGAAGCACTGGGGATTCACAGTTTTTAAAATTTCCTGGGCATCAATCCCCAGTACTGTGGACCCGATGCTGAAAATTTGCACATGTACACAAAGGGAGGGGACGGGGACGATGAACGGCAGCTGCCCACGTAGCCAGTCCCCGAGTTCCCTCTGCTCTCAGCACCTCCCCACAGTCCCGGGCACCCTTTGTTAGCCACTTTGGTTCCATACACACTGAATATGGTAAAAATTAGTTCCCATAAAACAGGGGATGGGGGAGAAAAAGAGAAGGGTATAGAAAGCCTACCCCAGCAGACATACAAACCATGATTTTAAGTTTTCCTGCATTTATGCTGTTTTTTGTGGTCCTATATACTGTATACATTCATCCCTACCAACAGCTGCTTCCAATGTGACTTGAATTAGAAGCACCCTGTCTAGCCTATGGTTTACCAACATACGCTAGCGAACAAAGATATTGAATGATGTACACAATAAACTGTATATACCGTATACACACACACAAAGAGAAGCCGTGATATTTAATGTATGATGGTCAGAGATGTACTGAATGTTACAACTTATAGAGGCACATTTATCAAGGGTAGAATTTCGAATTCATGTGAGTTTTTTTTAAAACTCCCTTAAATTCAAAAGAATTCGAATTTTACTTGGGGAGATTTATTACTTAAATCGAATTGTTAAAACTCGGTCGAATTTTACCGATCCAAAAACTCTAATCTAATTTGTTTTAAATGATAATAACTTGATTCGGATTTTAAAAACTCGATTCTAGTTGTTTTCTCCAAAAAAACTTGAATGTCAGGAAGGCTACAAACATCACCAAATTGATCCCTGGACCTCTCCCATTGATTGATACAGTTATTCGGCAGGTGGGTGGGGAAATCTTGAAATTCCAATTCAAATTAAAACTCGAATCGAAATCGAAATTCATACCGTATATACACGTGTATAAGCCGAGTTTTTCAGCATCCAAAATGTGCTGAAAAAGTCTACCTCGGGTCAGCGGTACCCGAGTAGCTGAGATTGCAGTCACTTTTAATCATTCCTATACCAACAGCACCCTTGGGGAGAGACTGCAATATCCCACAATGCCCTCTGTTGGTTATATGAAAGAATAACAGTGCGCCATCTGTTGGTTATATGAAAGAATAACAGTCACTGCAATATCACACAGCGCCATCTGTTGGTTGTATGAAAGAATAACAGTGACTGCAATATCACACAGCGCCATCTGTTGGTTGTATGAAAGAATAACAGTGACTGCAATATCACACAGCGCCATCTGTTTGTTGTATGAAAGAATAACAGTGACTGCAATATCACACAGCGCCATCTGTTGGTTGTATGAAAGAATAACAGTGACTGCAATATCACAGCACCCTCTGTTGGTTATATAAAAGATTAACAGTGACTGCAATATCACACAGCGCCATCTGTTGGTTGTTTGAAAGAATAACTGACTGCAATATCACACAGCGCCATCTGTTGGTTGTATGAAAGAATAACAGCTACTGCAATATCACACAGTGCCCTCTGTTGGTTATATGAAAGATTAACAGTGACTGCAATATCACACAGTGCCCTCTGTTGGTTATACGAAAGATTAACAGTGATGGCAATATCACACAGCACCCTCTGCACATGGTAGTGGGACAGTGGGACAATGCACACAGTAATCCTTTTGGCAATTCTCTGTCACCATCAACTTTGCAAAGAAGTCCGGTTGATCGCTGGGGGGGTCGCTTTGGCAGAATGTGCGCTGCTGGGAGACAGGGCTGTAGTTGTGTCTAGGCTTATACTAGAGTCAATAAGTTTTCCCAGTTTTCGTAGGTAAAATTAGGTACCTCGGCTTATACTCGGGTCGGCTTATACTCGAGTATATACGGTAATTCGAATTTGAGAGTTTTGACCCAAAAAAAAAAATTAGAAAATTTTAGTTCGAATTGAATTTTCACTTCGACCCTTAAAGGAAAACTATACCCCCCAAACAATGTAGGTCTCTATAAAAAGATATTGCATAAAACAGCTCATATGTAAAACCCTGCTTCATGTAAATAAACCATTTTCATAACAATATACTTTTCTAGTAGTATGTGCCATTGGGTAATCATAAATAGAAAATTGCCATTTTAAGAAATAAGGGCCGCCCCCTGGGATCATAGGATTCACTATACTCACAAACATACCAACAAACCATACATGTTAGGTCACATGAGCCAATTAACAGACAGAGTTGTGTCTTTTGCTTCCACACTTCTTCCTGTTACAGTTAGAGTTGTAGTATTTCTGGTCAGGTGATCTCTGAGGCAGCACACAGACCATCACGAAATGGTGGCTCAAGGCAAGAGATGTAAAAGGGCAATATTTACTAAAATATATATTCCAGTTTGGTGAGATTCTTTAATATGCCACTTAATATGATATGAACTATCTGTTGCTTAAGTGTTCATTTTGGGGGTATAGTTTTCCTTTAATAAATCTGCCCCATTGACTGAAATGCACAGTTTGGGTATTTACTGAATAAAGCCCCATTTATCGTGTCTGTTTTTCCTTTCAGTTGGTTTATAGGCAGTTGGATGGCACGATGTTACCTGAACGCAACACCTATGATAAAATAAAAAGGTACAACGCAAACCATAACATTTCACCACGTGAGCAAAAAAATCATCCACTTAATCTCATTAGAACAAGTCAAGCTGTTGATGATGATTATAAAAACAGTCGCTACGACAGAGGCCATGTGAATCCCAGGGGGCATCATGTATCCACCGACGAGCAAAATGCAACATTCACATTCACCAATGTGGTGCCAATGTCTAGAAAACTGAACAACGTGGTTTGGAACCAATATGAGCGTGCAATGCTTGGGTATGCTGATGGCTGTAAGACAATGTATGTGGTTACTGGCATTATTCCGAGCAAGAAGCAGTGGTTGAAGAATGAGCACCGTGTCAATATTCCCAGCCACGTGTGGAACGCTTACTGCTGTGTTGGTAGTAAAGACAAGCCGATTAAGTCAGGGGCGGGACTGAGGAAAAACGATGACTCCGACAAACCCGTTCAAAAGTTGCAAATTAATGAGCTTCAAAAGCGACTTAAGAATCTTTTTGTCAAAGGGAATATTGCAATCTTCCAAAATAATTGTTCAAAAAAATTTAAATCATCCAGAAAAGCTGCTGCCAAATATAAAGCAAACTACTAAATGCCTCTAACAGTGCCACAGTCAGCTCTGACCTGTACCAACTAGGCACATTTACAATGGGATAAAATGCAAAGCGCAAAAAAAACCCAGAAGCAGCGCTTTATAATGGATGGGGAGGAAGTGGTTGGCACAGGGGTATCCCATAACAATATTATATTTAGGCCACCACTGAACCTTAGCCTGCCACCTTCCTCTGCAACCAGTGCACATGTAGACAGTCCTGCTGTACTAAGCATGCACTGATCAAGAGGTCCCCCCATCCCTTTCACCTCTGCCAGCAAATTTAGTATCCAGGGACACCCCAGAAGCACCCCTGCTAACACTCTGTTAATCAAAGTGGTCCTATGAGGGAGAATTATTGAGAACAAAGTGTCCTGACCTATTGAAAGCTTATTTCCATTTCAGTATATGTCTTTATGTTATATCCGTTTTATTATTATTCTCATATATACATAATAAATCTGCTCTGAGCAACTGCAAATGCCCAGTGTCATTTCTTTTTCTAC
The DNA here is from genome assembly GCA_038501925.1 of Xenopus petersii. Classification (NCBI taxonomy): domain Eukaryota; kingdom Metazoa; phylum Chordata; class Amphibia; order Anura; family Pipidae; genus Xenopus; species Xenopus petersii. The sequence goes on along the minus strand of CM076676.1, from coordinate 139,388,681 downwards.
TTAACTAGCAGATCTGATTTCCTGCATTGACTCCACATTTTATGGAGCCTGTCACTTTAATCTGGAGAAACAAACATATATATATATTTTACCAGACCCTCTTCTCATCTTGTCCCCATCAATTACATTTTACTCTACTAGATGTGACCATAAGCCAGAATCTACTGTGCTCCAGGGGCCAACAACTTGATTGTAAGCTCCTTGCTCAAGAAGTCCTGGGGTCAGGCACAGCTCAGCACTAGATGCTGTTTTCCAGTACTGAAGTGTGCAAGAATGATTGGAACTTGAAGGCTGATATATGCATTGCCTCTAAACTGAGTATATAGATGTACAACATACAACTCACATAGCGTGAACAGCACTGTATGTCACACCATTCATTTCAATGGAAAAAAGTGTTAATATATTTAAAAGTGTTTGATTTACCATTTAGTATGATGTAGAAAGTGATATTCTGAGACAATATGCAATTGGTTTTTGTTTTTTATTTGTGGTTTTTGAGTTATTCATCTTTTTGTTCAGCATCTCTCCAGGTTGCTATTTCAGCAATCTGGTAGGTAGGGTCCAAATTACACCAGTAACCATGCACTGATTTCAATAAAATACTAGCGATGGGTGAATCTGTCCTGCTTCACCGACAAATTTGTGAAATGGTGAAAAAAATTCATGAAACGCATTGAAGTCATTGGGCATCAACATAATTTTGATGTGCGACAATGTTTATGCGTATGCCATTTTTGACGCATGCCAATTTCTTTTGACGCAGCAAGCTTTTCGGCAACAATTTTTAACCCCAGTCGCAAAGATTTGCGGGCGGCGATACACGGATCCGATCCGATGCCTGGCGAATTTATTCATCCATCACTATAACACACTAAAATATGAGTAGGATAGGACTTCAATAGAAAGATGAGTAATAAAAAGTAATAATTGCAATACATTTGTAGCATTACAAAGCATTTATTTTTAAGACGGGGTCAGTGACCCCCATTTGAAAGCTGGAAAGAGTTAGAAGAAAAAGACAAATAAGTCAAAAAAACTAAATTTTTTAAATAAAGACCAATTGAAAAGACGTTTAGAACTGACATTCTACAAAATATTAATAGATAACTGAAAGGTGAATCACCCCTTTAAATGTAATGACACAATGGCATGAAGAGAGTTATTGGTGCCAGATGTCCAGATAAAATTTGCTTTATAGACACACAAAGTACACAAATCAATCTTTATGGAAAGCATCCAACTCCCAAAGCATCTGCTCCTTGTACCAGAGTTTTTAGCATTTCGGACAGAGTGCTGCTGAGCCACCAATGTAATAAATGTAATTGCTCCCTAGTGCTCCGATCCTGAGTAAATGAGCCCTAATGTGTTTCCTTTCATTATAATTCAATACAAAATACGATAACTTTTTATTTAGCTCAAGAACCCAATTGGGATGATTCTCTTTTGGACCTGCTATTAACTAATAATACTGAACTTATCTCTAACATTAAAGTGGTTGAGAATTTAAAGGGCACCTGTTGGGTAAACAGTTGGGGATAACAGTTTTTTTTTTTTTTTTTAAATGCCCCCCCCCCACCAGCGCTACGCCACACAGAGAGGGAGCTCCCGGTGCGAGCAGCCATGTCTGGTCACTCGCTTGCGCATAATGAAAATGTGCCACAATTTGCTCGTTATGCGCATGAGAGTGACACAACATGGCTGCTCGCACCGTGAGCTCCCTCTCCCTGCAGGTAGTGTAGGGCTTGCGGGGGGCATAAAACTACTGTTATCCCTAACTGGAATGCGCGCTCTATTAATCCACACCTTTGGTTGGGGTTAATATTTTTACCCATTAAAGAATAGTGATAATAACATGGTTTCCTTTGAGATTAGGTTGCAGAGGCAATTTTATAAGTGAGTAACTAAAACACTACATTTTAGTTGAGCACATTTTGCCAGTATAAGGGAATCTCTGCAACATATTCAACGGGAACGGCTTTTTAAAGGGTTAAACACAGAACAGAAAATGTGAAGTCTTTAAAATGCTGCTTAATAAATATACATGTCAGTTTATTCCCCTTATAAGCAAGGAACATTGTCGCAAAATGTTAGAGGCGGGGTCAGTTGGTCAATGAGAACATCTGTACACACAACTAAGGAACCAACTAATGAAGGTGTCCTTCTTAATAGTCCCAGTTTTAGTAAATACAACTAATGTATGGTTCTAGGGATGCACCAAATCCACTATTATGGATTCGTCCGAACCCCCCAATCCTTTGTGAAAGATTAGGCCGAATCCCGAACCGAATCCTGGATTCGGTGCATCCCTATATGGTTCACACAAGAAGAAATTCAAACGAGACTCGTACATGTACACATAAACAAAGGTCTGGGACCAGATGTTCATCATCCCAGGGTACTAAACAAGCTTAGCTCTGTGATTGTCTAACATCTTTACTTAATTTTCATTGATGTCTGACAAGGTGCTGAGAAACTGGAGAATTGCTAATGTGGTGCCGCTATTCAAAAAGGGATGCCATTCTTAGCCTCATAACTATAGGCCAGTTAGTCTGACATCAGTGGTAAAAAAGCAGTTTGAAGTGTTATTAAGGGATAAGATACTTGACTTCATTGCAAATAATAATACCATAAGTCTGTGCCAGCATGGTTTTATGCATAACCGATCTTGTCAGACTGATGTAATTGACTTTTATGGGGAGGTAAGCAGTCTCCCAAATTATAAGAGCAGGGTATACTGCAGCACATATTTAATTCCAGCAGAGGGAGCCCTTGGCCAATCATTGAACTGTACAGGGGCACAAATTATACATCTTTTATACCTTCCTGCAGGACCTGTGTCAAAACAGACTTTGAGACGTTTATCTAAATATAAAAGCTGCCAATATATGGTTAAGCTGCTGTGAAATGGTGAAAATAACATGTTAAATAGTATATACTACAGGTACCATCTCTCCTTATTAAATCCTATATTGGTATCCCCAGTCACACTCCCTTCCCAGAGACTATTATCCCACTGTTACTATAGACACCATCTCTCCCTACTATACCTGCTATCCCACAGTCACACTCCCTTCCCAGAGACTATTATCCACTGTTACTATAGGCACCATCTCTCCCTACTATACCTGCTATCCCACAGTCACACTCCCTTCCCAGAGACTATTATCCCACTGTTACTATAGGCACTATCTCTCCCTACTATACCTGCTATCCCACAGTCACACTCCCTTCCCAGAGACTATTATCCACTGTTACTATAGGCACCATCTCTCCCTACTATACCTGCTATCCCACAGTCACAGTCCCTTCCCAGAGACTATTATCCCACTGTTACTATAGACACCATCTCTCCCTACTATACCTGCTATCCCACAGCCACAGTCCCTTCCCAGAGTCTATTATCCCACTGTTACTATAGGCACCATCTCTCCCTACTATACCTGCTATCCCACAGTCACACTCACTTCCCAGAGACTATTATCCACTGTTACTATAGGCACCATCTCTCCCTACTATACCTGCTATCCCACAGTCACACTCCCTTCCCAGAGACTATTATCCCACTGTTACTATAGGCACCATCTCTCCCTACTATACCTGCTATCCCACAGTCACACTCCCTTCCCAGAGACTATTATCCCACTGTTACTATAGACACCATCTCTCCCTACTATACCTGCTATCCCACAGTCACACTCCCTTCCCAGAGACTATTATCCCACTGTTACTATAGGCACCATCTCTCCCTACTATACCTGCTATCCCACAGTCACACTCCCTTCCCAGAGACTATTATCCACTGCTACTATAGGCACCATCTCTCCCTACTATACCTGCTATCCCAAAGCCACAGTCCCTTCCCAGAGACTATTATCCCACTGTTACTTTAGGCACCATCTCTCCTTACTATACCTGCTATCCCAGTCACACTCCCTTCCCAGAGACTATTATCCCACTGTTACTATAGACACCATCTCTCCCTACTATACCTGCTATCCCACAGTCACACTCCCTTCCCAGAGACTATTATCCCACTGTTACTATAGGCACCATCTCTCCCTACTATACCTGCTATCCCACAGTCACACTCCCTTCCCAGAGACTATTATCCACTGTTACTATAGGCACCATCTCTCCCTACTATACCTGCTATCCCACAGTCACAGTCCCTTCCCAGAGACTATTATCCCACTGTTACTATAGGCACCATCTCTCCCTACTATACCTGCTATCCCACAGTCACACTCCCTTCCCAGAGACTATTATCCACTGTTACTATAGGCACCATCTCTCCCTACTATACCTGCTATCCCACAGTCACAGTCCCTTCCCAGAGACTATTATCCACTGTTACTATAGGCACCATCTCTCCCTACTATACCTGCTATCCCACAGTCACTGTCCCTTCCAAGAGACTATTACCCCACTGTTACTATAGGCACCATCTCTCTCTACTATACCAGCTATCCCACAGCCACACTCCATTCCCAGAGACTATTATCCCACTGTTACTAAAGGCACCATCCCTCCATACTATACCTGCTATCCCACAGTCCCTTTCCAGAGAGTGACTGTTATCCCACTGTTACTATAGGCACCATCCCTCCCTACTATATCTTCTATCCCACAGCCACAGTCCCTTCCCAGAGACTATTATCCCACTGCTACTATAGACACCATCTCTCCCTACTATACCTGCTATCCAGTGTCGGGCCTCGCCAGCCAGGCGCCCTAGGCAACCTGGCCGGCAGCTGCGCCAAATAGCTGCATACATGCACACCAGCGCCAGTAGATGTGCGTGCCCACCAAAGTGGTATAGAGGTGCATGCGCAACGACATGGATAGATGACCGTGCGTACCAGCGCAGATATATGCACGTGAACACCAGCGCAAATGGATGTGCTCACAGTCGGCAAAAGGGCAGAAAGGGCACCGGACTAGTGAAAGTCAGAGTCAGAGAAGGTATGTGTCTGACACCCCCCCAGCTTTGCACCCTAGGCACGTGCCTACTCTGCCTACCCCTAGTTCCGGCCCTGCTGCTATCCCACAGCCACAGTCCCTTCCCAGAGACTATTATCCCACTGTTACTATAGGCACCATCTCTCCCTACTATACCTGCTATCCCACAGTCACACTCCCTTCCCAGAGACTATTATCCACTGTTACTATAGACACCATCTCTCCCTACTATACCTGCTATCCCACAGTCACACTCCCTTCCCAGAGACTATTATCCCACTGTTACTATAGGCACCATCTCTCCCTACTATACCTGCTATCCCACAGTCACACTCCCTTCCCAGAGACTATTATCCCACTGCTACTATAGGCACCATCTCTCCCTGCTATTCCTGCTATCCCACAGTCACAGTCCCTTCCTAGAGACTATTATCCCACTGTTACTATAGGCACCATCTCTCCCTACTATACCTGCTATCCCACAGTCACACTCCCTTCCCAGAGACTATTATCCACTGTTACTATAGGCACCATCTCTCCCTACTACACCTGCTATCCAACAACAGGTGCAGTGCCCCTGTTTCTTCCCAACTTCTGTAGGTTGTTGACCTGAATGCCAGTTGTGGATTTGTGGATCAGATGTAGATTGGTAGCTGTAATGTTTTAAAGGGGTTGTTCATCTATGAGATAACTTTTAGTATGATGTAGAGACTGATATTCTGAGACAATTTGCAATTGGTTTTAATTTTTTATTATTTAAAGTTTTTGAGTTATTTAGCTTTTTATGCAGAAGCTCTTTTTGCATCTTACCCAATCTGGTAACTAGGGTCCAAATTACCTTAGCAACCATGTATTTATATGAATAAGAGACTGGAATATGAATAGGAGAGGCCTGATTAGAAGGATCAGTAATAAAAAGTAACAATAACAATATATTTGTAGCCTTACAGAGCATTTGTTTTTTAGAAGGGAGTCAGTGACGCCCAATTGAAAGCTGCAAAGAGAAAGGCAAATAATTATAAAACTATAAAAAAATAAATAATAAAAACCAATTTACAAGTTGCTTAGAATTGACTGTTCTAACATACTAAAAGTTACTTTAAAGGTAAACCACCCCTTTAATATCTGCAAAGCAACACAAAAAATGGGGATTGTAGCCTAAAAGCAATTGTTCTATACCATACACATGTCTGCAGGGGCCTTTTTACTCCTAAGAAGCTGCTATGCACAAATACATTGGGAAAATCAAATGAAGATAAAAATAATTTCCGTCATCATAAAGCTTCCTTTTCTCAATACCAGGACATTATGTGGAGCTCGACCAGGGAGATGTTTGGAGCTCAAAGGCAGCAGAGAATGTGGAGGAGCTGCCTATGGAAGAATGAAAGAGGCTTTGGTGTGCTCACACTTCAGATAAGTGTTGAGAGTTCAGCCTGAAGATTTATGATTTCTGTGAAGACCACGTGGATGTCTTATCCAACGTGTCCCCTGTGTGAGGATAGGTATTGATCGTGTGTCTGCTACTGCCTTGTCCAAAGGGTAAGGTACTTTGGGGCAGGTAGTACTAGCTGGGGAAAGTTTAAGATCTCTTGGGGGAAAGGACTGAACTGTCTATGTTCACTTTGTGGGAATTAACACATGGGATCCCCAGGGCTGGGGTTAAAGGGGTTGTTCACCTTCAAACAACTAGTTGGTTTCAGATAGATCACCAGAAATAACGACTTTTTCCAATGACTTTATATTTTCTATGTGTGACGGTTTTTCTAATATTGAAGTGTAAAGTGTCATTTCTCTCCTTCTAAAGCAGCTCTGGGAGGGGGGGTCGCCGATCCTGTAAACTGTTCTAAATGGATACATTTAATTGATACATTTCTTATCTTTGTCCCTGCTGAGCAGAATCTCTGGGTTTCATTACAGGCAGCTGTTAGACTTGATACAATAGTTACTAATACTCCAGAGATGCTGCTGAGAAATGGATCAACTAAATGTTGCACAATTGTAACAGTTCAGAGTCTGCACCTGAATTACTGAGCTGAGGCTCAAACACCACAGACACAAACATTAAACTTTACACTTAGATTTTGGAAAAAACGTAAAAAAATAAATAATGAAAAGTATTTGAAAAAAGTCTTTATTTCTGCGGAACAATCTAAAAACAACTGAATTGAAAAAACTGTTTGGAAGGTGAACAACCCCTTTAACTGATGTAATTACTTTTTTGATATTTTTTATTCTTATACATAGAGCTGTATTTGTTTGCTGCACTTGTGTGTTTTTATTTGTCCTAGTGAAATTCCCCTGAGGTGTAATTCAGTCCTTGTATTGCTAAAATAAATTGTTTTATAGAAGAGTGTACATCCTATTCTGCACAGGTGTCACAATAGGGTTACAATAATTTAATGATCTAGCCTCCTCGTGTGTGCAATCTTGTGGTTTAATAATTCTACTAGATACTCCCTTTGGACAAATTTAGATGACATCTCCTACAAAAGTGTTGTGAGTCTCTCTTCTTCTGACACTATAGCGGGAATTTTCAAAAGTGGTGATATCGAGACAATAAATTTGTCAGATTTTCCACCATAGAATGACTTTGTTTTAAACAGTTTCCAGATTATTTGCTTTTACATAACATTTTACCAACATTTTTTCTGAATTTGTCTTTAGCTCTTCCTAAATCAGTCTGCCATCAGCTGTACATCTATTTATTTAGCATCTATATGTCTATCATCTATTTATATATATAAATATATATATATATATATATATATATTAGGGATGCACCAAATCCACTATTTAGGATTTGGTCGAATCCCCGAATCCTTGCTGAAAGATTTGGCCGAATATCGAACCAAATCCGAATCTTAATTTGCATATACAAATTAGGGGCGGGAAAGGAAAAAGTGGGAAAAATTCTTGTTTTGTGATGAAAAGTCACGTGATTTCCCTACCTGCCCCTAATTTACATATGCAAATATGGATTCGGTTCGGCCAGGCACAAGGATTTGGCCAAATCCGAATTCTGCAGAAAAAGACAGAATCCACGCCGCATTGTGAACCAAATCCGTGCATCCCTAATCTATATATATATATATTTTATCAATAAATCTATCATCTATCTATTATCTATAATTTATCATCTATCTATTATATATATATATATATATATATATATATATATATATATATATATATATATATATATATATATATATATATAATCATCTGTCTTTATCATGTATTTCTATATCCATCATTTATCTATCTGTCTTTCATTCATCTGTTTATAACCTTTTATATATCTATAATCAATCTATCATCTATTTACCTTTATATCTATCATCTATCTATCATCTATCACATGCGGTTATCATTGTTTCTAGAACTGTAATATTGTTGGAAACATTGAAACATTTCAGTTTCTGCTTTTCTTTTTTTCTACTTTCTTTAACCCTTTAAGTGCCACAGAACGTAGAATCTACGTTCTGTGGAAAAGTAACTTGAAATGCCACAGAACGTAGATTCTACGTTCTGCAGCACTTCCGGGTTCTGGAGCGGAGGAGCGGCTGTTAGAGCCGCTCGCTCCGTTCCGCTTCTATCCCCTGCCCCTAGGCAACGAGCAGAGCAGGGGATCGAGTGGCCCCTGGGGCGCGATCGCCCAGGGGCCCAAAAGCAGCAGCAGGCACGTGTTACTTACGTGTCCTGCTGCTGCAGCCTACACTCCGATGATCAGCTCCGCCCCCACAGCACAGGAACAGGCAGATCGTCGCAGAGCTCTTCCTGGGACCCCTCCACATCGTATGCAACACTCTTCAGCGACTTTTTCAGGTTAGTGCAACAATTACACACACAAACACACCAACACACACTTATTACAGTAATACACACTTAGATTCACACTTACACACACTTACACATACATTTTTGGGGATTGGGGGGTCGCTTACACTCACTGCACTCACACACACGTGCACACGCCAGATACTTTGGTAAACTTATGAACAATGGCCACCAAAATGTTCAGAGTAGGGATGTAGCGAACGTCGGAAAAAATGTTCGCGAACTTCCGGACAAAAATGCGAACGGTTCGCGAACGTCGCGAACCCCATAGACTTCAATGGGAAGGCGAATTTTAAAAGCTAGAAAAGATATTTCTGGCCAGAAAAATGATTTTAAAGTTGTTTAAAGGGTGCAACGACCTGGACAGTGGCATGCCAGAGGGGGATCAAGGGCAAAAATGTTTCTAAAAAATACATTGTTGACACAGCGCTGCGTTTTGTGCTGTAAAGGGCAGAAATCACACTACGTCACAGTCAGGTGATGTTTCTGGACACGGAATGTGAAAAAGCTCACACAGCTAGGTGGCACTTGGTTAAAGACTGGGCAAACAATGCCTGCAAGGGCAACGTATACAGTAGTGGATACGGAATATATTATTGCTGCTTGAAAAACGTCACTCAGGTGGTGTTTCTGGAGACGGTATTATTATTGATATTTAGACAGAATGTGAACAAGCTCACACAGCTAGGTGGCAGTTGTTTGAAGAACACACTGGGCAAACAATGCCTGCAAGGTCAACGTATACACTACAGCAGTGGATACGGAATATATTATTGCTGCTTGAAAAACGTCACTCAGGTGGTGTTTCTGGAGACGGTATTATTATTGATATTTAGACAGAATGTGAACAAGCTCACACAGCTAGCTGGCAGTTGTTTGAAGAACACACTGGGTAAATAATGCCTGCAAGTGCACTACTATTGGTGCACTACTATGAAGAACAGCAAACAGCACTGGACACGTTAAAGAACAGTAAGATAAGTAAAATAAAAAAATATGTATATGTATATTAAAAAAAAACAAATTACTCTGGTTGGTGCTGAACTACTAGGAGCAGCACACCAGTCCCACTCCCCAACACAGCTAGACTAATAGCACTGGGCTGTTATAGTAGCAAAGTAAAAAAACAAAAAAGAAAATAAAAGCAGTCCTTACAAGGACTATTGGGTTATTACAGCAGTCAGCAGATGAGAGATCAGAAGAGATCAGTGCCCACAGCAGGCAGCTACATACAGAGCACTGCAGTAGAAGGTAGATTACTAGCCAGCAAAGCTACCTAACCTAAAATGTCCCTCAAATCCCTGCAGACTTCTGTCCCTACAATACAGAGCAGTATCAAGTAGATTACTAGCCAGCAAAGTTACTATCAACTGTCCCTCAAATCACTAACAGCTCTCTCCCTACACTAGCTCTTGCAAGCACACACAGGCAGAATGAAAAAATGCTGCAGGGCTTCAGTTTATATATGGAAGGGGAGTGGTCCAGGGGGTGTGGGGGTGGTCCAGGAGGGAGAGCTTCCTGATTGGCTGCCATGTATCTGCTGGTCTGGGGTGAGAGGTCAAAAATAAGCGCCAGCTAAGGCAAACCCAAATTGGCGAACGTCGCGCGACGTTCGCGAACATTCGGCGGACGCGAACACCCGATGTTCGCACGACCTAGTTCGCGGGCGAACAGTCCGCGACATCCCTAGTTCAGAGGAACCCTGGCAATCATATTTAGGGTGCTTTTTCTTAGTACGTAATGATACATGGGTGATATGGTGCTGGGAAGTTAAAGCTTTGAGGCAATTTTCAGATATTTCACCAAAACCGACAATTGTGGGAAAGCCTTGCGACTCAGTAGTTTGGAGCAGAAAGGCATGGGTACCCATTTTAGATTCTGTAGAATGTGTACTTTCCAAAAATATATGGGTTTGGGGGGTAAAAATATATTTCTGTGTTTTTACCCCACAAAAAATGCAGTCAATGTGTTGATTTCTCAGTAGCTGAAGTAAAGTCCTGAACAATTTGGATGTGCTAACTTCATATTGGTGTCTCTAAATGCCAGATACTTTGGTAAACCTATGCATAATGGGTATCAAACTGTTCAGTGGACCCCTGGCAATCATATTTCAGGTGCTTTTTCTTGGTACCTAATATAGTTTGGGATATGCGGAGCAGCAAAATAAAACCTTTGAAATGATTTTTCAGAATTTTCAATTTTTTTTTGAAAAACCGCTATGTTCAGACAAGCTTTTATGTTTGGTAGTTGGGAGTAGAGAGACATAGTTACCCATTTTGTAATCGGCAGAATGTGTACTTTTCAAAAATGTATGGTTTTCTGGGGTAAACCTACGGTTTCAGGATTTTTTGCCTTAGAATCTAAAGCATGCCGTTTTCTGCCTTAGTGCTTTCAAAATTTGGTAATATACTGCCGGGAGTTTTTGCTGTACAGAAATTCTAAATCTCTCTAAAACTATACATATCTGGTATTGGCACGTTCTAGAGACATAGGGCTTTCCAAATCAGTTGGATTTTCATTCATAAAATGAACTATTTTTCTGGTATAAATTGATATACAATGAAAAATGGTAATTTTTCATTTTTTTTTTGGTATTTAGCACTATACATTTTTTTGCACAGGTGGAAATACATGAAAACTCAGGCAGTTTTAGAAAGCTCAGTTTCTACCGAAAAAAACAATGTATAGTTTTCCTAGGTAAACTATAGGTTTCCCCTCAGAAAATGCCCCTAAAGTGAGAGAGCACAAAATGTTTCAAAAACGGCTGGCATTTCGCGTAACCAAAATGTGAAATTCTGCTGGCACTTACAGGGTTAAAAAAAAAAAAAAAAACAATGAGGAAGTTGCTTTATCTCCCACTAATAACCTAGTATATATAAAGCCCTTTTTCTACTGTATTTAACACACAGGTTATTAGTGTCACTGTGTGTTTTGGTTCCCCCTAGTGAGTATGAAGATGATGCTGAGTCTGAGTTGGCTGTTCATTGCCATAGTCCATAAGGCTGAACCCCTCATCTCTTATAACTTCAGGAAGTGCACGAGGTTTTTCTATAAAGAACGACTCCCTAAAGGCTTTGATGAGAACACAGGAATTAACTCTCTAGCTTATATCTGTCAGAAATATCGGAACACAATTTACTTTGCGTCCCTGTATGACAGAGACAGGCGCATTCCCCTCTATTCTGCCTACATCTTGGACAGAAACTCTTCATGTCATGTTGTCAGGAAACAACGTTTTGATGTAGAACCTCAGGTAAGAAATACAAATATCATTATAAACAAAGCCATTTTCTTTTGTAGCTAATGTATGTATATATAATGTCACATAGACTGGGCTGCTGATTTTTATGGAGAGACTAATGTGGAAACAGTTGTAGTTCTGACCTTTTAACTCTGAACTTAAAATGCATCTATTTAGAGAAGCTTACCCTCATTTAGTTTAGCATTACCCTATGATATCCTTTGATATCCCAATGAGGACATTAAACCTTATGCCTCCCAATTATGTTCAGTATACACTGACCAGTAGAAACGTTGGGTTTGGGTGCCTAGCTCTAAAACGGCAGCCAATGGGAGTGAATTAAAACAACTGTGAACTTGTGTGAGCAGGTCATCCAGCAAAAACATATATAGGCAATAAAAGTAAAAAACAAATTATCTTTATTTAGTTTACATGTCTTTAATAAAGCCTTACACGTTTGTGCCACAAAGGCTCAAAATAAATGTATTTTTTTTCTATACAAACATACCTGATTTCACACATTGAATGGAAACCATAATATTCGTACGCGCAATATCCCAAAATTCATTAGGAACACAATAACATTGTGAAGTGATGGATTCTGGGATTTGAAGCATCTCTGCTTTCCAGAGAATCAGTGCACTACCCACTATGAAAAGCTAAGCGATTTTAAGTCCCAGAATCCATCACTGCACAATGGAACAAGGGGAGGGTGGGGGTTGCATTAACTGTACAGGCTTATAGGGCGGGTGGGAAACTGGTGCTGATGAACAGAGATAGACTATGATAGGATCCTTTCAATCTGTGGAATAAGGTTGTGTAAAAAAAGCTGAGATAGTGTTTATGCACATTTTCTATATAATTGAATGAGCTCATGTGATAGATTTTTGGTTTAAGCTACAGATAAAGTTTAGCTCCACCCTAAGGTATAATTACTGAGCTTGGTGGAAAATGTTATGTCCCTTGCTTGTAATTCTCTATGTAGGGTGGTGGCACATGTTACGATTCGAGGGAGATTAGTCACCCAGTGACAAATCTCCTCTTCTACGGGGGACTAATCTCCCCAAATTCCTTCCCACCGGCAAGAATCGGAATCACCGGCGGGATGGCATACGCAGTGCTTCGTTTTCCGAAGTCGCCCGAAGCTACCTAACGAACTTCGGGCAACTTTGGGAATCCGAAGAGATAGGTTTAACATCCCACTGGCGATTCGTATTCTTGCTGGTGGGATGGTATTTCAGGAGATTAGTCGCCAGAAGAAGAGGTGATTTGTCGCTGGTGACTATCTCCCCTCTCCGTAACATGTGCCACCACCCTTAGCAGTAAAATATCTAATTGATTGGGGCCATGGAACCCCTCAGGCCTCTTATGCTCACAGCTTGGATTGTAACTAAACTTACAAAAAGTGTACAGCCCATAGACAAGGCAGAAGTGCTTTCCTGCTCGTGATCCTTTGAAAAAGGCTGTCAACCCATACATAATATTTCACCCAGTGAGAAAAGCCCTGTAAACAACTTATGTTTTCAGTATATTTTCATTCAAGACCTTAAATAGTTTTTCGTTATATTTCAGTAATAGTTACTTGTTATCGTTATTTAAAAATGCAATTGCTACTGAAAGCAATGACTAGTTGTCCTTTCCTGCACTGCTGGTTCTATCTCTTGAAACAATGTAGCAGATGTCAGCCTTGCAGTCTTTTCCCTCCCCTGCATTGTTTAAAAGCCAGAACTATCAGTGCAAGAAAAAAAAAAGGGACAAGCAGATACTGCAAATACAATTTTATTAAAAAACAGCACTGTATAATTAACGTATATGGGAAAGTTGCATAGCATATCACCGAGTGGGGAAAGCAGGGTGGAACAGAAGGGAGGTGTAGAAGGATTTGAGTGTGAGGGAACAGAGGCAATAGGCTTATGGAGTGGTCAGCGAGATGATGCTGAGGAACTGGGGCCTGCGTGGGCCCCGCTGGCTCAGTACTGCTCTCTGCATTCAACTATTGCCGCTGCCTACGACCTCCCTCTCTGACCCCTGGAACAGGCGCTGGAAGGGGAAAAGGATGGCCCTGGAGGGGTAGGGGGGCCTTGGAGGCAGCGACTCCCCTGTCCGATGCTGCTGGGGTGTGAGGGAAAGTGGGAAGATGCTTACAGAGTCGGAGTATGGGGGACTAGAAGAAAAGAAATAAAGAGGGACTGAGGGAGAGACTGATGTCATACTGAAAAACTGGCATGTGGCAAACAGAGTGGAACAAATAATGGTTTGGGACAAGGTAAAGGCTAGTGATGGGCGAAATTTGCGAAACGGCAAAAAATTTGCAAAAAGGCGGCAGCGGCGGCATCTCATTTTTGACGCCGGCGTCTGTTTTTTTTACGCCAGCGTCCGTTTTTTTTGATGCCAGCGAATTTATTTGCTGGCGTCAAATCGAACAAATTCGCCGCAAATTCGCCCATCACTAGTATAGGCACTCGATGTTGGAGATAAAATGGGTTTGGCAGTAAGATAGAAGGGGAAGTCTATGAGTTAGTGATGATAATGGCAGAAAAAGAGCAAAACATTTTTTTTTCCTTTGAATTAGTGAAGGAAATGTTTGCCACTATTCTTGTGTACACCTCTTCTGTGGGTGCATATGTATTCAAAAAATATGGTGTACAAGAATAAGGCACTCCAGCAGGAAGTAACTGCTCAAAAGTGTTTCTTGCCACATGTTTCAAGCCTGTGCCGCTCTTTGCCCCACGGTCAGAAATGCACAGCAGCAAATATATCCACTGAGCTTCCCTGATACACTCTAGTGATACTGCATCACCCCCTCCCCAGCGCTTATCATTCCTGTGACAAAAGTGGTCTGGGGGGCTGCATCACTAATGCAGAGAGTCAAACTTCCCATTAAATAACCAGGAATTTGGATCTTAAAGTCCCCAGGAGCGTTTTTTTTAGGCAAGTTTCCTTGCTTGGAAATGCATCTAATAATGTAAGAGGCTTATATATCCGCCTTGTTTGGATTTTTTAGTAGAAAAATTAAGGATAAGCACAGTTTGGGTTTTACTGATAAAAAACTCATTTATCCTCTGTTTTTACTTTCAGCTGGTTAATACGGACTTGAACGAATCAATGCAAAGTATATTAGCTGCTGAAACACAGATAAGAGAGTATTATAAGGAACAGAAACATGTAACTGCAAGAGAACGTCTTCGGTCAAGTCAAGCTGTTCGTGCTGATTATAAAAATTCTAGCTATGACAGAGGGCATTTGAATCCTGTGTTCCACCAGGCAACTACACATCAGAAGGATGCAACATTCACATATACCAACGTGGTGCCCCAGAATCCCAGTTTAAACAGATCTGGGTGGAAAAACCATGAGTGTTCTATATTAAACATTGCTAAAAACTGTAACAAAATGTATGTGGTTACTGGCATTGTACCAAGCGAGAGAAATTGGCTGAAAAATGTGCACCGTGTGAATATTCCCAGCCACGTGTGGAATGCTTACTGCTGTGTAAGAAATAACACAACACAATCAGAGGGGGCACTAGTGCAAAATTTAAATAATGCTCATGTTACAGGCATGAGAATTAAAGAGCTTCAAATTGAACTTGGAAAGCATATGGGGGGTCGTACATTTTCAATATTCCAAAATAATTGTCAAAATAAATAAATGTTAAACCATTTAGAAACGCTGCTGCAAAATATAAAGCAAAATGCTTAGTGCTTATATCAGTAATAACTGGGCTCATTTATAACCAATGGGACAATACCGAAGCCTCACTCTATACATACTGCTGCCTGAAGTTGTGGGTGGTACGTGGGCATCCCCTAGAATATCCCTAGCGTGTGTGTTATTCAATAGCAGCAAGGAATGCAAGACTCTAGGGTAAGTACAGGGCCACCAATGCTTTGTGCTCTTTAGTGATCCAGCACTTTCCTTGTCCCATTGGAAACTGAACCTTAATGCCATCCTACTGTCAATTAGATAATGAAAGCTGATACCTGATGGTTGCTCTCGGTAACTACAATACAATTAAGTACAATTAAGTACATGCACTTCAGTCTTAAAGTTGACCTTCCAACACCTTTTTCAGTTCAGTTGGTTTCAGTTGATTTTCACCATAAATAAAGACTTTTTCCAATGAATCTTCTATGTGTGATTGTTTTTCTAATACTGACGTGTAAAGTGCAATTTTTCACCTTCTAAAGCAGCTCCGGGAGGGGGGTCGCCGACCCTGTAAACTGTTCTAAATTGATACATTTAGTTGATACATTTCTTATCTTTGTCCCTGCTGAGCAGAATCTCTGGGTTTCATTACAGGCAGCTGTTAGAATTGATACAATAGTTACTAATACTCCAGAGATGCTGCTGAGAAATGGATCAAATAAATGTTGCAAAACTGTAACAGTTCAGAGTCTGCGCCTGAATTACTGAGCTGTCAGACTCAAACACCAGAGACACGAACATTCAACTTTAAACTTAGATTTTGAAAAAACGGAAGGTAATTGAAAAAAAGTCTTTATTTCTGGGGAATAGTCTAAAAACAATTTAACTGAAAAAAGTGTTTGGCAGGGGGAACAACCCCTTTAACACAGTACCATAGAAAAAAAAGACTCTTGAGTAACTTAATAAAAGTAACAATATTTGCCAATGAGAAGTTTAGTTTTAGTCAGATGACTAGTAAATGTTGCCAGCTCATTGGCTTACCTAGTGCACACTTTGCAATTTTTAATACATTATTGCAGTATGTTGATCTCACTGGCCCTATCAGAGAGAATTGTTTGCCTACAAACACCTGACCTGTTGAAAGCTTTTTTCCATTCCAGTAAATTATATGTTTCTTTATTTTGTTATGACAGTTTTTGCTTGTTACTATCCTCTCTCATATGCAACCGCCAAATAAAATCTGCTCTGAGAAACCGCAAATGCCCAGTCTCGTTTATTTTCCTACTTCATTAGCAGATCTGATTTCCTGCATAGAATTCACATTTTTTTGGAGCTTGTCGGGGTAAATCAGGGTAATATGCATATACTGTATATATTATATAAACCTTCCCAGAGACCCTCCTCTTATACAGGAAGAGAACAGCAATTACATTTTGTGCAACAAACATTGAGCCCCAGGTGCATTGACCCTTGTACCTCCGTCTTCAGAGTTGTCTCTTACTCATTAGTAGGGGGTCAATTAATTCCCCCATTTTTTTCTCAATATCTCCCTCATTTTTTCCCTACCAATTTCTTTTCTCTTCAACATTAGACAAATCTACTAATGGTAGACCACAAGCCAGACTCTCCTTTGCCCAACAAATAGATTGTAAGCTGCTTGCACAGGAACTCCTGGAGTCAACAGCTCAATAGGGGTGTGGGGCAGAGTGGAAATGATAATGGATTGAGTGGGGGACAGGGGACAAAGTAAAGGGAGTGGGTTTTTTGGGATAAATTGAGATAATCAAGAGTTTGGTAGGAGGACAAAGGGGAGAATTTATGGACTGATGATGCAAATGTTCTGGGGTGGATGGATAGGGTAAAATGAGAGAGAGAGAAAGAGATCCAGAGACCTAACTACTCTACATGCCCCCCCCACCAAACATTTTTTGGAGGGGCCTAGCACAGAGCAAACCCTACCAGCCCCCTTCTCCCTGCCCACTCACTAACTTGCATCTGTTTGCATGTAAATACCCTCTCCCCATTCTCACGCAACAGCAAAGCAGACCCTGTCAGTAAATATGAAATATGATGATGAATATAACAATTACATGTGCAGGAATTAATGAAGCTTTGTAGGAGAATCTGATGTTCCAAAAGTATTGCCTCTAAACTGAACTGTGTGCACAGATGTCTATTTTCGCTAGCAAAGTTGCGACTGCGCCCATTAGGGAATTGGCGAATTACCAAAATGACGTCCTGCTGGCGAAATAATGCTAGCGGTAGCCACTTGGCCCTTTAGCCAGAAACGTAAGTAGAGGTGGCGGTATTATACGGTTAACTTGCCCTTTTTAGAGGTTTTTTTAGAGGTTTTGATAACATTTCTAAAAATCACCTCAAACTTGCACTTGTATCTTCTAATCTTCTCTGGTGTCAAGAGGGA
The DNA here is from genome assembly GCA_038501925.1 of Xenopus petersii. Taxonomy (NCBI): domain Eukaryota; kingdom Metazoa; phylum Chordata; class Amphibia; order Anura; family Pipidae; genus Xenopus; species Xenopus petersii. The sequence continues at coordinate 139,370,571 of CM076676.1, read as the reverse complement.
CCAACACAAAACACCCTTGTCCAATGTCTAAAGGGGGTTATTTCCTAAACTCAGAATGCAAAAATCCCGAACCTTTTCAGTACTTATTAAACCCTGAGGATGCAAAAGTCAGAATCTGAAAATCCGGCATCTCAGACCTGTCGAGGTTGCATATAAGTCAGTAGGAAAAGTCCCAACGATTTTTTGAAAATTCACCAGCGACGGCTTCGCTCACAGCGCAACACTTTGACAGACGTAGATTCACCAGTACAACACTTATTCGCTAAAATCTGAATTTACATCCAGGGAGCGCCAAACGTTGGCAAAGATGCGCTAGCGTTACTGCGCCAAGCGAATCAACGTTGCACTAACGTTGGCTAATTTGCATACGGCGGGAAGTTAAAGTTGAATGGACGTATATGTTGCAGCAAATACATAACATTACCCAAGCTTAGGAAACCTTAATAAAATAAACTATAGTTGTTATAATGCCCTACACATGAGCCAGTGTATAAGTATGTGCCATATGTTAGGAAATGTAGGGGGAAGCCGGTTACCCCCAAAAAAATGTACGCTCTTTTTCAGCCTATCACCCTGAAAAAGGAGAAGACTACAGCGTTTTTTGGGACTTAGAAAAATTTTCAGCTTTTTTTTGAGGAACTCCTATCTACTCTATTGCACTTCACCTGGTCTGAGGTGGTGAAGGCAGGTCTGGTGCAAGAGGTAATGATCAGTCCATGCCATAGGGCATGAAACGCGTCAGTGGTGATTATCATACACTGTACCGAAGCTTACAAATTTTAATGGAACCAATAAAGTAACCTATTTTATAAATTTGAAATCGTGTTGAATATATGGTCAGTAAAATCCACATCTTTGTGAATTTGCGTAGTTACGTCCATTCGCCAGAGTGCAAATTCGCCAGGCTTTAAGAAGCGAAGTAGTGCTAGAGTCTTATCCTTCACTAGTGAATTTATCCCAGTGACCGTTAGTAAATCAGCAAAGTACTGAAATGACGTCACACCAGCGTTAGTCACTAATAAATTTGAGATTGATCCTCGGATGATAGGGTGCAAGGATTGATCTCACAGGCCCCTAGGGTTGTTCCTTTGTGATAAACTGCCGCTGAATTAAACTTCAGGGAATGCAAAAAAATTTATGAAATACGTTCTAGGCAGTTCATGCCTGCCAATAGGTAACAGTCATGTTCGTTTTTCCCCAATGGATCTGGGACATATTGGGGTTGAACTAGGGTTGCCACCTTTTTAAAAAAAAAATTACCGGCCAGTGGTGGGGGCGGAAAATAAAGGGGCAGGATGTGATGCAAAAAGGGGCAGAGGCGATGAGGAGCACCGCGAAAGGGGCGGAGCCACTGGGGTAGCGACACAAAAGGGACGGGTCCACCGCCTGCAGCCGACGAAAAATTTTCATCGGCGGGCAAGGGATTTTGTAAATGGTATTACAAATTACCGGCAGCTACATTGGCAGTAAATTTTGTAATACCGGCCCTGGCCCTGGCAGGTGTTTTACCGGCTAGGCCGGTAAAATACCGGCCGGGTGGCAACCCTAGGTTGAACTGGAGTACTGGATTTAATTATTTGTATCACATATTTAATGCCAACATATTCCATAGCAGTATTTGCACATGTACAGTTACCAGTATCAACCCAGCTATTAATTAAAAAATGTGTTCAGGTGCCTAACCTTAACCTTAAAGGAATACAATTTTCTACTTGGGGGTGCCAAAAGTTAGGCACCCCCAAGTGAATGTATTTACTTACCTGAAAACCCGGGCCTATGCTCCTATCAGCAGAAAACTGCAGCGGCCCAGGGTTCTTCTAGCGAGCACCATTGAGCGATCCTCTTCCTGCTTCTTGGGGTCTTTTTGCAGCTGCGCATGCACAGTAGAGTGAAAAGGCAAACTTTAATGAGAAAGACGCCTATTTGGTCTACTGCGCACGTGTCTGGCCCAGGAAATTTAAAAACCAAAGAAGTAGAAGAGGGTCGCTCCATGGTGCTCACTATTGGTTTTCTGCTGATAGGAGCACTGGCCAGGGGTGTCAGTTAAGTAAAAGAAGTCACTTGGGGATGTCTAACTTTTGGCACTCCCAAGTAGAAAATGGTATTTCTTCTTCTTTAATAGCCATTTATACTTACTGCAAGTTTGTACCATACTTCAAAGGTAGCACTACATAAAGATATACATACATACTCTACTCTTCATTTCTTACACTATAATACTTGCTGTCCAACAACTTTCATAATCATACCTACAACTATTGCTCTTTGAGGCCCTTACTATATCATACCTCCCAACATTTGAAAATCAGAAAAAGGGGGGAAAGTTCTGCTGCATGTAGATCGGTAAAAAATATTTTGACCACACCCGTTGTGTGGCCACACCCCCTAATTACCATGTCTGTTTTACAAGATTTGGCAGGTTAGGTAAAGTTTGAACACATCTCTGGGGGTTTTAGGTGCACCTTTTATGTGTTATATCAGTTTTGCTAATGAAGGTGAAATTGCCTTTTAAGCTGCAAGTCACAGTTTCCCCAAGAGACCTGCTTATGTTAAATAGTTACAATATCAATATCAAGGGTCCACCATTTGGAAGCCCTAAACATTTTCTTCTTACTGAGTTCTTACTGGTATCTCTATGTTAAAGAGATTCATTGATCAAATGTAACTGTTATGGTCTGTAGATCAGAAGCCCTGAGGCTGCTACAAGGATCAATTTCCTAAATGTATCAGGTGAGCCCTGCCAAGCTGGGCCGGACTGGGGGTAAAAAGCAGCCCAGGCAAAAAAAAATCAAAGCAGCCCACATATAAAGACGCAATGGTCTGACTTGTACACATCCACTCATATATTGGGGTAAAACTGAAAAAATGTATGTTCATAAAGAGCTGCCTTAGGGGTTGTTCACCTTCAATTTAATTTTTAGTATGATGTAGAGAGGGACATTCTGAGACAATTTGCAATTGGTTTTCATTTTTCATTATTTGTGGTTTATGACTTATTTAGCTTTTTACTCAGCAGCTCTTCAATTTGCAGTGTCAGCCATCTGGTTCCTAGGGACATAGTGACAGAGTGTAGAAAGAGAGGAATAGAGACAGAGAGGACAGAGTGACAGAGAGAGGGACAGAGTGACAGAGAGAGGGACAGAGTGACAGAGAGAGGGACAGAGTGAAGAAGAGAGGGACAGAGTGACAGAGAGAGACAGAGTGACAGAGAGAGGGGAAGAGACAGGGACAGAGTGACTGAGAGACAGAGTGACAGAGACAGGGGAAGAGAGAGTGACAGAGTGACAGAGAGAGACAGAGTGACAGTGACAGAGAGAGGGGAAGAGAGAGGGACAGAGTGACAGAGGGTGACAGAGAAAGGGGAAGAGAGAGGGACAGAGTGACAGGGAGAGACATAGTGACATAGTGACAGAAAGAGAGAGGGACAGAGTGACAGAGAGAGGGGAAGAGAGAGGGACAGAGTGACAGGGAGAGACATAGTGACATAGTGACAGAAAGAGAGAGGGACAGAGTGACAGAGAGAGGGGAAGAGAGAGACAGAGAGAGGGACAGAGAGACAGAGAGTGCATAGAGATTAGAGAGAGTGACAAAGACTCACAGAGAGTGCAGAGAGAGATCCGGTCTTCAGCTTGAGCGATGTCCACGATCTTAAGGGGGGCCGGCTAATCCTAAAATAGCAGCACAGCTAGGCCCCCCTTTAAACCTAAATCCTGCTGGGCCTGGGTCGACTGACCCCCCTTTGCCCCCCTGATGGCCTACACACAGCACTGCAGCACGATAACAGGAGTGGGAGGGGCAGAGCCACAGTGGCAGAGAGGATGGAGGAGTGGTCCTAGAGCCCACCGGATTCTTTGAAAGGAACTTTCTAATACGGCGATTAGATCAGGAGCGGCCCATTTATAGAAAATATACAGCAGCCCCTCGGGAATTTGCCTCAACTGAGAGATTCCCAGTCCGGGCCTGCCGTTCACCTACACTGTTTTGGGGCCCCCAGATTTTTCTGCTGCGGAATTGACAGGGACCCTACATGCAGCAGAGATTGAACCAAAAACATTGTACAGACAGGGGTCAAACAGAAGCTTAGTTGGGGTCAGAAAAGGGTCCAGGCAGGCAGAAAAGGTTAAGCCAGGGAATGAACCACCAAAAGGTAGGAGGCTGCGTTGGTCTCCCGGGGCCCCTAACAGTAACAGATTAACATAGAGGAGAAGGAACCATTTTTCAAAACAATTTGCCTGCTTGATGTCAGTTCACGGAAGTCTATAGGGAAATTGTATTCACAGAAATATCACAGTAACCGGAGTGTCTGCTTCTAAAAAGACACATTCAGAGATGATTCTTTGTGAGCAACTGTGCTCCCCTGTGTGTTTTGCTGTACAAGCTGTGTAAGAGAACAGAGTAATGCAGTGGATACAGACAGACTACATAGCATAGACAATGTGCTGGCCAGATCGGTCTATCCAGTGCTGTTTACAGCCCAGATGATATAGTTGTTTTAAGGGAATCTATTAGCATTCTTTACCATTTACACTGAGGAACTCCCCCTGCCAGCCCTGTATAAGTAACAGCCTTCCGGGATTCTCTTGTTTATCCATTTCAACCCATGGCCTCAATCATACTGTATCTTTGATCCCAACACAGACCCCAAAATGAACTATTTCTTATCTCTCTTGCTGCTGGGAATAAATTAAACATGAACAGAATTTGGAAAAGGTAGAAAATATTACATTTTTCCAAGTTCCCAAAAGGGCCCCCTCAGGTCATGGCAAAAAGGGAAATATCCAGGTACCCCGGCAGGCCAGTCCAACACTGTCTACATATCTATTTGCACCCTGGGAAAATGATCTATCTATGGTTTTCTGTAGCTGAGTTCCTGGCTGAGATGCTCATTCTTGGCACTGGTATCTGTTACTGATCACACAGTCCTGATTTTATTACTTAGTATTAGTGATGGGCAAATAAATTCGCAAGGCGCGAATCCGCAGCGAATGTCTGCATTTCACGGGAAATTTACAAATTTTTTGCCGAAACGGGACAAATTTGCCCATCACTACTTAGTATAGGTCTATGGAACTCCAAGTTTGTTGCTTTCTAATAATCCAGGATTTATACCCTACTTAACTGGTGAATCAGGCAATTAGTGATATGAGTATAGATTCGATTATACAGGCAGCTACATTCACATCAATCTACTGGAATTTCTGTGTTGTCCTTATTAAAGCCTTTTTAAAACCTCAGTTAGTTAGAGGTTGCACTGTGTGTAAGCTGTAACATGGGTGTTGCACATTATATATATGTGTTGCTTGTGTATAAGTGTTAAAGAGGTTTTAAGGCCCAAAAGACATATAAAACTAAAAAGGCGTTATACCAGCAAGTAACTGGTTTCAAGATGAACTTTAGTGGCTATGCTGGTGCCTCGGGTGTGTTTTATCACATATATGCAGTCTTGAAACCATTTCAATACATAAATATGTGTTTACCCCAAATCTGAACCTATGTTGCCTAAAGGCTGGTCCCCCCAGTCACTGCTCTGAGTCTGACTGGGTTGAAAATGTCAGCTCATGTATGAGTTGTTTTTTTTTATTGACACCCCCTGTATGTACCCTACTCACTTATGTATAGACACATCAGCAGACCAACGGGATGGCTCTATCCATCTAAACTAACTAGACATTTACTATAGTTCCAATAGTTCCAACTCACTTTCACTCTCCATAATACTATAATGAAGTATGTGACTCTAGCCAGTGCTGTATAATATATATATATATATATATATATATATATATATATATATATATTTATATCTTCTGTGCAAACCAGAAGGCAGCTCTGGCAATCAAGGTGGGAAGGTGCTTCCACACAATTATACTTCTCTTTTTTCCTGAGTCGGTATAAATTTGTTACTTTCTTGCACTTGCATGTGTGTGTTGGTTCCAAGGGCTAATGCACTTTAAGTTTGTTGAGATACATGTAAATCACATGCAAGTGCAACAACTGATCCTGCTTCAGCACCAATTAACTTTACCATAGTGCCCTTGGCAAATATTCTAGCAGATAAGATACAGTACATGAAATAAAGCCTATTTACTATATATACAAGCTCAAAAAACGGTACCAAAGAGAACAAGGGATTAAAATGTCTCAAACTGAACTGGATACAGCAGTAATACAGAACTTACTGACAGTACTTAAGTCTTTCTAAATAATCATTCAAGCCCCATCTAAAGGCTTTAACAGAATCAGCATCACAACATCACCCGGCAGTGCATTCCACAACCTCACTGTCCTGACTGTGAAGAACCCCCTACGTTGCTTCAAATGAAAGTACTTTTCTTCTAGTCTGAAGGGGTGGGAAAAAAAAACATTTGTCTATTATGTCCTCTAATATACTTGTAAAGAGCAATCATGTTCCCTTGCAAGTGGCTTTTCTCCAGAGGAACAATGGGGGTGACTTTGACAGTGTCAGCTCATAGTTTCTTCCATCCCTCTAACCAGTTTAGTTGCACTTAGTCTCTGCACTCTCTCCAGCTCATTTATATCCCTCTTAAGGACTGGAGCCCAAAGCTGCACTGCATACTCTAGGGGAGACCTTACCAGGGACCTAGAAACTCCCTTGAGTTTATTTTCTTTTTTTGCAAGACAGAACTTTATTTGATATAGTAGCTACAGAATGACACTGCCTAGAGTTACACAACTTCTTCTCCACAAATATCCCCAGATCCTTCTCAATTAAGTAAACCTCAAAACACGACCATTTAGTGTATAACACATTAATTGTATCTCTACCAAAGTGCATACCTTGCAATTATCAGTATTGAACCTCATTTTCCACTTCTTGCACCCTCTTAAGTGCCAACATGGCTCTCCTTATTGACTCTCAGTAAGAATAGCTTTCTCTCACAAAGCAAACTTGGTCCAGCTGGTACAAACACATACCTCCTAACTGCCCCAGTTTTCATGGAACAGTCCAGATTTTGACAACTCCAACCGCAGTCCCAGATAGTTCACTGAACAGCCAGAAAAAGATCCAATGTTTCTAAAACAATTAAATAAGAGGCTTTTGACAGAGAGCCCAGAATATGTGGCAGCTGCACTTAGACACATTTGTAACCATTTAAGATAAGCAAAGAAACAATTGTAACTATTTAAGAAGCAGGTCTCTTGGGGGAAAGTGTGACTTGCAGCTTAAAGGGCAATTCATCTTCATTAGCAAAACTGTAACAACATGTAAAACCTGATCCTAAAACCCCCATAAATGTGTTCAAACTTTCCATAACCTACCAAATTTTGTAAAGTGGATGTGGTATTTAGGGGGTATGGTCATAATAGTTAAAAAAATGTTGCTGCACTGCATGCAAAAAATCTTTTTATCCCTCTTTCTGTTTTCCAAATGTTGGGAGGTACAGTATGCAAACAAGCTAGGTGGATGGTGGACCTCACTGTTGGTCCTGCATGTTCCACTGTGTTTTCTATTCTCTCTCTTCTATTTCCTGCACACGTACCAGTGTACTTGTACAATACTTGTGTGGAATGCAAATTCAATTCAAATACAAATTCTTTGTGTGATGAAAAGTCACATGATTTTATTGGATTCGGATTCGGTTTGGCCAGGCACTTGGATTCAGCCGAATCCTGCTGAATAATGTCAAACCTTGGCCGAACCCCAAACTTAATCCTGGATTCAGGTGCATCCCTAATTTCCATAGATACTCTACATTAAAACAATGATATCAGGACTACACATTTCAGTTGAATAAATATTATCCGTGTAATGAAACAATGAAACCATACTGTTTAAAGGAGAAGGAAAGTTACTAAAGCAGTTTATTGCCAATAGATTAGCCACAATAGTGCAAGCTGGAACGCTATATTAATTCTGCAGAATGTTTTACCATACCTGAGTAACAGCTCTAGATGCTCTCAAGTTTTGTTTAGGATAGCAGCTGTCATATTAGTTTGGTGTGACATCACTTCCTGCCTGAGTCTCTCCCTGCTCACTCTTAGCTCTGGACTCAGATTACAGAGGGGGGGGAAAGGGAGGGGGAGAGGGAGTGAGTAGCAAACTGAGCATGCTCAAGCCCTAGACTGGAAGGTTTATGCAGAAAACAGGAAGTCTGATACAGAAGCCCATGAGTACACAATAGAAGGAAAGAAATGTGGTGTTTCGTTTGACAGGGGACTCAGAGCAGCATTACTTTGAGGCTTTGCTGGTGTATTTATATACATAGTAACATATTAACATAGCAAGTTATGTTAAAAAAAGACACACGTCCATCAAGTTAAATCTTTTGACTTTTTTTTTTTACCTGCCTAACTGCCAGTTGATCCAGAGGAAGGCAAAAAAAACCATCTGAAGCCTCTCCAATTTGCCTTAGAGGGGGGAAAAATTTCTTCCTGACTCCAAAATGGCAATGGGACCAGTCCCTGGATCAACTTGTACTATGAGCTATCTTCCACATCCCTGTATTCCCTCACTTGCTAAAAAGCCATCCAATATAGACCTTTCTGATAAAACTTATGTAATTTTAGCCTTTCCTTCTCCTTTAAGTAAGTGAACTGGTATTAGTATTGTGATTAATGATGGGTGAATCTGACTGCTGACTTTTTTTGATGCTCAACAAATGTTTCCACTCATTGGAGTCTATGGGGTATATTTATTAAAGAGTGAAGTTCTGCCACTAGAGTGAAATTCCGCCACTTCCCATTCATTTCTATGGGGTTTTTAAAGGCGTATTTATCAAAGGGTGAAATTTCACTTTCACCCATTGATAAATACGCCTTTCAAAATCCCATAGAAATGAATGGGAAGTGGCGGAATTTCACTCTTTGATAAATTTACCCCTATAGGTGTTTTTCATGCTGAAATCTGGAGAAAAATGTCACTCATCGCTAATTGTGATGTGTGAAGTCACTATACGTAACTGTCTGTCGAATTTTTACACTTTTTATCATGGCAACCTGTTTTGCTCTTTGTCCAAGTATAGGAAACGAGAAAAAAAGAAGCAAAAAATAAAAAATAAAACCTCAAAAGGAGGATAGCAAGAGACACAAGATAGTGTGCAACACAAGCTAAATATTACATATTAAGGCTGCTAGGAGTTGCTGACCTGACTCTTTGGGGCAAATTCACTAAAGACAAATTTTTGCCAGCGAAGGCTCCGCCACACTTTGTGGCACTTCACCAGGCGTAATTGTGTAACCACTACACTAATTCACTAAAATGACAAGGTACGTCTCTAGCTAGCGTTAATTCGTCAACATAAGCATTTTGTACCAAACTTTAACTAGCGTTCATTTCTGCCTAGCGAAACTTCCTTAGTACTCCTAGAGATGGTGTAAATACTTGAAGCGGCCAATTATTATTACAAATGTTCAAGGAAGCAAAATAAAGACAAAAGAGATCCTCTAATGCCCTAGACATGAGCCCACCCTAAAACAAATGTGGCATGCCCCTCAGTGCAGTGTTTCCCCCCCCCCGATCTGCCTACCTTGTGTTAGCCACACCCTCCTGACGCGTGTTGCGCAATTGGGCACTTCATCAGAGGAGGTGTGCCCGAGGATTGGATTTCTGGCGAATTTTCCCTAGCGATGGCCACTTCGCCCCTTTACTAAATCTGCCCCTTTATCTTTATAAAAAATGTAGCTCAGATATCCAATGCATTTATATGGCCCTGGAATGCCCCAATGACTTTTATTTTCCTTGTATGTTACATTATTCCACACTAATTTAATGCCACATATTGGCATTTGTGTAATGCTTGGCTTGCAGTTTCATTTAAATATTTTATTCCCTAGTGTTTTTAGTATTCTTCTTTTTAATATGAGTTAAAGAAAAAAGTAACACCTTAACACAGATCTTCTATTTATATTTTTAGTGCTCTTCTGTAACACAGAGATGAAGGTGCCAAATGTGGTTTAGTCTGCTCTGGCAGTAAAAATACCGGCCCGGGTGGCAACCTTAGGTTGAACTGGAGTACTGGATTTAATTATTTTTGTTATCACATATTTAATGCCAACATATTCCATAGCAGTATTTGCACATGTACAGTTACCAGTATCAACCCAGCAATTAGCCTTATTTTTAATTAAAAAAAAATATTAATTAAAAAATGTGTTCAGGTGCCTAACCTTAAAGATGAAGGAATACAATTTTCTACTTGGGGGTGCCAAAAGTTAGGCTCCCCCAAGTGAATGTATTTACTTACCTGAAAACCCGGGCCTATGCTCCTATCAGCAGAAAACTGCACTTGCCCAGGGTTCTTCTAGCGAGCACCATTGAGCGATCCTCTTCCTGCTTCTTTGGGTCTTTTTGCAGCTGCGCATGCACAGTAGAGTGAAAAAGCAAACTTTAATGAGAAAGCCGCCTATTTTGTCTACTGCGCATTCAGAGATGATTCTTTGTGAGCAACTGTGCTCCCCTGTGTGTTTTGCTGTACAAGCTGTGTAAGAGAACAGAGTAATGCAGTGGATACAGACAGACTACATAGCATAGACAATGTGCTGGCCAGATCGGTCTATCCAGTGCTGTTTACAGCCCAGATGATATAGTTGTTTTAAGGGAATCTATTAGCATTCTTTACCATTTACACTGAGGAACTCCCCCTGCCAGCCCTGTATATGTAACAGCCTCCCGGGATTCTCTTGTTTATCCATTTCAACCCATGGCCTCAATCATACTGTATCTTTGATCCCAACACAGACCCCAAAATGAACTATTTCTTATCTCTCTTACTGCTGGGAATAAATTAAACATGAACAGAACTTGGAAAAGGTAGAAAATATTACATTTTTCTAAGTTCCCAAAAGGGCCCCCTCAGGTCATGCAAAAAGGGAAATATCCAGGTACCCCGGCAGGCCAGTCCAACACTGTCTACATATCTATTTGCACCCTGGGAAAAAGATCTATCTATGGTTTTCTGTAGCTGAGTTCCTGGCTGAGATGCCCATTATTGGCATTGGTATCTGTTACTGATCACACAGTCCTGATTTTATTACTTAGTATTAGTGATGGGCAAATAAATTCGCGAGGTGCGAATCTGCAGCGAATTTCCTCATTTCACGGGAAATTTACAAATTTTTTGCCGAAACGGGACAAATTTGCCCATCACTACTTAGTATAGGTCTATGGAACTCCAAGTTTGTTGCTTTCTAATAATCCAGGATTTATACCCTACTTAACTGGTGAATCAGGCAATTAGTGATATGAGTATAGATTCTATTATACAGGCAGCTACATTCACATCAATCTACTGGAATTTCTGTGTTGTCCTTATTAAAGCCTTTTTAAAACCTCAGTTAGTTAGAGGTTGCACTGTGTGTAAGCTGTAACATGGGTGTTGCACATTATATATATGTGTTGCTTGTGTATAAGTGTTAAAGAGGTGTTAAGACCCAAAAGACGTATAAAACTAAAAAGGCGTTATACCAGCAAGTAACTGGTTTCAAGATGAACTTTAGTGGCTATGCTGGTGCCTCGGGTGTGTTTTATCACATATATGCAGTCTTGAAACCATTTCAATACATAAATATGTGTTTACCCCAAATCTGAACCTATGTTGCCTAAAGGCTGGTCCCCCCAGTCACTGCTCTGAGTCTGACTGGGTTGGAAATGTCAGCTCATGTATGAGTTGTTTTTTTTTATTGACACCCCCTGTATGTACCCTACTCACTTATGTATAGACACATCAGCAGACCAACGGGATGGCTCTATCCATCTAAACTAACTAGACTTTTACTATAATTCCAACTCACTTTCACTCTCCATAATACTAATATAATGAAATATGTGACTCTAGCCAGTGCTGTATAATATATAAATATCTTCTGTGCAAACCTGAAGGCAGCTCTCACAATCAACTTGGGAAGGTGCTTACGCACAGTTACACTTCTCTTTCTTCCTGAGTCGGTATAATTTTGTTACTTGCACTTGAATGTTTTGGTTCCAAGGGCTAATGCACCCTAAGTTTGTTGAGATAAAGCACATGCAAGTGCAACAACTGATCCTGGTCAAGCACCAATGAACTTTACCATAGTGCACTTCGCAAATATAAAGATAAAGATAAGATACAGTACATGAAATAAAGCCTATTTACCGTATCTACAAGGAATTAAAAGACCTAAAACTGGACTGGATACAGCAAGTAATACAGAACTTACTGACAGTACTTATGTCTGTCCAAATAATCATCCAAGCCCCACCTAAAGTCCATTAACAGAATCAGCATCACAACATCACCCGGCAGTACTTTCCACAACCTCACTGTCCTGACTGTGAAGAACCCCCTACGTTGCTTCAAATGAAAGTTCTTTTCTTCTAGTCTACAGGGGAGGCCTCTGGTACGGTGATCCACTTTATGGGAAAAAGGTCCCCTGCTATTTGTCTATAATGTCCTCTAATGTACTTGTTATGTGCAACCATGTTCCCTTGCAAGTGGCTTTTCTCCAGATGAACAATGGGGGTGACCTTGACAGTCTAATCTCATAGTTTCTTCCCTCCCTCTAACCAGTTTAGTTGCACTTAGTCTCTGCACTCTCTCCAGCTCATTTATATCCCTCTTAAGGACTGGAGTCCAAAACTGCACTGCATACTCCAGGTGAGGCCTCACCAGGGACCTATAAAAAGGCAGAATTATGTTTTTATCCCTTGAGTTAATGCCCTTTTTTTGCAAGACAGAACTTGATTTGATTTAGTAACTATAGAATGAAATTGCCTAGAGATACAAAGCTTCTTCTCCACAAACATCCCCAGATCCTTCTCCATTAAGTAAACCCCAAAACTCTACTATTTAGTGTATAACTCACATTAATGTTATATCTACCAAAGTGCATACCTTGCACTTATCAGTATTGAACCTCATTTTCCATTTCTTGCACCCTCTTAAGTGCCAACATGACTCTCCTTATTGACTCTCAGTAAGAATAGCTTTCTCTCACAATGCAAACTTGGTCCAGCTGGTACAAACACATACCTCCTAACTGCCCCAGTTTTCGTGGGTCAGTCCAGATTTTGACAACTCCAACCGCAGTCCCAGATAGTTCACTGAACAGACGGAAAAGATACTATGTTTCTAAAACTTAATAAAATAAGAGACTTTTGTCAGAGAGCCCAGAATATGTGGCAGCTGCACTTAGATACATTTGTAACAATATAAGATAAGCAAAGAATCAATATGTAAGTATTTAAGAAAAGCAGGTCTCTTGGGGAAATTGTGACTTGCAGCTTGAAAGGCAATTTCACTTTCATTAAAAATGAAATCGGGAGAGAACCGAACTAATTGCTAAAGGTAGTGATACAGGGAGAAAAAGAATCCATAAACATAGAAGTCATAGTGAACAAACAATGAATGAGAGGGGACAGACACAGATGATGGATTGTGAGCAAGAGGGATATAAGTTGACTATGAGTATGATGTATAGCGCACAGTTTAATATGATCAAAAACATTTTCAACAGACGTTTACCAATATTATATGGGGATATAAGAAATCTGGAAATGGTACTACACCGGTCGAGACACTTTAAAGAGTGTAATGGGAGTGATATACGGTTAGTATCAGCGCAGGGCATAGAGAGAGTTACATTAGGCCCAAGAGGTGGAGATCTACAAAAGAAACTATTAAGGGCAGAGGTGAAATGGACTCATAAATTGTGCACTAGGCATCCGAATGGCTTAAACTCCATTTTTGATATAAGTTGCTTTTTCTAATTAGTAAGTGGAACACTATTCTGCATGCAGTAGAATCGCTACAAAATTATAAAAATGATTGAAACAAAAGGAATTACTGTTTAGTGTTTATGTAACTATATTTTGGTACTTGAGCGAACATTGTAACAGACGTGAAAATAAATAGTTATAAACTGAGCTAATTGACTATCCAACTAGTGTTTGGATTATTTTAATTTATTAATTTATCTTTTGTATAAACTTTAATATTATTTAACTTTGAGGAATGTAATTAAGTATTTGTATTTAAATTATAGATTACAATGGATTCGCTGGTTAAAATTGCCTGTTTTTGAAGCTTTGCATATGTGTATTTCATTTTAAATAAGATTGTCGTTAAATGGGTTAATATGTTAAATAATTGGGAGTGTCTAATGTTTGAGGGTTTGAATAACATGTGTGCAATTGGATCAGGAGGTCTCCGATGAAGTGCAGTGACACGAAACGCGTCAGACCTCATGGCGCTGTGTAAATTGGTGCACCAAGATGTTTAAATAAAGGAAATGTGTTTTAAATGCTGATGTGGAAACGAGCGATTCTGTACTAAGAGGGCCCTGGAGTGCACCGTCCAACCAATATATTACAAGCTGTGGACACATTTTCCAATTTCACCTTCATTAGCAAAACTGTAAAAACACACTGATCCTAAAACCCCCATAAATATGTTCAAACTTTCCATAACCTGTCAAATTTTGTAAAGTGGATGTGGTATTTAGGGGGTTTGGCCATAAAATGCGCGTAGTTAAAAAAATGTTGCTGCACTGCATGCAAAAAATCTTTTTATCCCTCTTTCTGTTTTCCAAATGTTGGGAGGTACAGTATGCAAACAAGCTGGGTGGATGGTGGACCTCACTGTTGGTCCTGCATGTTCCACTGTGTTTTCTATTCTCTCTCTTCTATTTCCTGCACACGTACCAGTGTACTTGTACAATACTTGTGTGGAATGCAAATTCAAATACAACTCAAATACAAATTCTTGACTTTCTTGTTTGTGTGACGAAAAGTCACATGCTTTTTTGGATTTGGATTTGATTTGGCCAGGCGCTTGGATTTGGCTGTATCCTGATGAAAAAGACCGAATCTTGGCCGAACCCCAAACTGAATCCTGGATTCGGTACATCCCTAATTTCCATAGACCAGAAGGTTTATGCAGAAAACAGGAAGTCTGATACAGAAGCCCATGAGTACACAATAGAAGGAAAGAAATGTGGTGTTTCTTTTGACAGAGGACTCAGAGCAACATTACTTTGAGGGTTTACTGGTAGCAAGTTAGGTTGAAAAAGACACACGTCCATCAGGTTCAACCTTTTGACTTTTTAACCTGCCTAACTGCCACTTGATCCAGAGGAAGGTAAAAAAAAAACCATCTAAAGCCTCTCCAATTTGCCTCAGAGGGGGAAAAATTCCTTCCTAAAACCCCCATAATGGTAATGGGACCAGTCCCTGGATCAACTTGTACTATGAGCTATCTCCCATAACCCGGTATTCCCTCACTTGCTAAACACCATCCAATCTAGACCTTTCTGATAAAGCTTATGTAATTTTAGCCTTTCATTCTCCTTTAAGTAAGGTGAACTGGTATTAGTATTGTGATTAATGATGGGTGAATCTTAGTGATGGGCGAATTTGCGCCGTTTTGCTTCGACGAAAAATTCGCGAAATTCGCAAAACGGCGAAAAATTCGCAAAACTGCGCCGGCGTCTCGTTTTTGACGCTGTCGCCCGTTTTTGACGCCGGCGTCCGTTTTTCAAAAAAAACATTTTTTTGACGCCGGCAAATTTTTACCGCAAATTTTCGCGGGCGTTTCGCGAATTTATTCGCTGGGCGCGAATCGCGCAAATTCGCCGCAAATTCGCGCATGGCGAATAAATTCGCCCATCACTAGTGAATCTGAATGCCGAATGCATTTAAATGAATGGATGGATTTTTTTGATGCTCAACAAATGTTTCCACTCATTGGAGTCTATAGGTGTTTTTCATGCCGAAATCTGGAGAAAAATGTCACTCATCACTATTAGTGATGTATGAAGTCACTATATGTAACGGTCTATTGAATTTTTACACTTTTTATTATAGCAACCTGTTTTGCTCTTTGTCCAAGTATAGGAAACGAGAAAAAAGAAGCATAAAAAAAACACCTCAAAAGGCGGATAACAAGAGACACAAGATAGAGTGCAATACAAGCTAAATATTACATATTAAGGATGCTAGGAGTTGCTGACCTGACTCCGCCACACTTTGTACCACTTCACCAGGCGTAATTGTGTAACCACTACACTAATTCACTAAAATGACAAGTTGCTTCTCTAGCTAGAGTTAATTCATCAACATGAGCTTTTCATAGTGAACTTTCACTAGCGTTCATTTCTGCCTAGCAAAACTTCCTTAGTACTTAAAGGGCAAGGAAACCTAGTCGGCGCAAACCACCCAACCCCCCTCCCGTTTGTTGCCCACCCTCCCTCCTCCCCCCTGGCCTACCCGTCCCGCTGGGCAAATGCCCCTAACTTGATACTTACCCTTCTGCGCAGGTCCAGTCCAGGGAGTTCACCGACGACATCTTCTTCCATCTTCTTTTTTCAACCTAACTTACTATGTTACTCTTAGAAATGTTGGTGCAAATACTTGAAGTGGCCACTTATTGTTACAAAAGTCCAAGGAAGCACAATAAAGACAAAAGAGATCCTCTAATGCCCTAGACATGAGCCCACCCTAAAACAAATGTGGGATGCCCCTCAAATGGTTGGAAAAAAATGTTAGCACCAAAATCTTTAATAGTTAGAACTTTTGAAGGCAATCCAGCTTTAAACAATGAAAAAAATTTTTTTAATGACTTTTCGGCATACAGGATATAATGTCACTGACATAAGATTAAGGAGGATGTACAGTAGCTTCAACTTATCAGTTTGCTAGGTCTAAGGTGGGGAAAGAAACTCTGGTGAAAGAGGCAACGTTCTATAATATTCACAATGAATTAGTGGAGTAACCATCCCTAACGGTCCCATTCATAGTAAATTGGCAACGTACCTGAGGATTCGATTTCTGGCGAATTTTCACTAGCAACGACCACTTCGCCCTTTACTAAATCTGCCCCTTTATCTTTATAAAAACTCTAGCTCACATAGCCAATGCATTTATATGGCCCTGGAATACCCCAATGACTTTTATTACCCATATATATTACATTAATCCACACTAATATAATGTCACATATTGGTATTTGTGTAATGCTTGGCTTGCATTGTTTCATTTAAATATTTTATCCCCTAGTGTTTTTAGTATTCTTCTTTTAATATGAGTTAAAGAAAAAAAGTAACACCTTAACACAGATCTTCTATTTATATTTTTAGTGCTCTTCTGTAACACAGAGATGAAGGTGCCAAATGTGGTTTAGTCTTCTGAAGATGTTCTGTTATACGGGCTATATCTTTATCTAAATATAGAAAGATATATGTGAGTTTTGCTTAGGCAATGTCCGGTTACATCTCGGCTAATACCTAATTATCCTTAGACACTATTCTAGAACATCTTCTCCCATTACATCAATTGCAGAGCAGCCCCAGCATCAGCTTCAGGCTCAACATTGATATAAAAGGTAACTGGAATGGGCTTCTAAATAATGAGTTCAATTATCAGCATGATTTTACTTCCATTTTACCTTCTTATCTTTATCGAAGCAGACTTGTCTGTAGTGGGTAAAAATAGGGGTAGATGTCCTGGAGCCCCACCAGATAATTGGAAGGGTGAAGACATAGTAGATATTTAAAACCTAAAGCTTTATAAGCACAGACAGATGCCCACCTGCTGATCAACGGGATAGGTCTATATTATAAACATTCTTTTGGGTCTTTCAGTTCAGTTTGATATTGAATTGTATGTGTTTCTTGATGTTGCAGAGGAATATTACATAAACGGTCTTTATAATTGTTTGTAGTTTAACTATCTAGGTCTGGGCTCTTATTGGCTGGAAGCTGTGTCATTCTATAACCTCTTGTTACATGAAGGGTTCTTGAACTTTAGTTAGTAGGGGAGTATAAATTAGCATGTTCAAGGAAAGAGTGTATTGTTATCCATTCTTCAGAGATATCAGCCTTATGGGTTTTTTTTTATATTAATGAACAGTGTTTTAGAATTGTGTTATTTCTTATAATTTGTTGGTGCAAGTTCTAGTTTTGTTGTGATATCACAATATACATTTTTAATCTGCCCAACAGTGGCTTTTTGAGTTTTTTTTAAGTACCCACCCCAGAAATTTAGAAATTGGAAAGAGAGAATATTTGTTCTTTGTAGTGTAGCTTCAGATTGTAGATTGATATATCTGGCGTAAAATCGGTCCTAAAATCTGTCTGATTTTCTATTTCTAAGCAGACTCTGGGTCTATATTCCAGTATAAAGTCTGTTTGTTACTATTTCTAGGACGGCTCTGGGATTATATATTGGTGTAAAGCTTTCCTCTGCTTTTTGCAATTTAAAATTAGAAGAAACACTTTATAAATCAGTGGTTCCCAACCAGTAGCTTGAGAGCAACATGTTGCTCACCAACCCCTTGGATGTTGCTCCCAGTGTCACCAAAGTAGGTGCTTATTTTTGAATTCCTGGCTTGGAGGCAAACAAATGATATGTACAAAAGAAATGTTGACTGGATAAGCAGGAGTTGATGTCTTGAGAAATAGCCAAGGCCAATAGTCATCTTCTTACTGGACGAACCTTGGCCGATTTTAACTGACAGTAGGATCACTCTAGCTCTGTATAGACAGGTAAGTAGTTACATTTACTGTGCTGATAAACACTGGCATAGGGCGAGGGATGAAGAAGTTGGTCACTCCAGACTCCGTGCTGGGCTCCTCTGAATTTTTTTCTGTGGAGCCCCCCCTGATATCACAATAGAACTAGAACTTGTAGCAACTTAATGGAGTAAATAGACAGCAAGGAGGCAAGACCAATCCTTTCTGTGGCTTCTAGCACCCTGTCTATACTGGCTGAACTGATGAGGGTATTAAGGTTACCTCTTATTTATAGAGAAAAGTTTCATGTAATCATGGAAACAGAAGCAGAGAGTTGCATGAATCCATATTGCAAGTGCTTAATATCTACTAAAGAGATTTGCCTTAATGGCATTGATATGCTAAAATACTCTATGGACATATGGTATAACTTATATAATTGCACCCCTTCCTTCAGAAAGCATCCAGCCCAGAAACGTAACTGGAGGGGGGCGGGCCCTGGCGCAGGACGCGCAGCGGGCCCCCGCCCCCCTCCGTACACCCGGAAACTATCCAGTAATGTGCGCCGCGCAGCGGCGCGCGGACTGCCGGGGGGCCCTGAGGGGGTGCGGGCCCTGGCCCGCTCGCACCCCCTGCTCCCCCGGTAGTTCCGCCACTGATCCAGCCCATTCATCAGGGATCCCTTAAATGCTCAGAGGCTCAGAAGCCTCCATACCTTAAAATGGGTCAGCTTGGCTTCCCAAAGTTACCCTTTCAAACAGTACAAAACAAAAACTGTGGTACCGTGTTAGCATGTAGCAAAAATAACAAATAAAAAAAAAAGGTACAAATACAAAAAGTATTGTAGACGTGATACCTATATTGGCTAACAATAACTGCTAATAATATTGGCTAACCCAATAGTAAATAGTGAAATAGTGAATAGTAAATCACAAAGAATGACTCTTTTTATTTACTATATTCTTTTTTATATAGTTTTTTGTATTGAAATTTTGTCTGGTTCCACTCGTTTCCCATTCACAGCTCAGTACATCACATGGCTGACTTTTAAAATTCTTAATATTTGATAAATGGATAGATTTGACTGCAGAAGCGCCAGCCCTTACAGAACATGCACCCTGATCTCAAATACAATTTATCATAGAGCAACTGAAACAACTGTATCCCTTCCTTATCGCGCCCTATGGCCCTTCTTTAGTTTTCTCATTCCCTTGCACAAAGCTAGCAGGAGGCCCGGCCCAATGACCAAGGGACGCTGTTCTTTGGGGCTTGACCAGCCTAACAGACCTGTAAATGGATTCTCCACATGTGCAGTGACCATTTTAAAGCTAATAATGGCTTAGCCGCCTAGGACTCTGATTTACCTGTAAATTACATTTTAATATATGGAACAGCTTTTCAATTGGCCTTTTTATTTATAGTTTCTGAATGATTTGCCTTCTTCTTTTGACTGCTTCCAGCTTTCAAATGGGGACCCCATATAAAAACAAATGCTCTGTAAGGCTACAAATGTATTGTTCCTGCTACTTTTTATTACTCACCTTTCTATTCAGTCCTCTCCTATTCATATTCCAGTCTCCTATTCAAATCAGTGTATGGTTGCTAGGGTAGTTTGGACCCTAGCAACAAGATTGATGAAACTGCAAACTGAAGAGCTCCTGAATAAAAAGCTAAATAACTCAAAAACCACAAATAATAATGAAAACCAACTGCCATTTGTCTCAGAATATCACTCTCTACATCATACTAAAAGTTTATTAAAAGTTGAACCCCTATAAGCCTTTACTGAAATATCTCTGCAGTTATCTCTGTAATAGTGGTTATTTAAAATATATTAGTCCAATTTCCTGCACATACAGAGGCAATCTGAATTCAGGCTCAGTATTCAAAATGCATCTCACGTCTCTTTTGTTTCCTGCTTACTTTGCAGATTGTTGAAGTTCGGTCTCTAGAAATCTCAGCGTGTATAAAATCCATCTCTACATTCTACTTACCTTAGCAGCAATATCCACTGCAGGTTTAATTTGCCCTTTAGAGGCAAAGGATATGTCACTGAGCCTGTACTTGCTGTTCCTAGCCATTGCCCATATGGCTGAATCTCTCCTATCAGAAAACTTTAAGGAGTGTAAGAAATATTTCTACAAAAATCAGCTTCCTACAGGATTTCAGGAAATAACTGAAAACTCAGATTATATCTGTCAGCAGTATAGAAACAAAATGTACTTTGCTACTCTGTATGATAAGGACAAGCGCATCCCCCTGTATTCTGCTTATATCATGGGCAAGAACCTAAGAAGGAATCCCAAGAGCAGAACATCCAAATTCAATGTAGAACCTCAGGTGAGTCTCTCCTACTACTAATAATAATCCACAGAATAATGTTACTAATGGCTGCAGGGTGTCCGGACTGGAGAAACAGATCTCACTAGGGGGTACAAATACGGATGACTGCACATATACCGAGGTTCAGTATACATAGTCACATACAACATACCATAAGTAGGACAAGACATTGGGGTACTATAGAAAATTCTGTGTCATTAAATAATTTGTGTAAGTTCTATGGTCAGCCACTCACCATGGTGATATTTTAAAGGATAAAAAAAACCTTAAAAATAAGTGAAAGTAAAATCGATGAGAGTACTATTCTAAGAACTTTTGCAATGTATATTAATTATTTTTTTATTCAAATATATTAAAGAATACATGTACTGTTAACATGAATGAATTTTGTTACAACAGCGCCACCTGCTGGTCATTTTCTGACCAGTCTGACCACCAAGTAGTCAAAGAAGTTGTCAGGAGAAAGAAAGATGTTCTTCTGCTTAGAAAAAAATTAGAAACCTCTCTTAAATCTTTCCTAAACAGGAAAACATCTGTCAGGGTTTTCGGGTGATAACTCTGACAATTCAGAGTCAAATCCAAAAAATGTGTATGATTTTATCAAGTCTTTTCCCAACCCAACTTTTTCCAGTTATTTTATTCATAAATAAGATAAAATCGGGGATGGGAGTTTGGTTGAGCTTGGTTTAATTAAAAAAATGATTTACATTCATGTTTTAGTATCAAGGGGCACATTTACTTAGCTCGAGTGAAGGAATAGCATAAAAAATACTTTGAATTTCGAAGTATTTGTTTGGCTACTTCGACCATCGAATTGTCTACTTCGACTACGACTTCGTATCGAACGATTCGAACTAAAAATCGTTCGACTTTTCGATAGTCGAAGTACTGTCTCTTTAAAAAAAACTTTGACCACCTAAAACCTACCGAGCACCAATGTTAGCCTATGGGGAAGGTCCCCATAAGCTTTCTAAGCTTTTTTTGATCAAGGAAAATCCTTCGATCAATGGATTGCAATCCTTAGATCGTTCGCTCGAAGCATTTGCGGCAAATCCTTCGACTTCGATATTCGAAGTCGAAGGATTTTACTTCAAGGGTCGAATATCGAGGGTTAATTAACCCTCGATATTCGACCAATAGTAAATGTGTCATTTAAGTTTTATATGGAGTATATCTGACTAAACCCCAATTTGTATACATTTACCTTCTCTTTCCAGCTGGTTGACAAAAGCTTGGCAGGTAACATGCTCCCCGAGACCCAAACTGAGATGTCTATCTCTAAATATAAGAAAATTACAGTGAAGAAAGCATCCGATCTGCTGAGTGAGAGTCAAGCTGTTAAAGCTGATTACAGAGGAAGAAGATATACAACAGGGAACATCAATCCCAGCGGACATCACTCTGATCTCAAGAGCCAACATTCTACATTCACCCTGACCAATGTGGTGCCAATGACTAAAGAGCTGACCAATAAGATATGGGACAAATACGAGAATGAAATGATTAAGATTGCTAATGTAAATAAGTGCGTCACTATGTACATGGTTACTGGCATTGTACCAGGAGATGAATGGATTAATCATAATAATAATAAGCGAGTGAATGTTCCCAGCCACGTGTGGAGCGCTTACTGTTGCACTGATAAGAACGGCAGGCCAATAAAGTCAGGGGGAGGAATAGCTCCTAATGATAAATCAGATAAAGCCATTGAAGTAAAAACAATGGCAGAACTTCAGGAAGAGCTTGGTAATCAAAATATCAATATTAATATATTCAAAGGCGACTGTGCAGCTGTGGATAGTGAGGATTGAGTCTCTGGTATCATTCTCAAGGCACATATCTAGTTGTGGATCTGCTAACTCATAACTGATGTTGCCTTCAGGAGTTAGTAAAAGCTCTCTGCTGATTGGTTACTAGGGGGCATGTTTACTAAAATTGGAGATAAATATCTGGAGAGATTTTTGGAGATGTTGCCCATGGCAACCAATCAGCAATTGTTACAGCCAAGTTAGAAAACAAAAGCAAAGATCTGATTGGTTGCTATGGGCAACATCTCCAGAAATTTCTCCAGATATTTATCTCCAATGTTAGTAAACATGCCCCTAGATCTGGTGTAATTGCACCTGTTATTTAATGTTTCTATGGATTAATATCACCGCAAATCAGAACACTGAAAATATAACCCCTCACTGTGGCTATAATAACTGTAATACCCAAGCTCTATACAACCCTCTGAGTGTGTCAGTGTTAAAAACTGCTCCCACAATATAAAGTTATGGCTCCCAGAAACTGATTGTGATCCCAACAGCTATCACTGGGGCTCTCTAGCTAATTTCTTTTCTTTTCTCCACCAAGTACAGGCTATGGCCGCCCCACGCGTGCCATATATTTTAATGTGAGAACTAAAGCACAGATTCAGGAAAAACATCTAATAGTCCTGTTAGTTATATGAAATACCAGGGACGTCCTATTTTATGGGAATTTCAACTGTGAGATACTGAGAGGGTTGGTGATTAATATAATCAACAATATATTGTACAACTACAATACACTCACAGTAGTCTTATGGCCTTTATTTTTATTCCAGTAAAGAAAGGGGCTCATAATTCATTAGCACTGTCCCAGCTGGGAAGCTTCATAGAGGCAGATTTAGTCTGCTGTGCTTATTGGAGGCATTACATGTGATTTGGTGCAGTTGGCAGTAAATTATTATTGTTTTGTGAAAATTAAATTTTTGGCTAGCTATGCTTTTATTAATGAATGAATAAATTCATTTTCTGTTCCCATAAGCCTGGTTTAGAGCTGCCTTTCTTTTCTGCAATGGTTCAATCTGCTTCCCCAGCTGATGGATAAGTGGGGTGTACCTGAAGCCTCCATCAACCTCAGTGAGTCTGATACTGAGCTGAATATTCTCTCTATCATCTCCTTTATCACTGTGATCTTGAGTGTTCATAATCAGAGTGGTCAAAAGGAGTTTGAGCTAATATGAGATTTTGATATGTGTCTTTGGATTTATTTTTCAGTAGAGAACTGCTTAGTTAAATGGCAGCAATGTACAGGTACCCGAAAAGGTACATCAGTACTTTGAACTGGTGACAAATAGATCATAGTAGCCCATTAAAAGGGTGAATCACCTTAAATGAACTTTTAGTATGACATAGGCTAGTTCTAAGCAGCTTTTCAGTTGATCTTCATGTCTCCCTTTTATAGTTTTTTAATTACTTGTCTTCTATTAACTTTTACCAGCTTTCCAATGGGGGTCACTGACCCCATAAAAAAAGCACATACTCTATAAGGCTACAAATGTATTGTTATTGCTACTTTTCATTACTCCTCTTTCTGTTCAGGCCTCTCCTATTCATATTCCAGTCTCATATTTGAATCAATGCATGTTTTCTACGGTAATTTGGACCCTAGAAGGAATGAGCACGCACTCCTGAAGCCAACCGATGAAGATAAAACTAGATTTTATTCCATATAGATAAAACAGCATGTCCTAACGCGTTTCATATCTAGAGATACGTAATTATAGGCACATTTACAAGCAAACAATTACAAGAACGAGTTTGGCTTGGAGATACCATCACCAACTAACCGTAGACATTAAATGCAACTTACATATTAAAACAAAAGACTGATAAAGGACACTGATATGAGTGGACTATGAATCATCAGAGCTAAAGACCAGAGGTAGACAATATTCTAGGAAGCTCAATATTCAATTCAATCTACATATTTGTTGAGTTTGCTCCTTGGGACTGGGGGCTTTTTCCCATTAACTATGGTCCTTTTTCTGACTGCCCATTTATATTCCATTTTCGAAAATGTTATATTATCAAGACGGAACACACTGGGCCATGAATGCAGGTCTTTTACAACAGTTTATAGTGAAGAGTCCCCTGACTATTGATCCATGGGCAAAGGACAGGAATGTACTAAAGAGAGAAAGGTGACTATACATTGCTTGTGGAACTCATTCGGTGAAACATTTTTAACATTATTTGTACGAATATACCTTTTTCCTTTCCATAAGCACCGGGGCAAGAAGGCAGCTGAGAAATTCCTTGTACCTGTCTATGAGTGTGTAAATTCTCAGCAACCCCATAATCTTATCAGCTCCAGTCCAGTAAATTTTAGTCTTCCTTCTGGTAACTCTTCTCTTTCTTGGCCAGAGCATTAAGGTTCAGTTCCTAAATTTTGCCTCTGTTGTGTAGCCCTGTGGCCTGTCCCTAGCTCTTGCAACTTTTCTCTTGCCTTGTCTGACTATCATAGACTCAGAACCCTTGCCTTGCTATGTACCCTTATCTGACCTGCTGTGCCTTGTCATTGCATTCTTGTATTCTGTATCTAGTCCCTCTTCTTTCTGCTCCAGTAATTCCTCTTCTACATTTGCTTTGTCTGGGTCAAGTATTTCATATTCTATGCCTGTCCAGTCCTGTTCCAGCCTCTCTGTGCTGTTCTGCCTTGTCCTGTTTGTGTCCATCCAAACTTTCACCCACTCCATTTTCTTAGGATCTGTTGTTAATTGCTCTTCGGGCCCTTCCAGCCTCTTGCTTAAAAGACTCAATACTTCCCCCTTTAGAATATTTCTTACACTACTGGATTCTATTGTTGCCATTAGTGAAAAGGAAAGAAATATTCTGAGCAATGTGTGCCATATTTACAGACAAATAGTCAAAACACCAGTCCATGACATCAAACTCAACCTTCCACCCTGTTATTGTGCAAGCAGTAGGATACCGCAGTTGCTCATTTAATATCGGAAATGCATCTATAGATTTTCTTGTAGGGTCAGGGTAGAAAGAGCAGACTCTGCACCAACCGTGGAGCCCCTGCGTGTAGAGGATCCCGTTGTATCTATAGTTTCAAACCATTTCAAAAATATATCTGCAAAACAAATTGTATATTGGTAATTGGTCAGCTATTTGTGGCATTTGTGCATTTGAGAATACATTATTCAGCCTAACATAAAGGTTTTAGTAGAAGAACAGTAAAATAATAAAATACACAACCCTATAATGCAGTAATGTCCAACAGTTTCCATGAACTGTATAAGTTTTGTTTGTTAATTGTAATGGCACCTACTATGAAAGTAGGTGCCATAAAAAATCCTATGGAGGAATAAATCTGATCCAAGTGCTTCCAGCCGAACAGCCTCCTATAGTGTAATGTTGTGAGTCCCTGATAAAAGAAGAAGACATGGACTGCAGAGTGATACAGATATAACCCCAGTGCTCCCATTTGTGAGTATTGTCACACACTTTATACATGACCATTTGTTCTGGTCACTGTGGGATTATATATTGAGCAGTGATATGTGACTTACTGCCTTAGATCTCACCTTCTGAGAAGCGCCTCGTTTTTCACCACAATCAACTTATTGTGGGTTTAGACTAACTGCAGACATTTTCAGAAGGCTTGAATGAATTGCAGGCAAGAAAATGCAATTTACGCTTTTTACATTAAAAAAATGTAAATTTATATGCTTAAAAGGAAGAATCTGTATCATATGGTTAAAGCTCTGGGGTAAATAATCTTTAAGACACTCACCCAAATTACTGGGGTGGCCAATGCTTTAGGTCCCTTTACTTTGGCTGAGCAACATGTACAATTTACCACTGTGTTTATTAGTAGGAGGCTTACTGGTTTGACTTAGCCCAGAACCATAAACTTAGGTATAATTTGGATGATATATAATAGATAGTGATGGGTGAATAAATTCGCCTGGCATGAATTTGTAGCGAATTTCTGCATTTCACCGTTGGCAAATAAATTTGTGAATCTTCCACGAAAATTCGCCGGTGAAAATTCATCTATTTCCGATTTTCAAGATTTTTCAAGATTTTTTTCGTGAAAATGTTCAAATTGCTCGATTTTAGTGAAAATGTCCGAATTGCTCGATTTTTCCCGTGATAACGTTTGAATTGCTCGATTTTTAATGAAAACTTTCGAATTGCTCGATTTTTCCACGAAAACATTTGAATTTCACAATTTCACGATTTTTCGCAAATTTTCTGCCGTTTCGCCAATTTTGCTGGAAATTCGGGAGAAAATTCACCCATCACTACTAATAGAGGGTGGTCCATAAAACTGATTCTAAAGAGGCACCTGATACATTTTACTCAAATTCTGTACTAATTGGTAACCGGACTTTGAAACATTGTAATTATATGTAATTATATGTAATTATATGATTGGTGATCCCTTACAAAAGTTTTCCCTTGTGTGGACTCTCTTTCTAAGCACTTCTACGTGCCTTTACATGATGTAAAAATAAAGGTAAATGAGGTTTTGACACCTGTCCTCTGAAGGTGCAGACTTAAAGCATTTATTATCTGAGGTACGGGCTATATGTATCTGGAGGTTAAAATTTGCACCTTAAATAATACCTGATATTATTATACCCAGCAGTAAAACATTCTGAACCTTGAGCAGAATGATGCAGCTGTTACATCATCAGTTTTTAAAAGATAAGTAAACCTTTAAAATAAGTGAATGTAACATTGATGAGGGTGCTATTCTAAGAACTTCTGCAGTGTACATTTATTATTTTTAAATTCCAAGATATTAAGGGATACATGTACTGTTAGTATGAATGAATTTTGTGACAACAGCGCCACCTGCTGGTCATTTTCCCACCAGTCTGACCACCAAATAGTCAAGGAATTTGTCAGGAGAAAGAAAGAGGCTGCTCTAATGTTCTTCTACTTAGAAAAGATTTGAGAAAGGTTTCTAACTGTTTTTCCTAAGATGAAGAACATCAGAGTAGAGTTCTGCAGTGGGTCGGGTACCCGCAGATTACCTGCAAAAACCTACGGTCTACTTCCGATGATGTCACTTCCAGTTTACAATGACAGAACTTCCTGTTTTACCCCCTTTTTTGAATCACGCCTACTTCCGATGATGTCACTTCCGGTTTACAATGACAGCACTTCCTGATTCTTGATGGTCAGTGGGTCTCGGGTCTGGGTTGCGGATAAGGTACTTGCGGGTCAGGTATCGCGTCCAAGCGGGTAAGAATGCGGTTTGCCGGCAGGGCCGCCATCAGAAATCGCAGGGCCCCATACGACAAAATTTCCTGGGCCCCCTGGGCTGCGCCCACCACGAGCCCCACCTATAGGTCTACCCTCCTCACCCCACAGGTCCACCCACCACACAGTAAAAAAAACATTGGTGGCTAGGGTTCCCATGCTAATAAAAAATTATAAATATTGCTGGTCAGGGCCCCCCATAAAAAACATTTGTGGTCAGTGCCCCCCATTAGAAAATACTGGTGCCTCCACATGGTAAGAAAAAAATTGGTGCCCAGGCCCCCCCCACATAATAAGAACATTGGTTGCCGGGGCCCCCCTTAAACGTCCATGTAAAACTTGCCCCCCCCAGAAGTTTAAAAAAAATTGCCCAGGGCCCCACCACACAACAGGGACCACAAAGGGTTACCTTTAGGGGTGCCCTGCCATGTTACACTTACTTCATTAGTGGGGCCCACCTGCTGTCAGTGAGCTGCCAACTACAGAAGGGAGATGGGGAGCACAGGTGGCGACATCTTCTTCCAGTGACAGCATTTAGTTCCCTTATTGGTCACAGAATTTTAAGTCCCGGTAAAGCTGCATGGTGATTGGATGAGCTGGAGGGGAAGTTCAAACCTCAGCTATTCAATCCCTGAGCAGCTCAACCGGGACTTAAACTCTGTGACCAATAAGGGAAAGTAATGCAGGGGGGCCGGCTAATCAAGTGAGCATAAGGCCCCCCTTACCCTCGGGCCCTCTACAACTCTCCCCCCTGTCCCCCCTGATGGCGGCCCTGGTTGCGGGTACGGGTTACAAAAAATGGACCCGCGCAACGGCGAAGGACTCTACATCAGAGCAGCCTCTTTCTTTCTCCTGAAAACTTCCTTGACTACTTGGTGGTCAGACATGTCAGAAAATGACCAGCAGGTGGCGCTGTTGTAACAAAATTAATTGACATTAACAGTACATGTATCCTTTAATATCTTAGAATATAGTGAATAAAGTACCCCCTCTTGTAAAATATAAGGATATTATAAGTTACAGAGGAGTTTCATGACCATATAAAAACATGAGGCCGAAGGCCGAGTGTTTTTATACAGGTCATGGAACTCCGAGGTGACTTCTAATATCCTCATATTTTGCAACTGGGGGTACTTTATTTATTATAATACACAAGTTTCAGTGAGTCATGTGACAGAAATGACATCAGAACTCACCGTTTATAACAGATGACATCAGAACTCACCGTTTATAAGGATATAATTTACAAGCTATTCATGGCTTTTGTATATTATAAAAAAAATTATAAATAATGATTGTACAATGCAAAGGTCTCAGATTCACTTATTTTAAAAGTTTACTTATCCTTCAAAAACTGGTCCATGTACCAAACCAAACTAAACAGTACTGGGCAGAAAATGTATATCTTGTCCCAGACCGTTTCCAAAAGTTGTTTGGCTAGTTTTGAAGTTTTTAGCATTACTGGTTACAAAACCTGCAATTTTTTCCCATGCCATATAGCTAATATACTCCCCTTTCTCTTACAAGTAACAGCTAAAACACTAATCTATGCCCTTGGCCTGTCCCATTTAGACTATTGCAATCTCCTGACTTCCTGAATCCCACCTCTCTCTCCCCTGAAATCAATATTAAACTCTGTTGCTAGTATCCTCCAGCTCTCTCCTAAGAGGGAACCTGTTCAACCCCAAATACAATCTTTATTGTGGCTGCCTATTAAGCAAAGGATATCATATCAAATCCTTCTGTCCTTCATATAAAATCCTTCGAAGCCTTTCACTCACTCCTTGCTACACTTTTTCATATTTCTCCATGTATGTTCCTTGCCCGTCTCCTCCTCTCCTCTCAGAGCAGCTTCTTTTCACCCCAACCACATCCACTGCCAACTCTTTGGTAAACCTTTCTACCTCACTGCTGGATTCCATCCCTGAATTCCACCATAAGGAGCATTATCTCAATATCTTCCAATATATAGATCCTACCTTTTGGAGCAATAGAACATA
Organism: Xenopus petersii; assembly: GCA_038501925.1. Lineage (NCBI taxonomy): Eukaryota > Metazoa > Chordata > Amphibia > Anura > Pipidae > Xenopus > Xenopus petersii. The sequence continues at coordinate 139,340,753 of CM076676.1, read as the reverse complement.
ATGTAGTCTATTCTAGTCTGTGCCAATTCATCCCTGTATGTTATTCACCCACCCATTGTAAGATCTACAGGTCAGGTACTTCCTTCCTACTGTGTCTCTTACCACATGTGTGTATTCATTTCACTCATTTATTTACTTTATTTATTGTATATTCCCTGTGTGTATTTGTGTACATTATAAGACTGTACAGCTCTGTGTATCTTTGCAGCACTTTATAAATAAACTAATATTTACATTCAGATGAGATTGTTAAATTTGGAATTGAATGGCTTTGCTGCCATCTTGTGGGGGAAACAGAAAAGAACATTCACAGACGTGAAAGTAGTTGACTGTAACCTGCAAACAAACTTTCAATACTTAAGGCCAATAATTCTTATGTAGCACCTCCGCCGTGTATGCAAGCAAAATAATCAGCAAATAGAAGATCACAAGAAGAACGGCACTGCTGCAGTTTAACTGCTCAAACAATCAGTGTTTATTGATTTACAAAGAGCCTCATAGGGCTCGAAAAATGTAGTGTTGGCAATAAACACTGATTGTTTGAGCAGTTAAACTGCATCAGTGCCGTTCTTCTTGTGATCTTCTATTTGCAGAAAAGAACATTCACCTTATGATGGAAACTGTGTATTTCATTGTTTCGCTACTTCCCTGCCCTCTTGTGGCTGAAATGGAAATAAGCCCACGCGTTTTCTGATTACCATTTCTTACATTTCTGTCTATAAGTTTTCTTGCTATGAGCCAGTTATTACTATTTCACATAGTTACTGCCATGGCTCTGAAGCAGCTCTGAAGCAGCTTTTCACTTGGTCTTCATGTTTTCTATAGTTTTTGGATTATTTGCCTTTTGCTTCAGCCTCTACAGCATGCAGTTTAAAATGCTATGTGGTTGCTGGGGGGTCACTGCAGTGGATAAAGACAGACAGGCTGCAGATGGGGGTTGCCACCTGGCTGGTATTTTACAGGCCTGGCCGGTAAAAATTATGGTTGATCCCAATATTATTAATAGGGAAAAAAGATAAATATATAGGAAGACCGGTATTTTTTTCCAGAAAAGGTGGCAACCCTAGCTGCAGAGGATAGCACCTACTGTTTACAGCCCAGATTATATGATTGTTTTGGGGAATCTGTTTGTACTTGTGCTACATTTTATACTCTCCAAACTCCCCCTGCCAGCCCTCTATTATTAATGGGATCCTGTCACCGGAAAACATGTTTTTTTTTTTCAAAACACATCAGTTAATAGTGCTACTCCAGCAGAATTCTGCACTGAAATCCATTTCTCAAAAGAGCAAACAGATTTTTTTATATTCAATTTTGAAATCTGACATGGGGCTAGACATTTTGTCAATTTCCCAGCTGCCCCCAATCATGTGACTTGTGCCTGCACTTAAGGAGAGAAATGCTTTCTGGCAGGCTGCTGTTTTCCCTTCTCAATGTAACTGAATGTGTCTCAGTGAGACATGGGTTTTTACTATTGAGTGTTGTTCTTAGATCTACCAGGCAGCTGTTATCTTGTGTTAGGGAGCTGTTATCTGGTTACCTTCCCATTGTTCTTTTGTTTGGCTGCTGGGGGGGGGGGAAAGGGAGGCGGTGATATCACTCCAACTTGCAGTACAGCAGTAAAGAGTGATTGAAGATTATCAGAGCACAAGTCACATGACTTGGGGCAGCTGGGAAATTGACAATATGTCTAGCCCCATGTCAGATTTCAAATTTGAATATAAAAAAATCTGTTTGCTCTTTTGAGAAATGGATTTCAGCGCAGAATTCTGCTGGAGCAGCACTATTAACTGATTCATTTTGAAAAAAATGTTTTTTCCCATGACAGTATCCCTTTAACAGCCCCCTGGATTCCCCTGCTTATCTGGGGCAACTGTCTTTCTTCTGCCCCATCACAAAGTCGTATTCTACGGGCCGTTACACACGAGCATTCCTTTGTGCAACCCTGTGGTCCACTGCGTGAGTAAATCTTCCAATAGACAGCACTCTGTTGTTCCATAAAAATGCCTTTGATTTATCTTATCTCCTGGCAGCGAAAAAGGATTGCAACGTTTCGAGTGGCGCCCCACCCTTTGTCAAGGAAGTTGTTATCCTGCTGTTCTGCTGCTGCTCAGCGCTGCAGGCTTTGTGTACATGTTGCTGCTGCTTCAAAGATCTTCTCTGGGCATTCTGCAGTCCTCTGGTGAGTGATTCTCACAAATTTAACTAGATTCCTTTATCAAATATTCAAAGTTCCCTGCCAGCACATAGCCAGCCCGCCCCTCCCTCCTTTTTACCTCTTTCTTTTTCTCAAATGTTGGGAGATATGGTAATTGCTAAAAAAAAAAAGTGTCTCAGAGACAGAGGAAAATATTATCTCTAAGCAAATGGTACTGTGATGTCACTAGTAGGTGTTAAGCAGAGCAACATCACATCACCTTTCTTTTAGCAGAAATGCTCATTTACAACCCAACATGTAATGTGCAAAGTGCAACAAAATAAGTCTGCAATTGGCCTTGCAATTGGTTTTTGCATCTTGCACATCGTGTGGTGTTAGGGTTGCCACCTTTATTAAAAACATTTACCAGCCAGTGGGGGGGCGGCCACCAAAAGGGGCCGGTCCGTGACGCTAAAAGGGCCGGAGCTACGTGCGTGCCGCAAAAGGGGTGGAGCAACATCACACAGCATGGAAAAAAGGTAAGTTCTTTGTGATCTTTGCGAATTGGGGGCAGGCCAGGGGCTTTTTTTTAAAGGGTATTACAAATTACCGGTAATTGCATTGCCGGTAAATTTGTAATACTGGCCCCGGCCTTGGCAGGTGTTTTACCGGTAAAATACCGGCCGGGTGGCAACTCTATGTGGTGTGTTGTGAAAAGTGCCTCAGGAATAGGGTCGGACTGCTGTCCAGGGCCCTCCTCCAGCCCCCCCACTCCCCTACTGTGATGTGCCGAGTATCGATTGGCGCGCATGCGCAACCGGCGCCGTGTGACCCGAATATCGGGAGAGGGGGGTCTGGCCCAGTGGGGGCCCATAAGGGTCGGGGCCCAGCGGGTTGTTTCCCGATGTCCTAGTCCGACCCTGCTCAGGAATCTATGCCCATTGTGGAGCAGTTCGCTTCACTAATAGATCATTGAAAGGGCTAGTGAAAGCTGTATAAGTGAGAGGTGGGTGTAGGGATGCCACCGATACCGAGGTAACATGTTCCTGGAGAATAGAACCATTGGTTTTATCCACAATTACAATGAAGAACATAACATCTCAGAGACAAATGAGAAAAACAAAGCATCCTATCTGCTGAGAATGAGCCAAGCAGTAAAAGGAGATTACCATGGAAGCGTTTATACATGAGGGCACGTCAACCCCATTGGGCATCACAGCAATGAGAACAGCCTGAAAGTCACGTTTAGCTTGACCAACGTGGCGCCACAGACTAGAAACCGGAACAATCATATCTGGAATGCCTACGAAAATGAGATGTTGACGAATGCTACAGACTGCAAAACTATGTATGTGCTTACCGGCATCGGGAGATGAATGGATTGATCATAGTAATAATAATAATATTAATATAATAAGGAATAGCACCCTAATAGAAATTCAATAACAGCCATTGGAATAAAAAAAAAAAGTATGAATATATTCAAAGATGACAGTGCACCTGTGAAGGTGAGGGTACAGTAGATTTGCACACTACCTTCACCTGGTTCTGAATTGCCGCAGGTCTCTATGCTTTAGACCACAATGGGGCCCTGTCCTTTCTGTCTGCCATAAGGCATTTGGTATGGCCAGGGCTGCTGTGTACCCCCCATGCTGCAGTCTATACCTCACGTTGGATTATTATTATTTTTTTTGTGAGGTGCAGCCAGATGGTGAAAAAAGTGCATGCTCTTGTTCACATTATTCCTCTTCTACTACCTCCCCCAATGTTTCTCTGTATCACTAGCAAGCCTTAAAGTTTGCTCCAGACCTGCTAACCCGTGGAAGCAGATCCACCAACCTCGATCACAAGATGTTCGTATCTGTCAGCCACCCCCATCCGGGTTTCCAGGGAATTGCACAGTTTTGGACACCTCCACCTGCCACAAAGACATCGTTTACCATTGCCCCCAGTTTTTACTATTTTTCCCTTTTAATTTAGGTATGGGATCCGTTATCCAGAAAGCTCTGAATTACTTAAAGGCCATCTCTCATAGACTCCATTTTATCCAAATTTTTACAAATTGTTTCCTTTTTCACTGTAATAATAAAACAGTAGTTTGTATTTGATCCAAACTAAGATATAATTAATCCTTATTGGAAGCAAAACCAGCCTATTGGGCTTATTAAATGTTTATGTGATTTTCTAGTAGACTTAAGGTATGAAGATGCAAATTATGGAAAGAAACCCAGGTGCCAAGCATTCTGGATAACAGGTCCCATACCTATACAGTAAATATTTTGTGACATGAAACAATTAATTGAAGTTGTGTGTATTTCCAATGAACATTTAGGGATGTCATGATAGGCCACACCCCCTCATCAATTAGGTTATGCCCAGTTTTTTTGGCAGTGACATTTCAAGCCTGACATCTCTGGATGTTGTTATTAAACATTAGAATAGTGAAAGCTTCCTGCTAATTAGTTGCCGGACTTGGAGCAAACTTGTACCTGTTATACCTGCTAAGGATTAATATCAAGTCAAATCAGAACCCTGAGAATAAAACCCCTCGGTGTGATCATAACAGCTGTAATTCCTTAGCTTTATACAACCCTCAAATGCTTAATGCTGACAGCAGAAACAGCTTTGTAGCTGTATGTAAGTATTTGTGACCCTAATAGTCTTGGATCTGCAGACCAATTAACTACAAGCTTTATATTTAGGGATCTGGAGATCTACTTAAAGGGATACTGTGGTGGGGAAAATTTTTTTTTTCAAAATGAATCGGTTAATAGTGCTGCTCCTGCAGAATTCTGCACTGAAATACATTTCTCAAAAGAGCAAACAGATTTTTTTTATATTCAATTTTGAAATCTGACATGGGGCTAGACATTTTGTCAATTTCCCAGCTGCCCAAAGTCATGTGACTTGTGCTCTGATAAACTTCAGTCACTCTTTACTGCTGTACTGCAAGTTGGAGTGATATCACCCCCCTCCCTTTCCCCCCCCCAGCAGCCAAAAAAAAGAACAATGGGAAGGTAACCAGATAACAGCTCCCTAACACAAGATAACAGCTGCCTGGTAGATCTAAGAACAACACTCAATAGTAAAAACTAGTGTTGGGCGAATTTGTGCAGTTTTGCTTTGCCGAAAAATTCGCGAATTTCGCGAAACGGCGAAAAATTCGTGAAACGGCGCCGGCGTCTCGTTTTTGACGCCGGCGCCCGTTTTTGGCGCCGGCGTCCGTTTTTTCGAAAAAAAAATTTTGACGCCGGCAAATTTTTTCCGCAAATTTTCGCGGCCGTTTCGCGAATCGCGCAAATTCGCTGCGAATTCGCGCCTGGCGAATAAATTCGCCCATCACTAGTAAAAACCCATGTCCCACTGAGACACATTCAGTTACATTGAGAAGGAAAAACAGCAGCCTGCCAAAAAGCATTTCTCTCCTAAAGTGCAGGCACAAGTCACATGACCAGGGGCAGCTGGGAAATTGACAATATGTCTAGCCCCATGTCAGATTTCAAAATTGAATATAAATAAATCTTTTTTCTCTTTTGAGAAATGGATTTCAGTGCAGAAATCTGCTGGAGCAGCACTAACTGATGTGTTTTGAAAAAAACATGTTTTCCCATGACTAAAGGGATACTTGGAGGGGGGGGGCTTCTGGACTTTTGGGATTGGACAGACTCTGATTGGAATTTGGTTGAATCTTTTATGGAGGATTGTGTATTCCATCAGATCATAAATCACTGCTTGGGAGGGGAAAGGGAGATTAAGTGGCCCAGCCTAGGGCAGTACAAAAGGAAAATCTGGCCTCAAATTACTGACAAATTACCCTGCTATTAAGAGTAGGACTACATGGACGTTTTTGGCGCGATCGCATGTGACGGAAATAAGGTAAAACATAAAAATGTCGGATGATTGATCCGAAGCAACATTACTGTCGGATGCAGACGCTGCTTCTGCATCCAGATCAACACTGCGACTTCATCCGACATTTCTATCTCTTACCTTATTTCCATTGCATGCGATTTGTCAATCCCCAGTCCATTCTACAGCTTAAATGGTGTGGTTCATCATTAAATTAATCTTTAGTATGTTATAAAACGGTCAATTTTTCAACTGGTCTTTATTATTTATTCCTTAAAGTTTTTTAATTATTTTCTTCTGACTCTTTCCTACTTTCAAATGAGGGTCACGACACTGACCCTATCGAAACACAAATGCTCTGTAAGACTACAAAGGTATGGTTTTTGCTTTTTATTTCTCATCTTTCTATTCAGGCCTCTCCTATTCACATTCCAGTCTCTTATTCAAATCAACGCATGGTTGTTAGGGGAATTTGGACACTTATTATTATTGCTATTTTATTTTACTCATTTTCTTTTCGGGATCTCTCCTATTCCAGTCCCTTATTCATGTCACTGCACGGTTGCTAGGTAATTAGGACCCTAGTAACCAGATTGCCAAGACTGCAAACTGGAGAGCTGCTGAATAAAAAGCTAAATAACTCAAAAACCATAAATCATATCATATCAGAATACAAACCAATTGCAAATTGTCTCAGAATATCACTCTCTGTTTCATATTAAAAGTTAATTAAAAGGGGCTTATTTACCAATGAACATTAGATTTATTGAACATTCTAGGAGCAAGAGGTACTTCCTTTGTACTAACAATGGTAACTTAATCTAGTCAAAGTCTAACAGATGCAATCAATGTACTCAATCAATGAAACAGATTGGTTGAAGATCTAATCCCATGAAATAGATTTGAAACCTCACCGGACACTCCGTGTCCCTTCCAGGGAGAAGCCTATCCATTTCCACTTTCTGCAGTAGCTGGTGTCTTCTAGAGATTACTTAACTCATTTATAATTCACATTCATTGTACCTCTATGGCACTGCGTATCTTGACAGCGCTATATAAATAAATGATGATGATGATGATGATAACTTAAAGGAACAGTAACATCAAACAATGAAAGTGTTTTAAAGTAATGAAAATATAATGTAGTGTTGCCCTGCACTGGTAAAACTGATGTGTTTGCTTCAGAAACACTACTATAGTTTATATAAACAAGCTGCTGTGTAGCAATGGCGGAAATTGAAAAAAAGTCTAAATGGCACAGGTTAAATAGTGGATAACAGATAACACCATTATGTTCTACAGATCTTATCTGCTGTGTAACCTGAGCCTTTTCTCCTTTGAATGGCTGTCCCCATTGCTACACAGCAGCTTGTTTATATAAACAATAGTAGAGTTTCTGAAGCAAACGCAACAGTTTTACCAGTGCAGGGCAACACTGCATTATATTTGTCAACACTTTCATTTTTTTGGTGTTACTGTTCCTTTAAAAAGTAGGAAAACATAAGCTATTTTACATACCAACATTCACCCCCTAGCGAAACTCCTTCCAAGGACACTAGAAAAAACCTTTAGACATAAATAAAAGTTCATATCCAGTACAGCTTGTTTCACTAGCCTCTCCTGATCTTCTATGTTACAGTAGCTTCCAAAAATGAAAATACATGTATCAGACTGATCGTCTAGAACGCGGAGGTCATGGAGTTTTCTGTAATTTGGATCACCATACCTTGAAGCTACTAATCATATAAATATTAAAGAAAACCAATAGGATTGTTTCGCTACTAATATGGTTTACAGGAGAACTAAACCCCAAAAATGAATGTGGCTAAAAATGCCATATTTTATATAGTGAACTTATTGCACCAGCCTAAAGTTTCAGCTTGTCAATAGCAGCAATGATCCAGGACTTCAAACTTGTCACAGGGGGTCACCATCTTGGAAAGTGTCTGTGACACTCACATGCTCAGTGGGCTCTGATTGGCTGTTGAGAAGCTAAGCTTAGGGCTCGTCACTAATTATCCAGCAGAAAATGAGCTTCCCCTGTAATATAAGCTGATGCTACAGGGCTGATTATTAAATTCTGATGCTAATTGCACTGGTTTCTGTGCTGCCATGTAGTAATTATCTGTATTAATTACTAATCAGCCTTATATTGTGACATTTCTATTCTATGTGTACTGTATATTGTGAGTGGGTCCCTAAGCTCAGTAAGTGACAGCAGCAAAGAGCATGTGCAGTGAATCAGCAGAAAAGAAGATGGCGAGCTACTGGGGCATCTTTGGAGACACAGATCTTTACGACTGTGGTTGCCTTGGGCTGGTACAGAATCCCAAAATATAGGGGCACATTTACTAAGCTCGAGTGAAGGATTCGAAGTAAAAAAAACTTCGAATTTCGAAGTATTTTTTTGGGTACTTCGACCATCGAATAGGCTACTATGACCTTCAACTACGACTTCGATTCGAACAATTCGAACTAAAAATCGTTCAACTATTAGACCATTCGACCATTTAATAGTCGAAGTACTGTCTCTTTAAAAAATACTTTGACTACATACTTCGGCAGTTTAAACCTACCGAGGTACAATGTTAGCCTATGGGGACCTTCCCCATCAGTTTTCTAAGGTTTTTTTGATCGAAGAAAAATCCTTCGATCGATCGATTAAAATCCTTCGAATCGTTCGAAACGATTTTTCCTTCGATCGATCGATCATAGGATTTGCTGTAAATCCTTCGAATTCTTAGGATTTTACTTCGAGGGTCGAATTAGAGGGTTTACCCAGGAGCAGCAACAGTAACCAATGAGTAGCTATGAGTAATAACCCCATGCGAGTCCATATGAGATTATATGAGTTTTAGATTACACAATTGTACAACTCACCAAGATTAAAATATTAAACACATTGTTACCCTATTTCCCTATTTCCCACATTGATAAATGTCAATATAACATACAGGTATGGGATCTGTTATCCAGAATGCTTAGGACCTGTGGTTTTCTGGATAAGGTTAATTTTCATCTTCATATCTTAAGTCTGCGAAAAAAAATATTTAAGCATTAACTAAACCCAGTAGGATTTTATTATTACAGAGAGAAAATGAATAGTTTTTAAAATTTTGATAATAAAATATAGTCTATGGGACATGGCCTTCCCTTAAAGGAGAAAGAAAGTTAAAATTAAATAAGCTTTATAAGAAAGGTCTATATAAATACAGCAGTAAACCCTCAAAGTAATGCTGCTCTGAGTCCTCTGTCAAAAGAAACACCACATTTCTTTCCTTTTATCGTGTACACATGGGTCTGTAATCTGAGCCCAGAGCTATGAGTGAGCAGGGAGAGACTCAGGCAGGAAGTGATGTCAATTATACGTTAATATAGACATATAACTTTAAATGCCCCCATTAAGGAAACTAAAGGGAGATATAAACCTTATAACAGTTATCAGGAATATTGAGATAACATACAGTACATGTAACGTGTATTGACCGCTCTGTGTTGCCAAAGGGATTTAAAAAATCCAAGAACTCGGTTAGAATTAGGGTCAAGCAAAGAGGAAGAAACATTTCACAATATTTTCCCGGTTGACAATGCAACCTATTTATGTATAAATAATTATAGAGCTACCAAATACAAAATGCACACTGAGATTACTGGAACCACAAAGGGGATGCAAATGGTGGCCAAATGTCAGGCATAACTGTCAATTTATCAGTTTCTGAACACACACTAATGGCAAGAATAGCAAACAATGTATGTGCCAAAAGTGTTGCACAAGATGTACAGAAATTGGACTGTTGAATTTGGATGAGGTGCTATGAAAACAAAGGGATAACTAAAGCCCATATCTTTATTATTATAATTGCACCCCAAGATTTATAAACTGTACAACTCTCCAAGCCTGAAACATTAAGGGGCTGATTCACCAAGCTCGAGTGAAGGATTCGAAGTAAAAAACTTCGAATTTCGAGTGTTTTTTTGTGCTCCTCGACTATCGAATTGGCGTAAATTCGCTTGAGTAGAATGATTCGAATAGATCGAGCGCAAAAACACTGCGAATATTCACCCATTCGATAGTCGAAGTACTGTCTCTTTTAAAAATACTTCGACTGCCTACTTCCAGGGCTGGTCCTATCAAATGTGGGGCCCAATTGGGACCATGTTGGCGGGGCCCCTAGACAAAGTGTTGCTGGCTACTGACACAGCAAGTATTTAGGAAAATAAGGGCATACAGGCACAAAATAGAAAGGAAAGGGGCAGTGCGGGGCCCCCAGAGGTGCGGGGCCCAATTGGGCCCAATTGGTCCAATTGGCCTAAGGCCGGCCCTGCCTACTTCGGCACCTAAAACCTACCGAATTGCTTTAAAAGCCTATGGGAAAGTCCCATAGGCTTGTTTTCCAAGTTTTTGATCGAATAAAAAGGCATTAGATCGAACAAAAATCCTTCGAGCGAATATTCGATCGAGCGCCTATTCGCCTGGCGAATATTCGCCAATTCGACTATTTGCCAGCGCGTAAATTCGCCCGAATGGCCTATTCGATTCTATTCCCCAGTCGAATTTCGAGGGATTTAACCCCTCGAAATTTGACCCTTGATGAATTTGCCCCTAAGTAAGTATCTTAAGTGCAGGACACTCATCTCAGTCCTTTGCACATCCCAAAATCTGGCCCTCGCACACCCTTGGAGAAGATTATTACAATGATGTCTGGTGCACAATGGTAGAGGTCCGGGAACCCCAAATCCAATCTAGAAGCAAAGCAATCCAAAGGCACACAGAGCTGATGCAAGCAAGGGACACCTTGCCCATTAATGTGGAAGTGCAGTGCAACGTTTCAGGTTCAGGCCCCTTTGTCAAACATACGGTTGTGAAGTGCAATACAACATATAAAGAGCTGTAATGAAAGTGATTGGTTAATCCTGATTAGGTTCAATTAAAGTCCAATAGAGTGAAAGTCCAATCATGTGTTAGTCCTTGGGTCATGTGATGATAAAATGGAAAAATGGAAAAAAAATGAAAAAAAGGTTCCAGTTACCTAGAATCAAAAAGAAAATAAAAAATTAAAAAAGTAAAAATTTATTTTAAAAAAATGAAGAATCCTTTATGTAAAAAAATATAACAAAAACAATTTAAACATTTTATAGTTAGCGAGTCTTACCCTACACGAAGATGAAAAGAGGGCCTTCATTTCACCTGCAAAAAAAGACAATGTACTTAATTATGAAACATTATAAGAAGCACAACAGGTTAAATTCGTTGTTCAATCCCTTAGGCTGCCTGAACTGTAAACACCATATCCAGTAGCATTCCCTCTGATGTAAAAGCCTTTTTATATCCTGCCCTTGTTTTGTTGACACTCTTTCCAATACTTACCATCGTAATTGCGACACCCGATGGCCATGGGTAAAGAAATGTCTAGCCAATAGCATTTCTTTGTTCTCCTTTTTCTCTTTGGCTATTTCCTTTTTTGGTTGGTCGACAGGCGAAGATTGAGTAGGTGCTGGTTTATAATTTCTTATGACCGATTTTTGCTCATGAAGGCGTATTTTAATAGGTCTTGTAGATTGGCCAATGTATAACATGTCACATGGGCATTTAATACATTATATTATGTTGGAGGTGTCACATGTAAAAAAGCCTTTTAACTTATGTTTGGTGCCCAACGATGTATGCAACCAGCATCTGCTCAATCCTTATCTTGCACTTCACAACCGTTTGCTTGACAAAGGGGCCTGGCACCGAAACGTTGCACTGCACTTCCGCATTAAACGTGCAAGGTGTTCCTTGCTTGCATCAGCTCTCTGTGTCTTTGGACTGTTTTGCTTCTACTTTGCACATCCCACCCAATGCACATTGCACTGAATACTTTCTGAAGGACTTAGTGACAAGCTAATCCCTTGAGAGAGCATTTGGCCAAATACACATAGGGCTTCAAAAACATTTTTGAACCAAGCTACAAAGTGTCTTTTCATTTTATCCACAAAACAGCATGGGCTCAGATTCCACAGGGATGAGATTGATTTGATGAGTGTCCTGTAGTTACACAACTTGTCTGATATTTCAGTCTTTGTGAGATGTACAATTGTGTCATTTCTAAAACTCATATAATCTCATATAGACTCACATAGGGGTTATATAATAAAAGGCACTAAGTTTACCCAGGAGCAGCAACTTATAGTAACCAATGAGTAGCTATGAGTTAATGCTTCGGGGCAACCATAGTGCCTTTTATTATATAACCCCAAGCGAGTCCATATGAGATTATATATTATATATGAGTTTTAGATTACACAATTGTACAACTCACCAAGATTAAAATATTAAACACATTGTAACCCTATTTCCCTATTTCCCACATTGATAAATGTCAATATAACATACAGGTATGGGATCTGTTATCCAGAATGCTTAGGACCTGTGGTTTTCCGGATAAGGTTAATTTTCATCTTCATATCTTAAGTCTGCGAAAAAAAATATTTAAGCATTAACTAAACCCAGTAGGATTTTATTATTACAGAGAGAAAATGAATAGTTTTTAAAATTTTGATAATAAAATATAGTCTATGGGACATGGCCTTCCCTTAAAGGAGAAAGAAAGTTAAAATTAAATATATATATATATATAAATACAGCAGTAAACCCTCAAAGTAATGCTGCTCTGAGTCCTCTGTCAAAAGAAACACCACATTTCTTTCCTTTTATCGTGTACACATGGGTCTGTAATCTGAGCCCAGAGCTATGAGTGAGCAGGGAGAGACTCAGGCAGGAAGTGATGTCAATTATACGTTAATATAGACATATAACTTTAAATGCCCCCATTAAGGAAACTAAAGATATAATCCTTATAACAGTTATCAGGAATATTGAGATAACATACAGTACATGCAATGTGTAGTGACCGCTCTGTGTTGCCAAAGGGATTTAAAAAATCCAAGAACTCGGTTAGAATTAGGGTCAAGCAAAGAGGAAGAAACATTTCACAATATTTTCCCGGTTGACAAGGCAACCTATTTATGTATAAATAATTATAGAGCTACCAAATACAAAATGCACACTGAGATTACTGGAACCACAAAGGGGATGCAAATGGTGGCCAAATGTCAGGCATAACTGTCAATTTATCAGTTTCTGAACACAAACTAATCGCAAGAATAGCAAACAATGTACAGTATGTGCCAAAAGTGTTGCACAAGATGTACAGAAATTGGACTGTTGACTTTGGATGAGGTGCTATGAAAACAAAGGGATAACTAAAGCCCATATCTTTATTATTATAATTATTATATATTTGGCAACCATACCAGAGAACACTGGAACAGTTTAGACATGTCGGTATAGGGATACATGCTTCCTAATACTAATAATAATCCTGCCCAATGCAAGCCACGGGGAAGGGGCAGATCAAATGTCTGTTACCAAGATAAATTTCTGGTATTCTAGACCCCCCCAAAAACATCTGATGAACACCAGACAATTTCAGGAGGGTCAGTTGTCGGCATAGGGAGTTCCCCTTAAACCTTTGGCTACCTGCTTTAAAGATTTAAAACACCCTGTGGTGACAAGGCCACCAGTATAGGGCTTAGAAATAGGGTTGGGTGCTGGGGATGGTTTCACCAAGGCAGTGAGAATTACCTCTTGGGTGTGTTTGAACTCTGCATCTTATAGTAAGAGTACCATCCAAAGGATGAAAGAGTTTCAAGAAAACACAGTAAAGTGAGGATTCGTCTGGAAGAAAGAAGTCTATGCAGTGTCGGACTGGCCCACCGGGTACCAGGAAAACTCCCGGTGGGCCCAGGTGTCAGTGGCCCTCCTGCTTCTAAACATTTGGCCTATTTCATGGCCATTTCCTATTTCTTTGAGAACAAAGGCTAAAAAAATGGAATAATAGATTATAGTATCTAAAGAATAAAGACTAGGAGAATAGAGGTTGAGTGAGGAGAAGAATAATAATAGCAGAGTGGGCCCCTGGTCGATGGTTCTTTGGTGGGCCCCTGGTTTAAGGTTTTGAGGTGGACCCCTATTGTCCCAGTCCGACACTGAGTCTATGACACACAATATTTATCACAAGATACAACTGGCTGAATTCCAGTTTGATAAGACCCAGTTGAGTTGAGTTCAGTATCATAACCACACCCCCTGACATAATCTGTTCACTCCCATCACTCAGTGTGCTTTTAGGGCAGTGTCACACAGGAGATTTGTCGCCTGAACCACGCATAAAAATTTGCGGGCGACAAATCTCCCAAAAATGCCTCTACATTGCCAATCATTGAAATTGTTGGTGGTAGGCCAACTTATCTCTAAATCACCTGGAGTTGCCTCAGGAGGAAACTTCAGATGATTCAGTGATAAGTTGGGCATTCCACCAACAATTTCAATGATTGGCAATGGAGAAGCATTTATGGGAGATTTGTCACCTGCAGCCACACATAAAAAAACGGAATATCTCCCCTCGTGCGACTACTCTTAGCAGTTCAGATAAGATATTTGCCTATTTCGTTTCCCCCAGTTGGACTTGAGCAAATTGCTCAGTACAGACCCCAAATCAGTCCGCACAGCACCTGCCACTAGGTGCACATCTGACTCAATGCTCATGGCAGCCATTCACCCCACTTCTCCCCCCCAATTTCTTTCCAAAACACGTCTCTCCTGCCTACTCCTAGTTCCAGCTCTGCCCCCCCCATTGCCCCCCCATCTTCTTCTATGCTAATTCACTGCACATGCTTTGGGTTGCTGTCACTTTCCTGAGCTTAGGGACCGATTTACAATATACTGTATATTTACTGTATTGTATAAAAGTCACAATACAAGGCTAATTAGTAATTAATCGGATTCACATTACATGACAGCTTAGAAATCAGTGCATTATGCATCAGAATTTTTAAAAAATCATCTTTTTAGTTTCATCCACTATGACAGATGAGGCATCACTCTGAGCATGTGCAGTGGAACAACACTCAAAACATGGCCTAACAAAATCCAAGAAGGGGAGCTCCTGTGCTGAACTGTTAGGGCCTTGATGGATCATTGCTGTTGTAGGGCTGCTGAACCTCGGGGCTGGTACAATAAGTTCAGTATATAAAATGCCTTTGAAAAAGCCAGACTGGAGAAACACAAACCCAACAAAAAGAGGAAACATATGTTTTATCTATAACTCCCAGAGAATAAACTATATGTTTGTGTACAATGGAGATATACAAGAATAGAGTCCCTTCTTGTGTGCCAACTGGATGATGACAAAAAGCAATTTGATATCTCTATTCTCTCTATGAACACACAAACAAGATAAAATACCATTTTTTTGTGTGGGAGTGTAAAGTGGGGGTTATAGGTACTGCAGGTCTCAATGCTGCACTAGTCATGTCATAATAAGATGTTAATATATTTATATGCAATGACATGGTAAGTAGTAAAGACATCAAATGTCCAGATAAAGTTTGCTCCATCTGTGTATGCACACACATTACAGCAAATAGTCCTCATGGAAAGCTTCCAGTTCCTCAGTTTGATCCCTCCTGCAGATCAGTGACAGGTTCTGGGCACCGCATAGTGTCCCATATCCATGTGAGGTCTGATCACTGGCACACTGGGAACACAATTTAATTGATTTCACAGTGGCAACAGCAGAACCGGCTCAGTCATTACACACTGTCATCCCATTTAATACTGTGGTTCTAATTTAGTCCTGTCTTATGGATTTAGTATATGAAAGGTTAAAGGCATCTATTCAGTTTTTGCTACCAGAATTTCACTGTTTCACTTTTTCCTTCCATGCAATTCTGGTGGGCAGCACAAGGGCATCAAAAATATTCAATCTGGGGAGCCCTTTATTTACTGCTGACTTAAGACAGGGGTTAATACAGGGTTCCCTTGAATCCGTGAGAGCTGTGCTTGCACCAGAAAATAAATGTTGCACAGAGTGCAGTCCAACCACCAATGGTATAACTGTATGTGGCCCTTCTATTGGGTCGAAAAATTCACCAGACACTCAACAGCAAGTGAAGCGGGCGGACCCCTGCGTGTTTATTCAAGAAGACTTGAATAAACATGCAGGGAACTGCCCCGCTTCACTTGCTGTTGAGTGTCTGGTGAATTTTTTGTCTCTATGTATATTGGAGAGGTGCCGAACTCTTTTCCGGACACCACGCTATTTGACTGGAGAGGCTGGGGAATCAGGAATCCTTTTTGTGAGTGCCCTTCTATTGGGTGCCATTGTGCAACCATTATTGCTCCCAAAATTGAGCCTATACATGTGGTAAATTAACCATAATGTGCTTTCCTTCAGTATAATGCAATGAAAATACAATATCCATGGATGTGTATGATTCAGTATCACTCCCCAGGCTCTAGCTCAGGGCCATATCTTCACTAAAACACCCAACACTGGTTATAAATCAGGAGGTGGATTTAAAGCCATGGTAAACCAAAATATCTATCTATCTATGATGTCTATCTATCTATCTATCTATCTATCTATCTATCTATCTATCTATCTATCTATCATCTATCTATCTATCTATCTATCTATCTATCTATCTATCTATCTATCTATCTATCTATCCTCTCTCTCTCTCTCTCTCTCTCTCTCTCTCTCTCTCTCTCTCTCTCTCTTTCTCTCTCTCTCGCTTATCTATCATCTATCTGTATCAATTTATCTATCTAGCATCTATCTATCATCTCTCTCTCTCTCTCTCTCTCTCTCTCTCTCTCCTATCTATTATCTATCATCTATCTATCCCTCTATCTATCCCTCTATCTATCCCTCTATCTATCTATCTATCTATCTATCTATCTATCTATCTATCTATCTATCTATCTCTCTCTCTCTCTCTCTCTCTATCTACCTATCATCTATCTATCATCTCTCTCTCTCTCTGCTATCTATCTATTTATTTGTCTATTATCTATCTATGATGTCTATCATCTATCGATTATCTATCTATCATCACCTATTTATCTATCTATCTATCTATCTATCATCTCTCTATCATCTATCTATCTATCTATCTATCATCTATCTATCTATTTATTTGTCTATTATCTATGATGTCTATCTATCTATCATCTATCGATTATCTATCATCATCTATCTATCTATCTATATCTATGTATCTATCATCTATCGTCTGTCTGTCTCTCGATTATCTATCTATCTATCTCTCTATCATCTATCTATCTATCTATCTATCTATCTATCTATCTATCTATCTACTGTATCTCTCTATCATCTATCTCTCTATCTATCTATCTATTATCTATCTATCTATCTATCTATCTATCTATCTATCTATCTACTGTATCTCTCTATCATCTATCTCTCTTTCTATCTATTATCTATCTATCTATCTATCTATCTATCTATCTATCTATCTATCTATCGTCTTTCTCTCTAACATCTATCTATCGATTATCTATCTATTATCTATCTATCATCATCTATTAATCAATCTATCTATTTGTCTATTATCTATCTATGATGTCTATCTATCTATCTATCCATCTATATTTTTCTAATGGTGATGGGTTTAACTATAATTGTAATACTGGAAACAGTAAAATATTTCAGGTTTTTTTTGTCCTTTTTTTAAACATTGAGGAAGTTGATTTAGCTCCTACTACTAACCCAGTATATATAAAGCCCTTCTTTTGGCTATTAGTGTCACTGTGTGCTTTGGTTCCCCTTTAGTGAGTATGAAGATGATGCTGAGTCTGGGTTGGCTGTTCATTGCCATAGTCCATACGGCTGAACCTCTCATCTCTTATAACTTCACTGACTGTCGGGACTATTTCTATAAAGGACAACTCCCTCAAGGCTTTGATGGGAACAGAGGAATTAACTCTCTAGCTTATATCTGTCAGCAATATGGGAACAAGTTTTACTTTGCTTCCCTGTATGACAGAGACAGGCGCATTCCCCTCTATTCTGCCTACATCTTGGACAGGAGAAATGAATGTTTAGGCAAAAGGAAAGACAATTTTGAAATAGAACCTCAGGTAAGAAGTGTCATAAATAATGATTCCCTGTTCTTTTTAGTTAATATACAGTATGTGTATATAATATCCCATAGACAGGAATGCTGGAGATACTGTACATGGTGCATCAATGTGCAGGGACTGTGATGGGAACTGTTGCAATTCTGAACCTTTAGCTCTAAAATTGAATAATGATTGGTATTTCTTTTTGAGGAGGGGTAGTTTTTATCTTAGCCCAGTGGGGATATTAAACCCAAAATCTCCTAAGAAAATGACCACATTGAGTTTATAGTTAATTCATATATATGTTAAATAATGACAAACCGTGCTACCCATAAAGGGAAAATATACCTCCCTTTTTGACAAAAGTAAATTCAACTGGACTAATGTAGAAACGGTGCAAAGACAGTATCTTCATTTTCTATATAAAAATATCAATGTATAAATAAATATACAATTGCCAACATCCCTTAAACACACAAAGCAGCACCACCCTTAACTTGTTCCATCGTAAAGTGATAGATTCTGTGATCTAAAGTCCCTCTGCTTTGTGGAGAATCTGTGCACCTGCCACTATGGAAAGCTAAACATTTAACAGCACAGACTATGTGTAATTAATGTATATGGGAAAGTTGTTTAGAACGTCACTGAGTGGGGAAAGCAGAGTGTAAAAGAGAGAAGGTGCAGAAGGATCTGGGTGTGAGGGAATAGAGGCAATAGGGGTATAGGAAAAAGCAAAGATGATAATGGAATGGTAATATAGTTGTCAATGAGAAGATGCTGATGGATTGGGGTGTGGGACAGATGAAATATGCATTTGGATATGAGGAATGGGGGATAGAGGGGGCAGATCTAGGGATTGGGACATGCTGAAGGATTGGAGTGTGAGGGAGAATGGGGAGATGCTGATAAAATGAGGGTATGAGGGATAGAAGGGAGATATTTAAGGTAAAGACTGGGGGCATACTGAAGGATTGGGGTGTTATGACATAGGACAGAGTAGAAAAAATAATGAATTGGTTGGGGGATAGGGCAATTGGTAAAGGAACTGGGTGCTGGAGATAAAAGAAAATAATTACAAGATTAGTATTGGGGAGAAGATTATGGGTTGGTGATGATAATGGACTGGGGTGGGTGGAGAGGGCAAGAAGAGAGATAAAGATGATGGATTGGGGTGAGAAATTCACCTATTAATGTAAGGTGTTCATAAAGCCATTTTGTTTGGATTCTCTAGTAGAAATATAAAGGACAGGACATGTATTTATTGTGTTTTGCCTTTATTTCCCCAAAAATCTTTACATTTATAACTGACTCTGTGTAAGGTTTAGCTACTTAGTAACTGATATGTTGGGAGTCTGACTCTGAACTTAATCTCTTTATACAGTACATATTTTATTGGCAATGTTTGTGGATTTGCCATATAAAAAGTCTATAAAAATCTCTGTTTTTACTTTTAGCTGATTGACTTGAACCACAACATGCAAAGTGAGTCTAAAATGACTTCAGAAATCAGTACAAGTCAAGCTGTTAATGCCGATTATGAAAATACTGGCTATCACAGAGGGCATTTGAATCCCAGGTGCCATCATGCAACCAAAGATGGGCAAGATGCAACATTCACACTGACCAATGTGGTGCCGATGAATTCCAAGTTAAACAGTGGCAAGTGGAGAGTTTATGAGGCAAACATTTTAAAGAAAGCTAAAGAATGCACCACTATGTATGTGGTTACTGGCATCGTACCGGGCAATAACTGGATGAATACTGACCGTGTGAATATTCCCAGCCATGTGTGGAATGCTTATTGCTGTGTAGATAAAGATAGCAAGCCAATCAAATCAGGGGCAGGGATTTTAAAAAATTATGAAAACATACCTGTTCATGAGATGAAAATTAATGAGCTTCAAAAAGAGTTAAACAATCTTTCGAAGAACAAAGGAATTTCGATATTTCAGAATAATTGCGAGTTGCAGCACAAAAGAAGGCGGGTTTCACGCAATGCCAGTAGCATGTCAGGTCACCTGCAACCCTCCCCGCAGGCCCCCTAAGCAGAGGAAGAAGACATACCCCCGCCCCAGCTGCAGGTCCTCTATAGATACACCACTGCATTTACAATCAATGAGACAAGATGCAAGTGCAAAATAAAAAGTTTCAGTGGCACATGGGTATCCCCCAAAATGTCCCTAGATGGTGTGTTGCAACTATGGGACTCTAGAGTAAGTACACAGCTCCCATGGTCTGGGCCCTTTAGCTCTCCAGCACTTGCCCCGTCCCATTGATAACTGAGCCTTAAAGGGGAGATTCACCTTTGAGTTAACTTTTAGTAGTGACTTTTCCATTGGTCTTGATTTTTTCTTTTTTAAAGTTTTTCAATTATTTGCCTTCTGACTCCTTACAGCTTTTAAATGGGGTTCACTTTAACACGTTTACAATTATTGCTACTTTGTATTAGTATTACTATTCAGGGCCTCCCCTATTAATTTTCCAGTCTCTTATTCATATCATTGCATGGTTGCTAGGGTTTTCTGGACCCTAGCAACTAGTTTGCTGAAATTGGAGAGTTTCTGGATAAAAAGCTAAATCAGTCAAAAACCACAAATAATAACAAATGGAAACCAATTGCAAATTGTCTCAGAATATCACTCTCGACATCATACTAAACATTAAATTAAAGGTGAACAACTCCTTTAATGCCTTCCTACTGTCTCTAGCTACAGATTTCTACTTTGCTCATTTACAACCACCAGTTTCCAATAGGTTCCAAGCGAAAATTAGAATCTGATTGGTTGCCACTGGTGTAGTGTAGCACCCACACTCCAGTCTTTTAACATGTTGAACTAAAACATTGTAAAGTTTTGCCTTAACAAAAAAACAAGGCACCTTTTTATATGGAGTAGCTTAATAAATATAACATTTTCATCTGGTCTAGTTACCAATAACAACTAATAACATGCTTGGTTTCAATGCTGCCAGCTGATTGGTTGCTATGGGTTGCTAGACCAAGTGCAACGTTTGTTACATAAGTGCAGTGTGTTGATTGTGGTGGCCCAGAGAAAATTTTTGCTTACAATTCCCTGACCTGATGAAAGCTTCTTTCTATTCTGGTATATATTCTCTTTATTATATAAATTTTTACTAATGACTATTCTCACCCATATGCAACTGTCAAATAAAATCTGCTCTGTGCAACTGCAAATGCCCAGTCTCATTTATTTCCTACTTAATGAGTGCGTGAATTTAAATATTTAAGTGGAATTCACAGTGAAAATTAGGACATACATATGGAAATTAAAGCACAGTTTGCTGAGGTTAATAAATACAATTACGCATTACAAGGACTAATGAAAATGTGAGGACTGACTAGAAAATTAAAGGTGCATATTTATAAAGTGATGATGAAGCCTTACAATACGATGCAGGTGGGTTTTCCTCTTGGAATCTGAATTGCAGAATCTAAGGGGCAGCTTGTAACATGGGGGAGGGGCTGCAAACATGGGAGAGGAGATGCAGCTCATGGAACAACCAATGACAGGGGAGAGTGTGGATAGGAAAAGAGGCAGTGGAAACAAATGACAGAGACATATCTGTCACAGGGGAAGAAGGGGATGGAAGGACAGTGGAGCTGGTCCACTGCTTGCCCAAAACAACAAATTTGCCATTTTGGGTGAATGCTGGGGAGGAAATGTATGGAACAGGATGACTCTCAGAGCAACCTGAGGGGAGGAGTACTAGGACAGAAAGGCTGGTTCTTGTTTTACGGGGACTGTCTGTTGCTTGCCTGGTACTAAGGTTAATCATGTGGTGGAACAGGTATGTGCTGCAAAGGAATATTTGGCTCAGGTAGGGTTAATATTCCCTCTCAGCCAGGTAATTAAGTGGCAGCTGAGATCTACCTGACAATATAAAAGGGCTGTGTGAGCACAACTCAGGGCTCTCCAAACACCTCCTAGAGTGGAGGGACTGTGAGGGACTGTGAGGGACTGTGAGGGACTGTGAGGGACTGTGAGGGACTGTGAGGGACTGTGAGGGACAGTGAGGGACAGAGCTGGGCAGAAGGAGCTTTTCTGCCAGCAAGAGAGTTCCAGAGGTTGGAGCCTAAATCCCTTGTGGGGAAAGAAAGAGGAAAGGACTGGCAGAGGCTAGTGAGTCTGAGTCCCAGGAGGGGAAGCCAGCAGGACTGAGTCTGAAGCCCAAATACTTCAAGAGTGCAAGAGGGTGAGAGTTTCCCTTGATGGTGAGCGACCAGAGGGGGAAAAACCCCGAATGTATTTCCTTAACTGTACCCTGCATGTTCTACAGTGAAGTTGTTAAACTGTAACCTGAACATTTTTTTCTGTTGCCTTTACGTTGGGAATGCCCAGTGCTTAATAAAGCTGTGTTTTTGTCTGAAGCCTTGGTGTCCCTGTCTCTTAGCTCAAAAATCCTATTCTACCTACCTACCAAACGCTAATTCCCCCATAAAAGTGCATGTGTAGGCCAGTGGCATGTCACAATAGTAATCATCATTTCCCCTCGAAACTGTCTTTTTTCCAGAGAAAACAACCCCAACCGTGACAGTCTACCCTCATAAGTTCAGTTTAGTTGCACTTAGACACTGCACTCTCTACAGCTCATTTATATCCCTCTTAAGGACTGGAGTCCAAAACTGCACTGCAGGGACCTATAAAGAGGCAGAATTATGTTTTCATCCCTTGAGTTAATGCCCTTTTTTATGCAAGACAGAACTTTATTTGCTTTTGTAGCCACAGAATGACACTGCCCAGAATTAGACAACTTATTATCTACAAAAACGCCTAGATCCTTCTCAATTAAAGAAACCCCCAACACACTGCCATTTAGTGTATAACTTGCATTTATATTATTTTTGCCAAAGTGCATAACCTGCATTTAACAACATTGAACCTCATTTTCCAGTTTGCTGCCCAGTTTTCCAGTTTAGACAAATCCCTCTGCAAAGTGGCAGCATCCTGCATGGAACCTATAGTTCTGCACAAAAATAGAAACCGTACTTTCAATGCCAACCTCCAGGTCATTAATAAACAAGTTAAAAAGCAAAGGAACAAGGCCAGACCCCTGTGGTACTCCGCTACCAAAACTGGTCCAATTAGAAAATGATCCATTTACCACCACTCTTTGTAGTCTATCCTTCAGCCAATTCTCTATCCAGGTACAAATACTATGTTCCAGGCCAACATTCTTTAATTTAACAAGTAACCTTCTGTGTGGCACTGTATCAAATGGCACTGTATCAAATGCTATAGCAATGTCTAAGTAGATCACATCCTCTGCCATTCCAGAATCGAGGTTCCTGCTCACCTTCAGATAAAAATAAATTAAATTAGACTGGCAAGATATTACGCATAAAACCATGCTGACACAAACTCTTAGTATTACTATTGTAAGTATCTCAGCCCTTAATACCCTTTTGAAATGCTTTCCTACCACTGACGTAGAACGGGATTCCTTTTTGAATAGCGGCACCACATTAGCAATTCACCAGTCCCTCTGCACCATGCCAGACCTCAATGAATTCTAAAAAATTAAGTAAAGAGGTTTGGCAATCACAGAGCTAAGCTCATTTAGTACCCTGGGTTGAATACCATGCAGTCCCGGATCTTTGGTATCAGGGGCGTAACTACAGAGGAAGCAGACCCTGTGGCTGCCGGGGGGCCCAGGAGGTATAGGGGGCCCCGTGAGGCCCTAATTAATGAGCAATTTCAATATATATGGGTAAAACAGGACAACCTCTGGAGATTTTTGGGAGCCCTAAAATGTATTTGCTGTGGGGCCCAGTAACATCTAGTTACGCGACTGTTTGGTATCTTTACATGTTCTAGTCTCTTTCTTTGTGCGTAAACCATGCATCATTGGTTGTATTACTAGAATTGTCCTCGATAAGTGCATTTTGTTTTCTTATGCATTTCGAGGTTGCATTTGCTACATAAAAGCGCGAAGGAATGGTGTTGCTTCACTTTTGCTGGGTGACTAAATAATAAAATTGTTCCACACGATAATGAAGTGCTCAACCCCTGTGTTCCATCTCGTCAGACCAGGTGCTTAGTGGTCAATTACCCACTCTGCCATGGGTTGAAATCATATATTCAGTCCATATGACCATAGCACACTGACAAATAGGTTTCTGTTGCGTTTCAAGTGTTTTATTGGCTCATAACAGTAGAAAAAGGCAACGTGTCGGGCCGCACAGGGCCCTTTATCAAGCCTGTGACCATATACACAACCCAGTATTAAATAGTGATAAGTGAGGGCGGGGAAAGGGGAGGGGGAGTGTGCTGGGAGGAGTGTCAGGCGGGAACATCAATTAAAACAATTGTCATCATGATACACATAATACAAGTATTATTGCTGTTCCATCAATAATAAAAATACATATAGTGTCCATCGTAGCCTGCATCCAATATGTAAGTTTCATACATCATTCATAGGGGTATAAAGTGTCCATTATTCTTAGTCCATATATGTGGTTCAAAAGTCCATTGTCATAAAAGAAAAGCAAATTAGAGAGTTGTAGACAACCCTTTCGCAACCCCTAAATCCATTTGGTTCAATTGCGAAAATGTATTAACTACATATAAGAAAAATCAAAAGTCCAGAATCAAAATTTAAGGAAAATTGCGAAAAATTAAGAAAAAATTAAGAATTTTTTTTTAGAAAATTAAGAAAAATAAGAAAAAAATTAGAGAAAAAATACCAAAAATTTAAGGCAAATTACGAAAATTACAAAAAATTAAGAAAAATTAAGGAAAATCTGAGACGCTTATATTACCTCTTTTGCAATGCATTGGTGTATTGAATTCTTGTTTCTTAGTATTTGCAGCAGGTAATGTCAGCACTCAGAATCATCCACTTCCCAGATTAATCTCAGTACCCTTAAAAAAGAAAAAGTTGTTTTTAAAAACATTTTATTATTTCATTACGACTGGATATAGTCATCGAAATTCTACTGTCCTACTGATGTATAAACATACCGGGAGTATATTCCCTATTGAGTCCCCTGGGCCAGACTGTGTCAAGCCTGTGAATCCACTGGATCTCTAGCCTATGTAACTGCATCAGTCTATCTCCTCCCCTTCTGGGTGTTTCAACGGAATCAATAACCTGGAACTTCAATTGGCTCACTAAGTGTCTTGCTTGCTGAAAGTGTGCAGGCACCGGTAATAACGTCAGGCCTTTGCGAATAGTGGACTTGTGTTTAGATATTCTATCTTTGATTTTCTGAGTGGTCTCCCCCACATATAATAGTCCACAAGGGCATTTCAGTAAGTATATAACGAAACTTGAATCCCAAGTGTAGTAATGTTTTATGGTATATTTCTTCCCCGAGTGGGGGTGGAGAAATTTATCCCCCTTGATAACTGAATTGCACTGTGTGCAATTTAAACACGGAAATGTGCCAAATTTTGGTCTTTGTAAAAGCCGGATGCTTTGTATTTTGCTGCTACCCACATCCGCTTTTACTAGTCTATCCTTAAGGTTCCTTGCCCTTTTGTATGCCAGCATCGGTGGGGATTGAAAATTGGGAACATCCGGTAGACATGACTGTAAAATGTGCCAGTGTTTATGTATAATATGGCCAATCTTTTTACTTGCTGTATTGAAGGTACTCACAAAGGTCATTCTATCGTCATTTTGTCTGTTTTTGGCTTCCCCTTTTAAAGGAGAAGGAAAGTTTAAAACTAAGTAAGCCTGAAAGGTCCATCTAAACATACCAGTAAACCCCCCAAGTAATGTTGCTCTGAGTCCTCTGTCAAAAGAAACACTGCATTTCTTTCCTTCTATTGTGTACACATGGGCTTCTGTATCAGACTTCCTGCCTTCAGCTTAAACCTCATTGCCCTGGGCAAGAGCATGCTCAGTTTGCGCCTCTTCCCCACCCCCTCCCTTCTCTACTGTAATCTGAGCCCAGAGCAGGGAGAGACTCAGGCAGGAAGTGATGTCACACCACATTAATACTGCAGCTCCTATTCTAAACAAACAGAGAGTTTCTAGAGCTTTTTACTCAGGTATGGTAAAACATTCTACAGAATAAATATAGCATTCTAGCTTGCACTATTGCAGCTAATCTATTGGCAATAAAATGCCTCTATAGCTTTCCTTCTCCTTTAATAAAGTTTCCCTGTCTTTGTGTTGTAATTTCTGTAAGCTGTCAGTCAGAACTTCTTTACTGTATCCTCTCTGTGCAAACCTCCGTGACATGTCCCTCATTTGTTCCTCACCTTCTATAGGATCACTACTGATACGCTTGACCCTTGAGAATTGTGATAACGGTAATGAGCATTTCAATGGCTCTGGGTGGAAGCTATTAAAGTGTAGGAGATTGTTCCTGTCTGTGGATTTTCTATATAGGCTGGTCTTAAGTTTGTCACCTACCCTTGTAATCTGTACATCCAGAAAATGTATAGAGGATATGTCCGATAGCATGGTGAACTGGAGGGTACTCTCAATTTGATTCAAAAACTGATGGAATAGTTCTAAATTTTCATATGGTCCATCCCAAATTAGCAGCAAATCATCGATATATCTTAGATATAGGGAAATATGTGACCTAAAAAGATGATTATTATAAATCTCAGTGTCTTCCAAAAATGCCATATACAAATTTGCATTTGTGGGGGCTGCATTACTGCCCATAGCAGTGCCCCTAAACTGCATGTAAAAAGTGTCTTCAAATAAAAAATAATTCTGATGTAAGACAATCTCCATTAGTGCAAGAAAAAATGCTTTTTGTTCTTTGGAATAGTCTGTAGTATTCAAATGAAAATCAATGGCTTTAAGGCCCGACTCGTGTGTAATTGATGTATATAAACTACAAACATCAAGACTCACCAGGAAGACATCATGATTAGGTAATGTCATTTTATCAAGCAGTGTGAGAAGATGTGTTGTGTCCTTAACATATGATTTAGTATTTTGGACTAATGGCTGTAATAGCTTGTTGAGATATAGGGGACAGTACAGAGTCAGTGCCTGCTACTATTGGGCGGCCCGGTGGATTATATAGATTTTTGTGGATTTTCGGTAGGGTGTAAAAAACAGGTGTAATAGGATTTTCCTTTATCAAAAAGGTCTTAAGATCCTCCTCTATAATCCCATTCTCCACTGCAGTAAAAACCGTATCCATTACACACTGCTGTATGGATATTAAAGGGTCTGAACCCATTTTTATATATACACTTGAATCTGACAATTGTGCCAATATTTCATTCATGTAATGCTCTTTTTTCATTACCACTAGGGCGCCCCCCTTGTCTGCAGGTTTAAATATAAGATTCTTATTGGATACAAGTTCCTGTAAACATTTACTTTCTTTATATGTTAAATTGGATTTAACTCCCTGCATTGGATTACGTTTCATTCCCTGTTTAAGTTTCTCAACATCCTTGCTGACCAATTTAACATAGGCTTCTATAACATTGTCCGTGGAGGGGGGTACAAAGTTGCTCCTATTACGTAAACCCACCCTCTTAAGTGACAGCTGCGAATGCCCCAAGCCCCCATTGGTGTATGTATCATCAGAAAAATTGGGCATTTTAGAAAAATGACGTTTTAACCTTAGGTTACGGAAGAACCTCTGCAGGTCAATGTCCAATGCAAAAGTATCACATGTACTAGTGGGACTATAGGAGAGGCCTTTCTGAAGTACATTCAATTGCAGGGGAGTCAATACATTGTCAGAAATGTTGTATACTAACGTTTCGATTGAGTCCTCCATGCTGATCGTTGCGGTTGCTGCCTCCTCTCTATCGGTTGATTCTGCTCCCTGGTGAAGTCGCGTGTCTTGTTGCGATCTGTTGTGCTTCTTTTTGCCCGTCCGTGTCTGTTGCCAGCGTCTGGGGGGCTGTATCCTAAAAAAGAAGACAACACCGAGCTGTCTGATGTGCTCTCCCCCTCACGGGAATCCAATGTGCGCCAATGGGGTTCTCTCCTCGCCGGTGCCCAGCGTTGCTGTGTTTCCCCCTGCCGGTCACGTGGGATGTCCCTGCGTGCGCTGCGTTGCGTTCCAGCCCTCGTTCCGGTGAGGCTCCACTGGTAGATGCTGCCGGTTCTATAATCTTCCGCGTCTCTCTGAAATTTTATTCTTTTCTAATACTGGGTTGTGTATATGGTCACAGGCTTGATAAAGGGCCCTGTGCGGCCCGAAACGTTGCCTTTTTCTACTGTAATGAGCCAATAAAACACTTGAAACGCAACAGAAACCTATTTGTCAGTGTGCTATGGTCATATGGACTGAATAAATAATAAAATTGGACTTCAGAAGGTTCTTGCAAGCAACAGACAAAAAGTGTTTATTGAACATTCACAGGGTTTGCTCACTGCAGTTTCTCAGAGGCAAGTGGTACAGACATCACATTCAGAGCGTAACACAGGCTGACACTCCCCTTGGCAGGAATCTCACTTCACCTCTGTGACACACCCCATAGTGGCCTGGATCACCTCAGGGAAATCCTCTATCATGATTCCCTCTCCACTGGAATCCCTTTACTAAAGATGCATTATAGACTTACCCACATGCTGTACACAGCACTTTCATAAGACACTTAGCAGCATGCAGAGAGAATAGTCAACCCTCAAGGCAGGGCCAGAACTAGGGGTAGGCAGAGTAGGCACGTGCCTAGGGCGCAAAGCCGGGGGGCGCCAGGCACGCACCTCCTCTGTCGCCTACCCCATGTCCGGTCCCCTCTCTCCCCAACTGCCGCTGGCATTTTCTTCACCTATTGCGCTCCTGCGCATGTGCACGGTCCATTTTTGTGCACGCACACAGGAGCTAGTTCTGATGGCACGCACGAGAGAGCTCCATTGTGCGCAGGACTTCAGACTTGTCAAAGGGGGGTCAACATCTTGGAAAGTGTCTGTGACACTCACATGCTCAGTGGGCTCTGATTGGCTGTTGAGAAGCTAAGCTTAGGGCTCGTCACTAATTATCCAGCAGAAAATGAGCTTCCCCTGTAATATAAGCTGATGCTACAGGGCTGATTATTAAATTCTGATGCTAATTGCACTGGTTTCTGTGCTGCCATGTAGTAATTATCTGTATTAATTACTAACATGGGCGGATTTTCATTAAGGCTTGGGGAGGCTAAGCCTCCCCAAACCTATCAGTTACATTAAAAAATAAAGTTATTTAAAAAAAAAAAAAAAAAAAAAAAAGATGCTTTAGTATGGGTACGATTGACACTGTGCCTGTTTCTTGTAGGACGACGTCTGGTTTTCTAGCAGTAAAAAAGTTTGCCTGTCTCACTGCTTGTCTCCGTCATAAATAACATCTTCCTTATAATGCAGGCAAAGTTAGGCAGGCAGGGAGACAGAAGGCACGGAACGAGTGAAAAGGTGAAGTCATAGGTCTCGGCTCTGTTAAACACAGAGACTATTCCAAAAGCGCTATAGGAATAAGCTGTGGCTAAGGCTGATCACTTCAATCCATTGCCCAACTGCTGCTGATCTGATCCTTGCCCTGTTTGTTGCCAAATTACAGTGCCTGGTAGGTGTCACAACTATTATATTTGATGGTGCAATCACTGCTGGGGTCGGATGTTGGTATGCATGAAATGTGGCTGTAACACAGTAGGGAATAGGGGGTCAGAGGCTAACTTATTTCCACTTTTTGTTAGACTTGAAACCTAACTTTGGTTGGTATAACCAACTACATGTTGAAAAAAGTAATTATTGACCACAAATCAGTTCAGTTTCTAATTGCATGACAATCACCCACAGTTTTGCTTTTATAATACAGTTTTACATGCATACATGTTGTTACTTTAATGTAAATGTTTTAGCATTGCTGCCCTCTGGCAAATAGTGGAGAACATAATCCCCCTTCCTCTTGCCAAATCCCCTATTGTTAATGAATGAAAAGCATTATATTCCGGGGTGTTTCAGGGGCTGATATCTACCCCCTTCCTGCTCCACACTTCTAACTTCTAGTGTCAGAGCGGGTCGAGGGGGGGCCGCATCACTAGTGCAGCAAGCGCTATTGTGTTCACTGCACTGCCAGAGACTAATTTTCATTTTAAAAAATTGAAATTTAGCTCTCAAAGTTTTCAGAGGCGGCTTTTTGCCACTCCTGGTAACTGGCCGCTCCATGCCACCTGAGACAAGTTTCTCACCTTGCCTCATGGCAGGAGCGGCCCCTGGCCCGGATTTGTGGAAAGGCCACCTAGGCCCGGGCCTAGGGCGGCAGGATTTTAGGGGGGTGGCATGCTGCCCAACCACACCCACATTGGTTCAAAAACACTGAGGATGCGCTGGAGATAAAATTGGTTTTAAAATCCCCATTGCTCCAGTCCAGATGAAAATTTGCACAAATAAAGGGGAGGGGACAGGGACGGCTAACGCCAGTGGGCCTAGGGGTGCCCACTATATAAATCCAGCCCTGGGCGGCCCTGATTATATTGAACACAAATGGAGCAGTGCAAATCTTTGTGCCAAACAACTTCCTTGAACATTTTGGTGGCAAGGTCTGTCTGTCACCTGGACAGTCAGTTGGCTCATCATAGCTCTAGCAACCCTTAAGTTGATCCAAGACGTGCACAGAAAGTATATAAACAGCAAAGTCTCAGACACTCAGACAGAGCTGCTCAACTGAAGTCTGCTATAAGCAGATAACTGTATAAACTAGTTAAAATCTCAAAAAAACAATAAAAAAAGAATATTGAAATAAATTGAAAAAGTGCTCAGATGACCATTTTTTTTACATCAATTAATTAGTTTTAGGTCCACTTTAAAGGGGGGGTTCACCTTTAAGTTAACTTTAAGTATGTTATATGCTAAATGAATAGCAAATTCGTAACAAGTTTTCAATTGATCTTCATTATTTATTTTGTATATTTTTTTAATTATTTGCCTCTGACTCTGACTCTTTCCAGCTTTCAAATGGGGGTCACTGACCCTGTCTAAAAACAAATACTCTGTAATTGCTATTTTTTATTCCTCATCTTTCTATTCAGACCCTCCCCTATTAATATTCCATATTCTCATTCAAATCAATACGTGGTTGCTAGGGTAATTTGGACCCTGACAACCAGTTTGCTGATATTGCAAACTGAAGAGCTGCTGAATAAAAAGTTAAATAACACAAAAAACACAAATAATAAAAAATGAAACCCAATTACAAATTGTCTCACTCTCTGCGGTACATTATAATAAATGTTAACTCAAAGGTGAACAACCCCTTTAGCTAAGCCCGTGTATTGTATGGACACCTTTAGCCTCCCCAAACAAATAAATCACCCTCCGCCTATGATTACTAATCAGCCTTTTATTGTGACATTTCGATTCTATGTGTAATGTATATTGTGAGTGGGTCCCTACAGCGGTGATTCTGGGGCTGCTGCCACCTGAGGCAGCAGCCCAGATGCTGCCCCCTCCTCTCCCACTCCGCACTTAAAAATTAGCATCGGAGCGGGTCTAAGGGGGCAGCATCACTAGTGCATTGAGTGCAATAGAGCTCTCTCTGCACTAGTGGAGCTGAACTTCCAGATTGCCGAACTTCCGGGTTAAAAGTTTGGCTCTTAAAGTTACAAGAGGTGGCTTTTTGCCGCCTCTTGTAACTGGCCGCTCGCTGCCGCCTGAGGCAAGGTTCTCATGACAGGAGTGGTCCTGGGTCCCTAAGCTCAAGTGACAGCAGCACAGAGCATGTGCAGTGAATCAGCAGATAAGAAGATGCTGGTTTACCAGCAAACAGAGACCTGCCTAACATGTCACATACATATATATATATATATATTGGCAGAATAGAGGCCACCTGGTGTGTATTGTTTGACATATAGTGATGGGCGAATTTGCGAATCACATTGAAGTCAATGGGTGTCAAAGCGTGATAATTTTTATTCGCACGCCTATTTTGTCCAAATGCATTAAAGTCAATTGGCGTCAAAGTAGTTTTGTCATGCGTCAACTATTCAGACTCGTGCCCAAATTGTTTTTGACACAGCGGATTTTTCACTGGCAAATTTTCGCTGCAGTTTCACAAATTTATTACACGCAAATTTGCACCTGGCTAATTTATTCACCCATCACTATTGACAAACAATAATTACAAAGTTAAAGGGATCTTTTGGTGAAGTAATTAGTCTGCTATACTGTATGTGAACAGGGGGGTGCAGTGACAAGCCCTGCTGAGTGGCAGCCCAGAATAGAGATAGGCAGAATGAGCCCCTACATTGTTGTGTCCTAGGCAAGTGCCTCTTCTGCTTTCCCCTTATCCTCTAGCTACACATACACATGATCAGTACTCATTACTAATACATAGCTTTATAACAGCACAATTATATTAGAATAAATTATACAAGAATAAAGAAAATTCATTTTTCTAGTTCTTCTTAACAGGCTGCAATAATAATACCTGGAGAAAATATGTCTTATAATATATTTATTGCAGGCAAGTCAGGCACTACATGTTTTGGCCCATCAGCCTTCATCAGGTGTATGTAGTGTAATAACTGTACAATGAATAATCAATACACATATATTGTAATCATTATCCTAATAGACAGATCTGCCATGAGAAGAAAAGAGAAGTTGCTGCTGATTCTAAGAAGATGGATATTGTGAAAGTAGGCAACAACCACTAACTTTGTTGGGTAACACTGTACATGTAATGCATCTCATGCTTATGGGTCTTTAGCAATGATTTGCTGGAAAAATATTATATTTCGTGTCCTTATAAAGTTTTAGCTGCCTGGAACCAATCGTAGTTTCTGTAATATCAACATAATAAGGAGTAGAACATGTAAGTTTAATGACATCAGCAGAATGTGGGTGTAATTCTGTGCTCTGTATAAAATGTCCTTCTCTCAACTTGATTCAGCTTCCAAGTGATTGAGATTTGGAACTGGTTCTGATCCAAACGGTTCTGCCTGTACAATTGTAATCGCGGAGACAGTGAAGCAATTGGGTTTCTCTTTTTTTTTGTTTTTGAAGTTCATTTGCCACTAATATCACATTATGGCTTTCTTTCTAATGTATCACAAAGGTTATTAGTGTATCTGCGTGTTTTGGTGGTTCCCCTTTAGTGAGTATGAAGATGATGCTGAGTCTGGGTTGGCTGTTCATTGCCATAGTCCATAAGGCTGAACCTCTTATCTCTGATAACTTCACTGACTGTCGGGAGTATTTCTATAAAGGACAACTCCCTGATGGCTTTGATGGCATTGCTCTCCCTCACCATTTTAATCCCTCAGATTTACCAGATGGGATAAAGGAAAGTGAACTGACCTCTCCAGCTTATATCTGTCAGCAATATGGGAACAAGTTTCACTTTGCTTCCCTGTATGACAGAGGGAGGCGCATTCCCCTCTATTCTGCCTACATCTTGGACAAGAGATCTACATCTCAATTAACAAATAAAAGGAAAAGGCATTTTAATATAGAACCTCAGGTAAGAACTATAAATGTATAATTATAAAAAATTATGGTATTTTGAATTATGCTTACAGTCTTCCTGAAGGTTTCTGTTCAATGCACAGGTTATGAATATATATATATATATATATATATATATATATATAAATATATATATACAGCACTGTATTTAGGTCTGATGATGCACGGAAGTAACATCAATTTAAAAGATACATGTATAGGGACAGCCCCAAAACCTGCCACCCTAGGCCAAGCCCCTCAGGTGCCTTAATATAAATATGCCCTGAATATATACATATATATATATATATATATATATATATATATATATATATATATATATATATATAGATAGATAGATAGATAGATAGATAGATAGATAGATAGATAGATATATATATATATATATATATATATATATATATATATATAAATAATACCAAGGAAAACCAGCACTCTCGCATAGAAAGTTCATATGCTTGGGTGCAGTATCCATAATTTTATCCACAAGAAATCCAAGAAGATCCGCACTCACAGGTCTTACTACTTAAATAAAAATGTTTTTATTGCAGAGCTTACAGCCTAATATTTCGGTCTCATCCGAGGCCTTTCTCAAAGTGCATTAATCACAAACATGGATGCATTAAATACATACACTGGCAGGAAATTGCGATGACGATGCTTGCTGGTAATTAACATAATCAGGTAATTATATATTACAAAATAACCCCCATGCATATATTTAAATCACTTGTATGTCATCATGGCCCTTTCTGTGATTCTTTTACCCCCAACCTCCCCAATAAAAAACAGGTTTAAAAACAACTCACATAGTTACCCATATTCACTTTTTCTTTTTAAAAACTACTTATGTATCATTTTTTAGTTACTAGGGCTACTAATGTTGCCAAATCTAAGGATGTAACTATAAATGTGTGGAAATCATTCTCTCTTAGCTCTCTCAATTTAAAAGCCCCATGTAAAGTGATTGCCTTTTCTTACATGAGTTAAATATATGTATAATCAGTATGGCCTCAGACCCAGTAGTTAATCCTCCCCACCCCTTAGAGACATCTCAGTATTCAATCCACACGCTGCTTGCATATCAGAGGATTTAAACTAGAACCTCCTCCCTTGGGACATCGCAAACCTCACACACCGTTATGTCCCTCCACTATATTGCTATTCCAGTCAAGGTATTCCCATGTGTGTAAAAATATTTACTTACATTACCGTGTGCCTGCGCCATAAATACATGGATTACCCACTCTGAGAAAGGCCTGTAAACTCTGAAATTAAAACATTTTTATTTAAGTAGTAAGACCTGTGAGTGCGGATCTTCTTGGATTTCTTGTGGATAAAATTATGGATACTGCACCCAGGCATATGAGCTTTCTATTCGAGAGTGCCGGTTTTCCTTGATATTTTATATATATATATATATATATATATATATATATATATATATATATATATATATATATATATATATATATATATATAAATGTATATATGTATATATATATATATATATATATATATATATATATATATATATAGTAAATCCAGAAATGGATTTCGGAACCAAAACGTAGGATCACAATAAACCTTTATGGTTTCACTTTATTGGATTGTTGCAATTTTTTCCTGTGAGTGCCGTCATTTCTGGATTTACTTTATTGTTTACATTTAGGCTGGCACCCAGGTTATTATTAATCTCATGGTGTGCGCTCCACGAACGGACTATATATATATATATATATATATATATATATATATATATAAGCAAAAACAAGACCAGCAACACCGAGATAGCTTGTGAAATGCTCAAACTTGTATTGTGAAATTATTACATGCAAGTTTGAGCATTTCACAAGCTATCTCGGTGTTGCTGGTCTTCTTTTTGCTTATATATACATTGCCGTGCACCCAAGGCATGTTACTAAGGCAGAGTGCTGCCCCAACGAAACTATATATATATATATATATATATATATATATATATATATATATATACACACACAGGGCAGCCATCAGGGGGGGACAGGGGGGAGAGTTGTAGGGGGCCCCGAGGGTAAGGGGGGCCCTGGCCACGCCACACTTACTTGATTAGCCGGGCCCCCCATCTTTCTGAGAGCTGCTGACTTTGGGAAGGCATGGACATTTAAGGGGCCCTGGCCACCAATTTTCTTATAATGTGGGGAGGGGGCCCAGGCCACAAATTTTGGCCACCAATTTTTTTTCTCATGTGGGGTCCTAGCCACCAATATTTTTTAATGGGGGTGCCCTGGCTACAAATGTTTTTTTTATGACGGGCTTGACCACCAATATCTTTTTAGTATTTATTAACATGTGGGAACCCTAGCCACCAATATCTTTTTTGTTTTTTTACTGTGTGGTGGGACCTGTAGATGGGGCTTGCAGTGGGCACAGCCCAGGGGGCCCAGGAAATGTTGTCGTACGGGGCCCTGCGATTTCTGATGGCGGTCCTGTACACACACACAGTCTAGGTGTGTATCCGCACTCTGACTTGACCAAATGGGTGCTATATCAAAATGTAATAAATAGCGATGAAGAAGATAAGCACTCCAATATTTCTGATTAATAATTATTTATTCCATTGTGCATACCAACGTTTCGGCCCACATGTGGACCTTGATAAACAGGTTTGGGATTCATTATACAGAAAGCTCCAAATTAAGGAAAGGACATCTTCCATAGACTTTATTTTAAGCAAATTATTAAACATTTTTCAATATTTTCCCTTTTGTCTGTAATAATAAAACATTATCTTGTACTTGATGCTAACTTACCTATTGGGTTTATTTGATGTTTAAATTATTTTATAGTAGATTTCGGTATGGAAATCCAAATTACAGAAGTCATAAGCAATGGAGATCTGCATTATGATTGGTTCTTTATACGAAGAACTGTGGTCCTTAACATTCTGCACAATATATTTGTTATATTTGGGTGGTTCTCCTTTGAGTTCAATTTTAGTATGTTGTAAGGACTAATAGTCTGAGAAAATTTGTATTTATTTTCATTTTATATTATTTGTGGGTTTTGTGGGTTATTTAGCTTTTTATTCAGCAGCTCTCCAGTTTGCAATTTCAGCAATCTGGTTGCTAGGGTTCCTAGCAACCATGCATTGATTTGAATAAGAGACTGGATTATGAATAGGTGAGAACTTGTATAGAAAGATGAGTAATACAAAGTAGCAATAAGAATAAATATTAGCCTTACAGAGCATTTGTTATTTTAGATGGGACCCTCCTCTATTTGAAAGCTGGGAAGAGTCAGAAGAAAAAGGCAAATAGTTCAAAAACTATAAGAAGTAAATAATGAAGCCCAATTGAAAAGCTGCTTAGAATTGGTCATGCTAAAACACACTAAGGGGCAGATTTATCAAGGGTCGAATTTATATTTTATGGGAGTTTATAAAAACTTCCATAAACTTAATTTTCGAGTTAAAAATTACCAATTTTTTTAAAAAAATCTAATTTTTTCAGTTCGGGTGAATAGGATCGAACCACAAATTCGAATTCGATTTGAGTTTTTTCTCCAAAACACACTCGATTTTCAAGATGCCACCAAACAACAAATTGATTCCAGGATGTCCCCCAAAGCCTAAAACAGCAATTCGCAGGTTTAAAGTGGCGAATAGTTGAATCTGAATGATAAAAGGGCCAGTACATGATACATTTTTAAATTCAAATTCTAATTTTTTAAAAAATTAGCATAGAACTAGCATAGAATTTGAAATATTCCCTAGTCGAATAACACTAAAATAAACTCGAAAACTCAAATTCGATATTCGAAATTCAAAATTTCACTTCGACCCTTGATAAATCTGTCCCTAAAAGTTGACTTAAAGGTGAACCACCCCTTTAATAAATACCAGACATTCCAGTTTTTGAAAATATACAGTAATTTGAATTTGTGAGCTTTTGTGGAAGAATAGGTATATGAATAGGAGAGGGCCTGAACAGAAACATGAGTAATAATAATAATACATTTGTAGCCTTACAGAGCATTTCTTAGTTGTCAGTGACCCCCATTTGGAAGCTGGGAAGAGTCAGGAGAAGATAAAAAATAAATAATGAAGACCAACTGAAAAGTTGCTTAGAATTGTCCAACTGATTTTAAGGTAACTTAAAGGTGACCCACCCCTTTAATGATATATATACTGTTTAAATGCTGACAAATACAATTTAGGGATGTACAGAATAAAGCCCATTTTATACCCTGTCTGTTTCTCCTTTCAGCTGGTTTATAGGCAGTTGGGCAGCACAATGCAACTTCAAGATGTAACCAAAAGAAAAATAGAAATTTACAAAATAAATCAAGGGATTATAGAAGCAAGCGAAAAAAAAGATCCGGATTATCTCATTAGAACAAGTCAAGCTGTTGATGCTGATTATAGAAAAAGTGGCTATGACAGAGGCCATGTGAATCCCAGGTTGCACCATGTGACCGCCGACGGGCAAAATGCGACATTCACCTTCACCAACGTGGCTCCAATGACAAAGAAACTGAACACAAACATCTGGAACCAATACGAGAATAAAATGATTGGCTATGCTGACGGCTGCACCACTATGTATGTGGTTACTGGTATTGTGCCGGGCAATAACTGGATCAAGGGTGACCGTGTGAATATTCCCAGCTACGTGTGGAATGCTTATTGCTGTGTAGATAATAATGATAAGCCAATCAAATCAGGGGCGGGGCTTAAGGAAAATGACATTTCAGACAAACCTGTTAATGAGATGGCAATTAATGATCTTCAAGGGGAACTCAAACATCTTTTAATGTTCTCAGGAAATATTGCAATGTTTTTTAATAATTGTGCTTAATGGAATCTGAAAACATTTTTAGAAAAAGAAGACAAACAAGGGTGTTGAGAAAATGTTTCAGGACAGAGGCATTAATCATGATTCATATGGGTCACCCATTATACCCACTTAATGAGTCTTTTACTCTGCTACCGTATATAAACCAGAAAAACCCTTTTACAGCATTGCCATTAATAAAAAGTAACACCAATCTCATCCATGAATTGCTCATGATGGCCCCAGGGAGGCTTGTGTGAAAGCTTTTTAACCATTTGTCCCGATTGAGGGTCTAGTGGGAATACTGATTAATGTGTGATGTTATCATTTATCTCCTGTTTCAAAGGGCCTTAAAATCCATATTGCTTTATTCATCTGAAAGAAACACAGGTACAGTAATGCAGTGTCAGACTGGGGGTTCAGAGTCCACCAGGCCCACCACCCTAAGGGCCCACCATCCTCACCCCCTTTGCAAACTCTTGCCCCCCAATGCCCCATTGCATACCTCCTCTCTCTCCTCTTGGGCCATGCAGATTTCAGCTAGCGGGGGTAGGGTGGATGGCACACTGGCAATTCCATGTATATATACCCCTATATACCCCCAGAATTCATTGCAGGGTGGCAGAGTAGCAATTCCATGTGTAATGCCCCAGAACTCAAAGAAGGATCGGCAATGTCAATTCCATGTTTATTTACCCCCAGAATTCATAGCAGTATGGCATAATGGCAAGTATTATGCTCTAGAACTCATAACAAGATGGCACAGTGGCAATGTCATGTATACAGTATATACCTTCCTATATACCCTCAGAATTCATAGCAGGATGGCACAGTGGCAATTCCTTGTATTTATACCTCCAGAATCCATAACAGGATGGCACAGCAGCAATTCCATGTATAATGCCCCAGAACTCATAGTAGGATGGCACAGTGGCAATTTTATGTATATATATATATATATTTATATATATATATATATATATATATATATATATATATATATATATATATATATATATATATATAACCTGAATCAGACGCTTGCACTCTGAACCAGTCTTCCATGAACGTGGGTGCTGGGTCAAAGTATTTATGTAAAGTTCAAGAGGACCTTGGTTAGTGAACCAAAAATGTCTTTATTTTTCAAACTTGTGCATCCAGCGTTTCGACCCACATTAGGGCCTTTATCAAGGACAAAATACAAGTGTGCCGATGAGAATTTAAACCTGTGTAGCTCCTCCCAGTGTTACAAAGGCACCAATCATAAAGACATATAAATCCACATTGCATGTAATCAGCCATAGGTGAAATAATTGTGCAATATCTTAGCTCACCATGTGATGTCGCTGTTGAGTGAAAAAAGTGGTTTTTCTTTTTCAGAATAAGTCCACACTGCTGTACATGGCTTGTCGACGCCCCATACTGACTCACATAATACATATCATTACCACCATCCTTATTCTTTCTTGTGCCCATATTCTCAGATAACACTTCCTCCCGATTCAATGCTAGGGCCCATTCCTTTGTCTCCTGTATCAATTTGGGGGGATACCCTCTTTGCAAAAATTTGCGAGACATAATGACCAAATCATTTTCTCTTTTGTATGGGTCACTATCAATTCTGATCACTTTGAGCATCTGCGATTTAGGCAACGAATTCAGTAAGTGCTTAGGGTGATTGCTATGATAGTGTACTATAGTGTTTCTATCGGTTGGCTTCACATAGATACAAGTATGTAACTTATCATTTTCTTTATAGACTTTCACATCACATGAACGTAGGTAGTTTAGAAATGACAGCACAATGTATAGTAAGTTTGTATAACTTTTATTGAAACAGATAATTGATGCTAACATTGTAACAAAGTGTATCTGTCGTTTCAAGATAACAGAGTAACAAAGTAATTCACAGGTTGCACAGGGAAGGATGTTTTTTATTGAATGGACTTATTCTGAAAAAGAAAAACCACTTTTTTCACTCAACAGCGACATCACATGGTGAGCTAAGATATTGCACAATTATTTCACCTATGGCTGATTACATGCAATGTGGATTTATATGTCTTTATGATTGGTGCCTTTGTAACACTGGGAGGAGCTACACAGGTTTAAATTCTCACCGGCACACTTGTATTTTGTCCTTGATAAAGGCCCTAATGTGGGTCGAAACGCTGGATGCACAAGTTTGAAAAATAAAGAAATTTTTGGTTCACTAACCAAGGTGTGCGGGTCCTCTTGAACTTTATATATATATATATATATACACCTCTAGAATTTTTAGCAGGATGTCACAGCTCGGGTAGCCACCAGGTAAGGGCAGGGAGACAAGACTTTTCCTCACTGCAGGGCCTGACCTGGCTATGTCTGTAACACATTACAGCAGCAACCTCAAACTTTCTACAACAAGCAAAAAGCCTGCTTCTGTTAGTCTTTCTTAGCATTACTTCTGCAAACCAGCCGCATTCCCTTCCTCCATAGAATACATGAGGGTGGGTGATGGGATACGATTACAAGAGAGACACAGGAGTGATGAGCACACCGGAGTCCTGCCGGCCCAGTCCGACCCTGCACTAATGTCACTTTCTACAGCATAACAGCTCAATAACTATCTTGCCTTATATGTCTGTCTCTAATAATCTGATAGCTATACCATATATTTATAGAAATATACATATTCATGTATGCCTATTATCCAGAATGCTCAGGACCTGTTTTTTTTTGGATAATGGGTCTTTCTGTAATTTGGATCTTCATACATAAGTCTACTAACAAATCATGTAAATATTAAATAAACCCACTAGGCTGGTTTTGCTTCCAATAATGATTAATTATATCTTAGTTTGTATCAATTACAAGGTACTGTTTTAATATTACAGAGAAAAAGGACATTTGGGGCCTATGGGAGACAGACATTCCATAATTCGGAGCTTTCTGAATAACAGCTTTCCAGATAGAGGATCCATTACCTGTATACATGTAGCTTGTTAATATCATCATCCATATGCCAAATAAATCTGCTCTGAGCCACTGCAAATACAGAGTGTCACTTATTTTCTTACTTCATGAGCAGATTTAATTTCTTGCATAGTCTCCACGTGAACAGGTGATGCTGTTCAAGTTTATGAAGTGTTTGTAGTGAGCTGTGGCACTGAAGGCTAGTGTTGTTCAAGTAAGAATCCTTACCATGAAACCTCCTTCAGCACCTGTGTCTTTGCTGGAACAAGAAGTATTAAACCAGTGGGAAGGATTATTGACCTCAGAGTAAGTCCATGTATCCCACTGACACTCTTCCCTATTCTCTACCCCATGTTTTAGACTCAGAGGATGAGCAATAAATATGATTTTTATGTCTCCAGAAGAGAAAGGCATTTATATCTTTGGGGATCAGATGCCACTGCCTTTATCATCCCCAAAGTCTCCCTTTGTGCATGAGTTGGAACAGCTACACCAGGCTCACAAGTACATCTAGTGAATTCCTTTTCCATTGACTATACCCTGAACATTATTTTGTTTAAAATGTTGGTCAGCAGTGAATGCAATTGAGTCAGGATATATGAAATGTGGCTTCATGGCCAATTTTATGGATATGGAATTGTCTGCTGTGCACTTATACATCATACACCATTCACTTACACCTGTTGTTGGGTCATTACTTATTTTGAATAAATAACTGGTTCATACTTTTCATACATTGCATGCTGTGTGTTTTGGGATTAAAATGCCCCAACTATTCCACTTTCTCAGCATTTCACTGATTTTAATCTAAGTGATCTTAACCCACATGTAAAAGTCAGCCAATGGTGCCTTTAGCTGATAGAGTAAGTTCCAGAGTGAGCAATGGAATTTGAACTGAAAACATATTTTGAAGGGGGATTTGTCTTTACATTTGTGAAAAAATACATTTGGCACTGTTTGTGTTCAACTGTTCAAATTTATTTTCATAAATAATATCGGCTTCCTGGAACCTTCTGCAATGTGCCAAAAGTGCAATGAGGATGTGACCACAAAATACATATAGACAAATACAAGAGTCCTCAGCACTCAACCCATTATCAATATATTTCAGACAGAGACATTTTGTGCATACTGCTACTGAAAAATGCCTTACCCTTTAAACAAAACAGGGATTGTTTGTCCATATATTGCAATATATTTAAGCTGGCCAACTACGTCACAGTCATCCCATATCTGGCCAGTCCTATGCTCAATTTTCATCTGATTCATTAAGAATTCTATTGCTTAATTATACATTTTACAAAGAGACTAAGTTTTACCTACAACTTACTTGCCCTTTTATTAGACACCAGTGGGATCACCTGACTATAGCTGGGAAGGGTGGGAGCTACAACATGGAGCTGGTAAATATATTGATAATGGGTTGAGTGCAGAGGACTCTTGTATTTGACTATATGTATTTTGTGGTCACAGCCTCATTGCACCCCCGTCTAATGGTTTTAAAAATTAGCGGTGAGCACAACTTTCTCTTGTTTGTTATAGTTATACAGGAGCAGTGACCAGCTCCATGTTGTAGCTAAATCTCCCCGAATCTCTAGGTGTTACCTTCCCCTTACGGGATGTTATCTCCTGCATGTTATCAGTTATACCATTAGCAAATATTACGATTTACAGTATAAACAATTACAAGATTATGTTTAATGTTTAATCACATCATTATTCTACCTCCTCCCATCTGATTTCTAAAGAAAAATGTGTTTCACAATGTCTATATTAACATTCTCAGACTTTAAAGGAACAGTAACACCAATTATTTTTAATGCTTAATTCCCCCCAAACAGCTATAATAATAGGAAAGGCTTATTTAAAATAAAATCGCAGACACCGAAAAAGCTTAGGTGCTTTAGGTTTTAAGTTAAAGCCAAGGGGAAGTAAGTCTTACCTATTATTATAGCTATTGTGGGGGGAAAATAAGTATTAAAATAATTTGGTGTTACTGATCCTTTAAGGGTCCTTATCTAAATTTGGAAAAATGGAAGGGGACCAACTCTCTCAAAACAACTTTACCACAACCACTCTACAACCACCAAGAGAATGAAATTAAAATATTTAAAAGAGGAAAGAAAATAAACCATCACTTTATGATTGTATTAAAATCACCCTAATAAATTAATACCATATAGAAATCAATCAGGGTTGCTCAATTAATTTGACTTTCACAGCAATAAAAAATTGTGCACAATTTTCAATCTATTAACCCGTGTAATATTTCAATTAATATGCTATTAAATTAAAATGGAGAAATTTTCATGAGCTTATTTCATGATTCCCAATATTTAATAACCCCAACTGAGTAACTATATACATTGTAAAGATTTAAAGTGACATGTGCTTGCAACATTATCGCAGTGACTTAATTCATGAGTTATATTTATCAAATAGTGAAGTTAGAGATCACCACAGTCCGCTAGAGTGAAATTCCGCCACTCTCCCTTCATTTCTATGGCATTTTTAAAGA
Source organism: Xenopus petersii (assembly GCA_038501925.1). NCBI lineage: Eukaryota > Metazoa > Chordata > Amphibia > Anura > Pipidae > Xenopus > Xenopus petersii. The sequence goes on along the minus strand of CM076676.1, from coordinate 139,297,113 downwards.
CCTCACCCACCACACTTCACATAAATAGGATTTGTTCTATAGGCAATGTACTACTCTCATTGTTGCACCACTGTGTATGAGTTTGCATGTTGATGCTACTACTGCTAGTTAGTGCTAGTAATACCTGAATGTACTACTGACTGTACTGCTACTACATACTATATTATTAACATGCTACAGGCTTGATGAACCATTCAGTGTTTTGTTATTGCTTATTATTTGTTTATGTGAACAACACTAAAATAAAAACATTTAAACAAAATAACTCTATTGTGATAAAATCACCTGGTGGCCTAGTGGTGCGGCGGCGTGGTTGGCCGGCACCACGCTCCGGTTCCGGTCTCCAGCGCCTGCGCCATCTTAGTTCTCTAGGGCGCGCGCGGCACGCCTGCGCGCCTCTTAAAGGTACTGGCGCGCTGGCGTGATTGCGTCAGAGCGTTTTGACGCTCGTTTTGGCGCCAAATTTGAATGTATTTAAAGCCCATTCTGACCCCCAGCCAGTGCCCGTGATAGAACTTGTTTCTTGTGGTTCCTGAGCCTTGTGCGTTTGATCTGATCTGTTCCAATCTGTTTGATTACCCGTGTTTGACCCAGCCTGTTCCTGACTATTCTACATTCTGTATCCAGACCCTCGCCTGCCTACGACAACTCTTCCTGCTTGACCCCTTGATTGATTACCCGGTTTGACCCTTGCCTGCCTGACGATTCTTGTTATCTGCCTGCCTCGACCCAGCCTGTCTGACGATTCTCTTGCCTACTCCATTTGTACTGTGACCTTCGGCCCAAAAGACTCTGCTAACAGCCGTGCCCCTTCGCCAGCCAGAACATCTCGCCTTGTACCCCTCTTTAAGTCCAGGTGGCACCCAAGTAATCTGAGGGCTACTCCCGAAGCCCAACGGTGGTCACACTACTGGTGAAGCCGAGCCGAGACCAGGGTGCTTGGCACTTGTTCTGGTATCGGGTGCCGGCCGTGACATCTATCCTGTATATGACCACCAAATTGCCTAAATTCTTCTGCATTCTGCTCATACTGCCCAGTCTATTCGTCTTGTGATGCAAAACCTGAATCAAGAGATATCCCTAATGAGTTCCTTCTTAGTTTACTCTGCTGTGATCATTATAAAGTGAGAGTGTGTCCAACTATATAAAATATGGCTCTATCACCATTATTAAATAGTGGCATTGTAACATAGGAGTCAGGGGCCATAAATTTCAGCTACATGCTTAAATCCTGACAGTCCAGAAATAATAGAAACAAATCCTACTGGACTCCAAGATGGCATACAGACCAGTGTTTAGATCAACATTGAACTATACATATTAATGCTAGCAATGTGTATCTTCCCATATAGAAAACATTCATCCCTCTGGTTCCCATTCTTTGTGTACAGGAGCCTGAAACTGTATTACATACTACAGAATAGGCATTGCAAGTGCTTTATAATGCAAAATCATACTCCTACTCTGTTATTCTATTCAAGGATTCTCCTGGTGGCTTAGTCCTCTTACAGGTATAATAAACCTAAATGATCCAGCTGAGCAACCTTACATTTCACTTACATGTCACATGTCATTTCTCTTGCATGTTATCAATTACACCATTAGCAAACATAAGGATTTATACAATATAAATAAAGTCTTCAATAACAATTGACTTGAATATTAAGTTTGTTTATTGTTGCTATTCTGCCTCTTCCTCTTTGATTTCTAAAGAAAAAGTTGACTAACAATGTTATTATTAATTTCCTTGGAAATTAAGATCTAGACATCCCCTGCTTGTTGCATCACTACACACATACACACACATACACACACATATATATACACACAGACACACACATACACACACATACACACACATATATATACACACAGACACACACATACACACACATACACACACATATATATACACACAGACACACACGGACATCCCTCATTGCGGTGCCACCGTGAATGAGTTTGCAGGTTAGTACTGCTAGTGCTAGTTAGTTATAAGGATTGGGGGGGTATAGTTAGGGCTTTGTAAGAAATGTAAAGATACAGATGACTTTGAGTAGCAGCTACTGATATGTTCATGCAAAGCATTCTGGGAATGTCAGTATCCCGAGTTCATTGAGAGGCAGAAAGTCCTGGAGAAGCAGGTATGTATTTGTGATTGGCTGGTTAGTGGAAAGACTGTATAGGTATGCATGTATGTAAGGTGTAAATTTAGAAGAATTTGGCTAGAATTGCTGCATTTTACATACTACAGTTACCATACCATTCCGGATGTTCACAGCCCTGCTCCAGGCCTTCATTATTGGCCACAGTAGCTCCTCATCTTAGCTCTTGTTAAGGTGACCATAGACATAACATTTACAATCTTTCTTGTGAAAAATAGGTAAATATGTCTTTCCACTGCATTTGTGTTCGCCCTAGGAAATTTGAAGATGGAAGAAGATTGCTCCGTGGTGCTTATTGCTTTAACCCTAGGCCGGTGCAGTTTTCTCCTGATAGGAGCAATGGGCCGGTGTTTCAGGTAAGTCAATACAATCACTTGGGGGTGCCTAACATTTGGCACCCCCAAGTGCAGCAAGCCTTTCCTTCTCCTTTAATAGAGTTTTCACATACTAAATAAGTTATCTGAATAGAATTGCATCTCACATTGATCCTCGTCCATGAGTTTTCACATGATAATCCTTTTTCTCCATGAATTGAATCTGGCCCAATGTCTGAAATTCTGCTGATGGCAAAAGGGTTCAAATAAATGCAACGACTAGCATGTATTACATAACAAGATGTTCTCCTACTACCTAATATACATTATCTAGTATAGTGCAGAATGTCTACCTCCATCTAGTGTCTGTTGTTTTATACAGTTCTAAGGAAAAACAGGAACTTTTGTGTCTTAAATGAGATGTTACAAAGAAACTGGGTTTGGTTTTATAACACACATTAACCGATATTAATTTATGATAGCTATAAGCCAGATGTTCTATCACTTGTATCTATGCAGTGTGTTTTGTATATTATATGTTAAGGGCTCTTTAAATTGTCCTATTCTAAGTAATACAAAACAGTATATAGAGTCATTCTTTGTCCTGTACCTACTACACAGGCTATTAGTGTCTCTCTGTGTTTTGGTTGCCATTTAGTGAGTATGAAGATGATGCTGAGTCTGGGTTGGCTGTTCATTGCCATAGTCCATATGGCTGAACCTCTCATCTCTGATAACTTCACTGACTGCAAGGAGAATTTCTATAAAGGTCAACTACCTCAAGGCTTTGCTCAGAACAGAGAACCTAACTCTCCAGCTAATATCTGTCAGCAATATGGGAACAAAGTTTACTTTGCTTCCCTGTATGACAGAAGGAGGCGCATTCCCCTCTATTCTGCCTACATCTTGGACAGGAGATCTTCATGTTTAGATCAGAGGAAAAGCACTTTCTATGTTGAACCTTAGGTAAGTACAAGTATAATCTAGCCTTTACTGGTATCATATGACTCAGACCCAGGGTCGGACTGGGCATAAGGGGTACCGGGAAAAAATCCGGTGGGCCCCCGCCCCAGACCCACTGTTGGCACTGCCCACTGACCTCCCTCATGGCCCCCGGTAGCAGAACAAAAGGTAGGCACGTGGGTCTGACCCAGTCCAACCCTGCTCAGATCTCTAACAACAAATAACATTTCATGCCCATGCACAGCCTTTTTCAGCTTGAGGTTAGATACTTATATTGTGGGGGTATGGAGGATAGAAGACAGGTAATGAGGAATTGAGGTAGGGACTGGGGGCATACTGAGAGAGGGGGTGTGAAGAGATGGGACAGGGCCAGGCTGGAAAAATTAATTAATTTGGTTGATGGCAGAGGACTGGGTCTTGGAAATAAAAGAAGATAATCATGGGGTTTGGTAGAGAGACAGAAGGGAGATGTTTATGGATTGGTGATGATAATGGAATGGAGTGGGTGGCGAGGGTAAGAAGAAAGAGAAATATGCTGATTTAGGGTCCAACTTCTGTGGTACCAAGGGCTTAAATTTTTCTGGGTTATGTGGTGGAGGACCAATACTGGAAGCCAGTGTTGATCACTCTCTAATTTTAAAACATGAGACAATATACACAATATACATATTAATGGTGGTTGCAAACCAAAAAACCAAATGCGCTGGTGCTAACTTCAGGATTATTACCAATTGTTCATATATGAAAAAAGATTATTAAGTCAAATTATGACATACCCTTAAATCCATATACCCCATTTTCCCCAAGGATAGAATACCAACTCCCATCACATAATTATACACCTTAGGGATCCCATAACAAACCTTGAGAGCAAACCCCAACCAGACTCAACTCCCACATGCAGCATAGGGAAAGAGAAAGTTAAAAGAGTAAAATGTTTTTTTCTTGTCATTTTTTGTTTTAGGGAGCATAGGGCAGGCAGAGTATGGCACAATGAGCATAGGGCAGGCAGAGTATGACACAAACAGGGTGCATAGAACAGGCAGAGTATGGCACACATAGGGAACATAAGGCAGGCAGAGTATGGCACACGCAGGGAGCATAGGGCAGGCAGAGTATGGCACACATAGGGAACATAGGGCAGGCAGAGTATGGCACACGCAGGGAGCATAGGGCAGGCAGAGTATGGCACAATGAGCATACGGCAGGCAGAGTATGGCACACACAGGGAGCATAGGGAAGGCAGAGTATTGCACACACAGGGAGCATATGGCAGGCAGAGTATGGCACACACATGGAGCATAGGGCAGGTAGAGTATGGCACACACAGGGAGCATAGGGCAGGCAGAGTATGGCTAACACAGGGAGCACAGGGCAGACAGAGTATGGCACACACATGGAACATAAGGCAGGCAGAGTATGGCACACGCAGGGAGCATAGGGCAGGCAGAGTATGGCACACATAGGGAACATAGGGCAGGCAGAGTATGGCACACACAGGGTGCATAGGGCAGGCAGTGTATGGCACACACAGGGAGCATAAGGCAGGCAGAGTATGCCACACAGGGAGCATAGGGAAGGCAGAGTATTGCACACACAGGGAGCATATGGCAGGCAGAGTATGGCACACACATGGAGCATAGGGCAGGTAGAGTATGGCACACACAGGGAGCATAGGGCAGGCAGAGTATGGCTAACACAGGGAGCACAGGGCAGACAGAGTATGCTAAACAGGGAGCATAGGGCAGGCAGAGTATGACACACACAGGGAGCATAGGGCAGGCAGAGTATGGCACACAGGGAGCATAGGGAAAGCAGAGTATGGCACACATGGAGCACAGGACAGGCAGTGTATGACACACACAAGGTTATAGGGCAGGCAGATTAGAAATGCGTAGACAGATGAATAATGCAGACACTTAGCCTAGTGCCATATGGGGGCTGAATGTATCTTGCTGAAATATGCAGGCCAATTTCAGCCCCTATGTTGGCAGTAGCCTCCACCCATTTTAGCATCTGGAACTGTTGTGTTGGCTCCTGCATGACCAGGGCTGCCATCAGAAATTGTGGGGCCCAGTACAAGGATATTATCACCCCCAGTAATCTAACACATATTGGTGGCCAGGGGCCCTGATTTACTTGGATTAGCTGAGCCCCTGGTGTTACTGAGCAGCAGACTTGAAGTGAAAGGCATGAGATTGAATGTCTGCATATTTCCCCCTACACAGCTTCCTATATGCTAGTTTTAGGACTTAAAGGAGGCTTGTCCCCCTTGAGCTTTAGAGTTTGGGGGAGCTCCAGTGCCTGCATCCTCTTTTCTTCTATCAGCTTTCTGTGCTCTGAGTTATCAATGACATTACATGATGTAAGTCCCAGTTAAGCAGCATGGGGATTGGTTAAACTGAAGGGGAGGTTCAAACTTCACCCATTCAATCCTCAGCCGGCTTAAACGGGACTTACACTTCACTGGCAAATCAGAGTACAGAAAGCTATTAAAAAAATGTAAATACCTGAACTTCCACCCTCCCTTCAGAAGCCTACAGCTCAATGAGGGGGGGCAGCTGGCTAATCCAATTTAGTGCAACACAACCGGGCTCCCCTTATAGGGTTGCCCCCTGTCCGTTTTTTTGACGCGAACAGCCTGGTTTTTGAAGTGCTGTTTGGGTCAAAACTGCCTGCCGGTTTTCCAAAATAGGCAAACTGATGCAGATTGGCCAATTGCCTTGTCACAGCCATGTCCCTGACATCTCACCCAGCCCCTGCTACATCACAGCCCGCCTCCCGCTACATCACGGTCCCACTTCCCCCCTGGAGTAAGTCAACCCTTCCCCCTTAACACTCTTAACCAACCATCCAGGCCCAGCATAGCTGCACCACCGGTACAACCCTTGTCCCCCTAATGGCGGTCCTGCACTTAACTGATTATGATGGTAAAAATGCAAAGTTTAGCACTTATTCACAATATCAGTCAAGTGTGTTCATGCAGCAGCCAACACAACAGTTCTGGATGCAAAAAGAAAAAGAGGCAACTGCAAGCGTTGGGGCTGAAATGGGAATGTATAACTGGTTCTGTGTCACGTTTAGCCTTACCTACTGAGTAATTAATATGTTTTGTCTGAACAAAAGCTCCTTATGCACCTTTCATTGGCACAGCTTGGGAATTTACTGAATAAAATGTAATGTAAACTCTGTTGTACTTTCAGCTGGTTCATAGGGGGTTGAACAAAGCAATGCTGAGTGAAGCAGCTACTAAAAAAGAGATAACAGAGCATGGCATTAAAAAAGACCCCACAACACTTATTGAGTCAAGTCAAGCTGTTAATGCCGATTATGAAAGGACTGGCTATGACAGGGGGCATTTAAATCCCGTGTGCCACCAGGCAGACAAAAATGAGCAAGATGCGACATTCACGCTGACCAATGTGGTGCCAATGAATGTTAACTTCAACAGAGGCAAATGGAAATCTTATGAACTAGATATGATCAAGTATGCTAAAGAATGCACCACTATGTATGTGGTTACTGGCATTGTACCGGGCAATAACTGGATCAAGAGGATGAATACTGACCGTGTGAATATTCCCAGCCATGTGTGGAATGCTTATTGCTGTGTAGATAATAATGGCAAACCAATCAAATCAGGGGCAGGGATTAGGGAAAATATAATGTCAACAAATTATGTTTCTCAGATTGGAATTGATGACCTTCAAAAGAAACTCAAGAATAGTTTAGGAAATATTGAGATATTCCAAGATAACTGTATGAAATTTTAGAATTTACATCCTAATAAAATGCCAAAAGGCAAACCGCTAAATGTCTCTATTGATGCTACAGTCCTATCCTAACTGCACTCAATGCCTTCCTACTGACTTCACCTGTAGATTTCAGTTTTCACTCATTACACAGTTTAAATCAGAAAAAAACAGTATAAATCAGAAAAAAAAGTTCAAATCAAAAAGAGGGGATGAGACACTGTCTGGACCTATGTGATTGCTTTTTTGCTAATCTGCAGTTGGTGCAGATCAACTCCTGAAATCTCCCGTTGGCCACTGCCCTTCACTCTCTTAATAGATGATTGATAGATGGATACTGCAAAACACAATATTATACACAAAAGCTATTTCTAGAGGTACACTCTTCTACTGCAAAACACAAGGTAATTAGACTTTGCTGCACACATAGCTACAGAAGAAAAATGGGAAAATGGAACTTGCATGGGATTTACCATGGATGCTAATTTGTGCCTGCAATGGTAAATCTCATTGAAGTATCATTGCACGCTGTTTTGAGAGTAGCTGCTGGAATTCGGGGGGGGTGTATGTTGCTTTAATTGATAAGCCCTTTAATATTAATTTTAAGATAAAATTTCCCGTCATACTAATATTGTACATGTGCTATATATAACTTCTTTTAACTTCAAGAGAAATAAAGAGGCTGCTCTGATGATCTTCTGGTTAGGAGAAAAAACAGAAACCTTTCTCAAATCTTTCCTAAGCAGAAGAACATCAGAGCAGCCTCTTTCTTTCTCCTGACAACTTCCTTGACTACTTGGTGGTCAGATGGTCAGTTATTGACTGTAGGTGGCGCTGTTGTAACAAAATTCATGCAAATTAACAGGACATGTAACCTTTAATATCTTGGAAATAAAGAAAAAATAAATAATGAATGTACATTGCAAAAGATCTTAAAATCACTTATTTTAAAGGTTTACTCATACTTTAAAGGGGTTGTTCATCTTCCAAACTTTTTTCAGTTCAGTTGGTTTCAGATAAATCACCAGAAATAAAGACTTTTTCCAATTACTTTCTATTTTCTGCGTCACCATTTTCTAATAAGGAAGTGGAAAGTTTTTCTTTTTTTAGCAGCTCTGGGAGGGGGGGGGTCGCTGACCCTGTAAACTGTTCTGAATTAATACGTTTAGTTGATACATTTCTTATCTTTGTCCCTGCTGAGCAGAATCTCTGGGTTTCATTACAGGCAGCTGTTAGAATTGATACAATAGTTGCTAATACTCCAGAGATGCTGCTGAGAAATGGATCAACTAAATATTGCAAAATCATAATATTTAGTTGATACATTTCCACACCTGACTTACTGAGCAGCCAGAATGAAACAGCAGATACATTAAACATTAATTTTTAAACTTAGATTCTGGGAAAATGGTAAAAAAATAAAAAACGGAAAGCAATTTAAATTTATTTCTGGTGAACAATCTGAAAAAAAACTAAACTGAAAAAGTGTTTGGTGTGGTTGACCTTTAAATTAGCTTTTAGTATGATGTAGCGAGTGATATTCTGAGACAATTTGCTATTCATTTTTATTATTTATAGTTTTTCACTTATTTAGCTTTTTATTCAGCAGCTCTCAAACTTGCCATTTCAGAAATCTGGTTGATAGGGTCCAAATTATCCTAGCAACCATTTATTGATTTGAATAGGAGAGGCTTGAATAGAAAGACAAGCGATGAAAGGTAGCAATAACAATACATTTGTAGCCTTACAGAGCATTTGTTTTTAGATGGGGTCAGTGACCCCCATTTGAAAGCCAGAAAAGTCGGAAGAAGGCAAATAATTCAAAAGCGATAAATAATGAAGACCAATTGGAAAATTGCTTCTAATTATCCATTCTATAACATACAAAAAGTTAATTTAAGAAATTTAAGAAAACTTGTGTGACCCACCCATAAACATCATGCACTAATACAGATTTGCGGTGTAATAATCTCTAGAAAATGATATCACATAAGCTGTTTTGCATCTTTAATCTTGCTAATTGTTTAGAATGGCATTGTTCTAAATTCAAGTTCTCAATTGTTTCTGTACTTTGTGCCATCTTGTGGCTAAAACTGAAAATAGTTCTCTCTTATGCTGGAAACTCTTAATACACCACAGTCCTTAATTCTATCACTGCTTCCCTGCCATCTTGTGGCTGAAACTCAAAAGAAAACTTACTGTACTGTGGGCTGTTTGTAGTTTATAAATGGCCTTTCTGTCTTCTCATTACATCTCTGACTTCTAGTGGTCGCAGCTAAAAGAAGCCATACTGTATGTTAAAGGGGACCCGTCACCCAAAAAAAATATTCAAAATCCTATTTTAGTCAAGCAAAATTAACTTTAATTACACTGTATAAATTATTTGAATCTTGTTTCCATCAGTCTGGGAATTCATAATTATAGCAAGCAGGAGCCATTTTGTGGACACTGTTATTAAGACAAGTCTTGTATCATCTCAGAATCTTGTTTGTGCAACAGAATGGGGGACCTGATGTCCATCCCCATGTCCTGGTTACACAATTAAATGGTGAAGAGAACTGGGGGAATGTGAGGAGAGCAGTGACATCTAGGAAGTGCTGAATGGAAAGTGAAAGTAATTGTCTGCCCTGCCTCTATGCCTAAAACTGGCCATAGACGCAAAGATCTGATCATACGAATCAAGGATTCATACGATTTTCGGACCATGTTTGGAGAGTCCCGACATTTTTCTCCGGCGTTTGGTCGATCGGACAGGTTAAAAGATTTCTGTTGCTGCCGATATCTCTGCGTGTATTGCCGATCGTACGATTTTCAGTGGGAGACTGTCACTGGCTTTGGTTGGACATAGATATCATTTGATTGCTGTCAGGGGCAGAACATGGGCTGATCTGTTCTTTTACTACTTTATTTGATCGGAATGGTTAGTGGCAGGTCAGGAGATGGGAAAGTCCGATTGTATGATGATTCGGACGATCGGATCTTTGCGTCTGTGGCCAGCTTAAGGCATAGAGGAGGGGCAGACAATATTTGATTGATAGCTGAGATGTTTAAATGAGCTTACAACATCAATGAATGCTTAAATAAAAAATTTTAATTGGATTTCATGTTTAATTTGAATAGGACTTTTATTTTACATCTTTTTGTGTCTGGTTGAAATGTCCATTTTAATTACTGTTTCTTGCAGCTGGAACTGTGCTTCTTGTAAGAACAGCTTTACCTTTTAATTTTGCAATTTGAAATTGCAAATATTATATGGGGAATGTAGAAATATTGTCCTGTATTCAAGTTTCCCCCAGAATCTATGTTTGGCTACTGCGGTTTTAGTCTCCCATGCTAAAAACTAGTATAATCTATGGCCAAACCATAAGTTCTCCCACATTGATTCTAAAAGTCACCAACAGTTTTTTTTCACCCTGGGAGAAATGTTATTCTAACTGACACCCATGTGATATTTGTATTCTTTATTTCGGTTTTTGCACAATCATTGCAAATAATAAGCTTTTGGAAAACACCGGATCATTTCCGAATGTTTATAAATCTGCCACTTTTACTGATGAAGTATTCAGGCAACAGAAAGAAGCTCATCTCCCCTCCCAGATTCCACTTCTGTTATGCACAAAAACCCAAACTGTCATATCTGTCTTCATAACGGTTATCCCATGCATTCCAGCATCTTTGTTGTCACAAGAGGTGATGCACGTGGTTCAGTTGCACTGAACCTACTGCACACTTGATTTGGCAAAATTACAGCAACTGCATGCATAGTTTTTTCCAAATCGCATGCAATTATGCAGAAGTTCAGTATTTGTCATACAAGTGTAACGCTATAGTAAACTGGCTTTGCTGTGGTTAGTTTTAGCTACTGTACGTTCAGTGTGGGATAATACCACAAATGAGGCCCTCTCTCAGGGGTAAGCCCTCGCAGCGGGGTGGAGGCAGGGTGTAGTGCAACTGTAACCAGGTGCAATAGCACAAAGGATGGGCGCCAGTAGTTCTTTAATGCTTAACCAATGAACTGTCTTTATTTAACATAGAACATAGCACATAGCACATATCCACAATGGAGCTCAGAACAATCAGACAGCATAAAGGTAGCATATACTCACAGTACCAGTATAGGCTGAATCCCTGCAGGCCAGGGAATACACAGCAGAGAGAGTTGCAGCTTGTGAGGGGTATTGCCCAGTTTTCATGATCTCTTTCAGTGGCAGACTAGGGGAATTCCTACAATCCCTAGTCTCAACACTTTAGTCCCTACTCCGGGTCAGTAATACACTGGGATCTTAATCCCTCTATCCTCGGTGGAGCCTTGCGCTGCTCAACTATATATCCTCTCTATCACTCCTAGAGTGATCTATAAATGAGTATAGCTGTCTAATTACTAGGGCCAATGCGCCAAGGATCACACTACCCATTCCCTTCCAGCCTGCTTGGTTGGACTAAAGCAATGGACCCAGACCTCATGGTTTCCAAGAACTTTATACTCTGACACAGTGCCATCTGGTGTACACTGTGAGAACTACAGGGGTTACATAAGCACAAGGTCCCCATAAGGACCCACTTAGGCGTCCATATTACTAGGGATGTGCCTGTCAATGATGTGTAAGGGTGTCTATATTTTCACATCCCTACACAAGCAACATCTTTGCACCATTGTTTAGGTGTAAGTGTGCTGCATCTATTGTTGATGGGTTCCCCTGCATGAATAGGTGCAGCAGTGATTAATGCAAATGTAAAGCAGGAAGGACTGAGAGGAGCAGAGCACAACTACTGTATATGGAAGTGCAAGGACCACAATTTGATGCAAGTACCTTTAATGAAAGTGGTTTTATGCAGAACTGACTGCGGGGAAATTGCTAGGAGTACAACTTGCAGGAGTTAATGAGCCCTTGGGAGCATGTGTTTTGCAGCCTGAGAAAAGAATATCCATTCTGTGCCCCATCTCCATTGATTTTAGTAAAATTCGCAAGCGTGCAGTCACATGCAGCAGTGGTGTGGAGGCCGACCCAAAAATGCAAAAGGAGACATTCCAGGCTGACTGTGTGTGACTGCATGCAAGTGGAAATGGTTCAGATGGATAAAGCTGCGGCACAGAGCCGATCTTCTCTCAGCCTGCAAAAAATACTCAGGCTGAGAGCAGTGAAGCCTATGCTTCGTGTGCCCTAGCAGGAGTAGGGGATGCTGGGAAATGTTCATGTCCCTGAAGGGATATTGTTTTCTGTAACAGCTTACGTGCAAGGGTAGAACAACTTCAGGCCCGCTGCCACATATTCTAGCTTTGTGACCTTATGCTTTTTCAGCCTTGAGAAATATATGCAGAACTAGACTGATAACATCTTAGCTTTTGCCTTGAGACATGCTGGCCTCGCTGGAAGATATGTAACCACAAAATAACAGCTAAACCTATTTTGCTGAAGAATTAGGATGACTCGTTGTAACATGTCCCCCTGATCTGTGCACAATCCTTGGGGGGCTTGTAAGGGTATATAATGTCATCATGTAGAGCAATAAAGCGAAGAAGTCTTGTACCATACTTGTTGTCTGTCAGGGGCCTATCAGCTCCTAGTAGAGAAGTCTGGACCAAGGAGGATGCTGCAGGACAAAGTTCAAGCTTGCGGTAATCAAAAGGGTTCAAGAGAAATCGTAGTCAATTCCAGGCAGTAGTTCAATTGGCAGGCAGCAAAGGATCATGGAAACAGGTTCAGGCAAGAGTCAAAGTCCAGGAATACAATCAGGAACAATTTAGGAACACCCATGAACCAAGGTAGCAATTCTTATAATCGGACATTGAGCCTGTGACCTGGAAGTCCTTTGACTTTCAAATTTCACCTTGGGCGTTTGGCGTCATCGCACCGGTGTCAAGGCGCCAACATCGGCCCACCTGGGTCATGCAGATAAGACAAAAATAAAAATCAAGACCGCTTCAGCTCACCAGACCTCCCCTCCTCTAGGTGCTCAGTCGACAGTGTCCCCACTGTAGGCACATATAACTCAGACAGACAGACGGCACTTCTGGAATGTGGTTTATTAGGGTTGCTGCTGTTAGACACCTAACGCGTTTCGGGAACGTATCCCTTAGTCATAGGAGCCTATGACTAAGGGATACGTTCCCAAAACACGTTAGGTGTCTAACAGCAGCAACCCTAATAAACCACATTCCAGAAGTGCCGTCTGTCTGTCTGAGTTATATGCACCTGGGTCATGGGTGCCTCCATCTTGGATGTGGCGGTGAAGACGGGAGCGACAACGGGCGCTTGTGACATTGTCGTGTCATACTTGTGTAGGGACCCACAGGGTTAATGTGCCCCTATGGCTTTAATTCCCAATACCCTCATCTCCCTAGTTGCTGGGCAGATGCTCATGTAGCTAGATGTAATTTGCATAGATGTGCTATTGTATTGAAATGGTTACACCGCACACCTGGAATTTTACTCACTTTTTCTGCTTTAGTGGTGCTGGTTATCCTTCGGCCTGACGAGGCCTTCCAATAGCAGCAATTTCAATTATGGATCCGCACACACCAATTTTCTGCAGTTTTCTTTTATTTGTATTCACCACCAGTATCAACGTTTCGGGGGGTACAACCTCCCTTCGTCAGGATATCCATAATTGAAATAGATGTGCTATTGGCCAAGAGGCGTTGTGACTGAGTGAGAAGGGGTGGGTCTTCCTCTTTGGCTGCTGATCCAGCTGGGTAAGCCCAGTGGAGCCTGGGTACAGCAAGGCCCAGAAAAGCCATGTGCTCTGGAGGGACCAGTACCTCTAGAGAGATAAGTCGGGGGACAGGGCCCCGTGAATGAGGCAATAGATAGTGGCAGGTGTAGCTCCTGTTATAGTACAGTCTAGGAGTGTAAGTCAGTGTCAGGGTTGAGCTAAAAAGAGCAGTTCTGAGCTCCAACATAGGAGATGCAGTTTGGAGGTTCTCTCCCAGGCCATATTGCCTGTAGTATAGGGATCCCAGTGGAGAGGGAGTCTGACTAGAGGATTTCCCTGAGGTGATCTAGACCACTACTGGGATATATGTGGGAAGTGAGATTCCTGACAAGTCTGTCCCAGGGGAGTGTCATCCTGTGTTGCGCTCTGCAATGTACCACTTGCCTCACTGTGATGTGAGTAAGCCCTGTGGATGTTCAATAAACCTTTTTTTGGTCTATTTTACTGCAAGAACCTCCTGGTGCCCATTCTTTTCCTGTTTTATTGCACAGTAGCCTGTGGGAGTTGTAGTTAAACGTCACCATACCTTTCTTCACATCTTCCATGTAGTGAAGGCCCTAGTCTGAGTCGTGTGTAACCCATGCTCTAGTGCACTAGCTGGTAATTAACCCCGTAGGCCTGTATAGCCCAAGATAGTGTTACACTTGTTCCCAGGATCTCGAGTCCTTCCTCGGGTACTCCAAGGGGCTGCTCAATAGGCAAGCGGTCAAGATCCCCTACAGTCCCTCTTCAAGTTATTAGAAAATAAACTGCATAAAACAGGTCCTAATAGAGTAACCAGATGTATCACAACACCCATCTAAGATAAAAAAAAACTTTAATTTCTTCTCATAATTTGAATAAAACAAATTCGACCAAACTCCCGTTCCACGATTTACTTTATTTATTAATAAATTCATTCTAAAAATTCTGATAGAGAAAAAGCTTGAAAAATGTGAGCGTCAATTCAAATCGCACAACTTTTTCAGAATGTATCACGTTTGACTTAAAGTTCGTCTTTGAGTTAACTTTTAGTATGTTATAGAATGTCCTGTTCTTCCCATCATTCTAACAGTTGAATTATCCAGTGCCTCTTTTTTCAAACTGAAATTTAAAATCTGGTTGTTGGGGGTCACTGACCCTGATGAATCAAATAAGTATTGCTTGGTGAGACTGAAATGTTATTAGCATTTACTTTTTGCGAACTATCTTTCTTTGGTAGCCGTCTCCTAATCATCTTTTGGTCCCTCTGTGACAAGTTTGAAGTCCTGGATCATTGCTGCTATCGAGAAGCTAAAACTTTAGGCTGGTGCAATAAGTTCAGTATATAAAATATGGCATTTTTAGCAATATTCATTTTAAGGGTTTAGTTCTTCTTTAAATCAATTTGAACAAAGAGGAAAAAAATCTACAAAACAGGAACATTATGAATTATAACTTTAATTAAGTGTGGGGGGTCTCTTAAATGGATCGTCAAGTTACTCAGGGCCTTAAATTTCGTAAAAACCCTTGGCACACCACTTACAACCCAATTCATTAGACAGTTTATTCACATATAAATAATTTTGCCAAAATCCCTTAGATTCTACAGAAAATGCCCACGTGACTGATGAACGGATGAAGTGGTGAGAAGTAACCACATTTATTGCAACAGCAGTGTGTGAAAAAATCTGTCCTTCATAAAGCAACACTGACTGTTAGTTATCATGATAATCTCGAGTTTCT
This sequence comes from Xenopus petersii, assembly GCA_038501925.1. NCBI lineage: Eukaryota > Metazoa > Chordata > Amphibia > Anura > Pipidae > Xenopus > Xenopus petersii. Next base: position 139,281,501 of record CM076676.1, on the reverse strand, counting down.
TTTTTTTAAAAAAGTGTTGCACAACTCGTTTGTGAAAACTTCATTTTATCTTACTTTTTGCTGTCTTTCTTTGACAGCCTTCCTCTAATCATCTTTCTGTCTCACTTTCAAACCACTGCTTGGTTGCTAGGGTAGATAGGACCAAAGCACCCACATAACTGCTGATATTTTGGAGAGTTGAAAAGCCAAATAATCCAATAAAAAAACAAAACTCAGGCAGATTGCCTTAGACCAGGACTGTCCAACTGGCGGCCCTTGGGCCGACCCCCCTTCTGTGGCCCCCCACATTCTGTGTCTGCTTACCATATGTAAACTTTAAAAGGTATCACTACAGAGATTAACTGGCCCCTGCATTGTTTAAACCTCAATTTCAGACTAATCCCCTGTATTGTTCACACCTGTGATCCCCCTGTATTGTTCACACTTGTGACACCTCTATTGTTCCTATTGTTCACATCCTAAAGCCCAGTACTGTTCACACCTGAGACCCAGACTGAAACTGCCCACATTGTTCACCTGTTCACCTTATTCAAAATGCTAATTGGCACCAGCACTGTGTCACTGTATGTAGTACATATTAGACTGGTCCTGATTCCTGTCTCCTGCTATGTTCTGCCTTCCCTCCCTATGTCCCGCCCTCTGCTTACTCAGTGCTGCCTGTGTGTGCCATTCTCTGCTTGCTCAATGCTGCTTGTGTGTGCCATTCTCTGCTTACTCAGTGCTGCCTGTGTGTGCCATTCTCTGCTTGCCCAGTACTGCTTGTGTGTGCCATTCTCTGCTTGCTCAATGCTGCTTGTGTGTGCCATTCTCTGCTTGCCCAGTACTGCTTGTGTGTGCCATTCTCTGCTTGCCCTATGCTACCTGTGGAATGTAAGCCTGTTAAGGGTTTGTTCTTGGGGTTTATTAGAATTAGGAAATTGTTGTTAAGGGCCCCATAGGTGTTAAATCATGTGTTGGGGGGGTTGTTGTATTATCCACAGGGGAGGATGAGACATATGGATTTAAGGGTATGTTTTAACATGACTTCAATTTCCCTGCAGTGAGCACCAACCATTTGGTTTTTTGGTGTGTTACCACCGTTAATGTGGATATGATCTTAAAAGTTCTTGTGGTAACATGGGTGTGGTTTACAGTGGGTGTGGTTTAAAAGAGGGAGTGGCCAACACTGACTTCCATTATCGGCCCTCCACCACATAGGCCAGTAAAATTTTGGCCCTCTGTACCACAGAAGTTGGACAGCACTGCCTTAGATCATTACTGTCTACATCATACTTAAATGTAGTTTCAATTTGAACTACCCCTTTAATGCTGTTTGGATTGGGAAATAAGGTTGGTGTGTGTATCGTTTCCTCTATCATCCTTAAAATTCTGTTCTGGGTCTTTAATGATAAACTCTAAAGGTGGCCATACACTATTAGATCAGCTTGTTTGGCGAGGTCGCAAAAAGGGCAAAGCTTAACCCGATGTGTCCACTAATGGCTGAGCGATAGATGAATCTGAACATTCGGCCCTGGGGCTGAACGATCTGATTACAATGCTGCAAATGGGCACAGACGAGTCGCAGGACCGCATCAAGTAGCCAATGCTGTCCTGGATCGTAGAAAAAAATTAAACTTCACTGATCGATATCTGGCCAATTTTTGGCCTGATATCGATCGGTAGGACCCGTCGGGAGGCCCCACACACGGGTAGATAAGCTGCCGAATCGGTGTAAAGGACCAATATCAGCAGTTTTTATCTGTCCGTGTATGACCACCTTTAGTTATCAACTATAATCAGTAAGGATTTGTCAGACTGTATTTGCTCCCATTACAATCTAAACTACAGAGAGGAGTTACATCCCAAGCCTTGTGGAGTTGTAAAATAGAAGCATTGTCTATAATAAGATTCTCACTTTCTCATGGTAAACATACAGTATTATATATTTTCCCAATCACTGGTAGACTATCTGCTTCAGTCTCAGCAGGCTCTACTCTTCAAAAGGAGGTTCAAGCAGAATCCCATGGCACCACATTGGTCCTCCCGGTCTGGGACACCTGTCTCAGTCCACCTCTGTATTGCTATTGGATCTGCTCTATTTTGGTGTGCCAGGCTAGTGACTTTAAACAGCCAGATTTAAACGTAAGTGGTATATTTATTTACATAAAAAGGAAACTAACCAGTGGCATAACTACATTTTACTGGGTCCCACAGCAAATTCGTTTTAGGGCCCCCCAATATATCCAGAGGTTGACCTTTATACCAATGTATGTTGAAATTTCTCATTAATTAGATCCTTGTGGGCCCACTATAATTCCTGGGCCCCCTGCAGCCACAGGGCCTGCTTCCTCTGTAGTTACACCTCTGGAACTAACTAAGGTAGAGGGAGGAAGGAAGGGATAGGGAAAAGTGCAATGGAGGGGAGTGGAAAGTGCCTAACTAGCAAAGTATTCACAATTCTCTTTGTATACACGAGGAAGACCATTCAAACAAGCACACTGCTCATTTCCCAGGACAGACATACCCAAAAGGCAGTCCCAGCCAATCATGTCGATGTTAACTGTTTTTGGAGATGATTCATTTCAGACAGAGAAGGGAGTAAAATCATGTTAGGATGCACTGTAGATGAAATCTCATAGTCCAGTGCTCCTGGTATTCCTCTTTTGATCCAACGGGATCTCCATTCCCGGGGAACTCCTGCTATTCCTGCACCCAGACCAGTGTGTCCAGTTATTTGCATCTCTTTGATATTTACTGTACTGTAGCTGCAAGGATTGCTTTATGGTAGGATGTCTGTTATCCAGGCTTGCACCTTCACAGTTGCCATGTGATCGAAAGGCAGAAAACTCTTATTCCATGGTGTGCATTGGGCTTACACTGGAACAATCTCTGTCTGTTGTTTTCCAACAACAGATACATCTTTGGCAACAATTATTCTTTCTTTTCCACCTTCAAATTCTAAAGAATGTCTGCTAAACTTCCTCAAACCTTAAGAACATTATTAAATAAAAACTCAATAATAGCTGGTGACTGAGTGAAATTATTTTTTAACTTAAGCCAATGTTCCCTCTAATCTGTAGGCTTGTACACAAGTTTTGAGGCCAGTGCACACAATAAATTGTGGTGTGCACAAAGAATTTTGTATATATTCTGACACGCACACGCAGTTTTTATAAATACACACAAGTTTAAGATGTGCACACAAAATGTTTGTTTTTTTTAACACATAGCCGACAAAGGAATTAGGGGGAACATTGGATCCCATCTATGCCCTGTCAGAGGTTGGTATCCCCATTGGCCAGGAGTAGTATGTGTGTTGCATATTGCCCTAAATAAAGAGAAAACCTAGGTTTCTTCCCCTTTAGATTCCAACCACTGCAGGGGATGGATGAGCTAGAGTTATTGAGGTAAGTTGAGACCTCAGTACAAGAGTAAATCCATCCTATTCCATCTGTAACTGAGTGTGAGAATACCTGGTGGTCCACGTTCCTCGCTGAGATGCCCGCAGCTCTAGTCCTCTGCGCTAGTCCTCTGTGTTCTGGTTCCCGGTTTGCTGCATGCATCTATGTGTGTGCGTTCTTTTCTATTCGGTGTGCTTCATGACGTCATAGTGGTTGGTGCGAAATTGAAATATTTAAAGGGACCACCCAACGTAGGTATATGCTTATATACAGTATTGTCTGATCCTTGTTCTTGACCCTGCCTGTCCCTGGCCTTCTCTTGCTTGCTGTCTGACCTAACCCTTGTCTGTTATTTGACTACTCTCCTGGATCCTGTTGTTTACTGCGATATTGGTGTGTTTGCCTTGGCCTGTTACCTCTCCTACTCTTTCATCTCTTGAATCTGTACTGCTTCCCCTTATTGGTATCGACCCAGCATGTCCCTTGTTCTCAGTTCCAGTTACGATCGGTTCCCTTGCCTGCCCAGAACTCTCTCCATGGTCCTTTCATGTTAAGACCTGGCGGCACCCAAGTAGCAGAGTGCTCCTCCCGAAGGGAAAGGTGATTGTTATAGGCAGGAGAGTGAGCCGCGACCTTGGCGTTAGTTCTGGGTTTGGGACTCTGTTTGTAACACTGAGGGGCATGTACTACCAGAAGTGGAAATGGAAGGAGGAGAAAGACTTGGACAAGCAATTAATGAGAAAGACTTGTGGGAGAAAGAGGGAATTGCAATAGAGCACAGGTTAGAATAGAAATGTCACAATATAAGCTGATTAGTAATTAATACAGATAATTACTACATGGCAGCACAGAAACCAGTGCAATTAGCATCAGAATTTAATAATCAGCCCTGTAGCATCAGCTTATATTACAGACCAACCTCATTTTCTGCTGGATAATTAGTGACGAGCCCTAAGCTTAGCTTCTCAACAGCTGCTCAGAGCCCACTGAGCATGTGAGTGTCACAGACACTTTCCAAGATGGTGACCCCCTGTGACAAGTATGAAGTCCTGGATCATTGCTGCTACTGACAAGCTGAAACTTTAGGCTGGTGCAATAAGTTCACTATATAAAATATGGCATTTTTAGCCATATTCATTTTTAGGGTTTAGTTCTTCTTTAAATCAATTTGAACACACTGGAAAAAAATCTACAAAACGTTTATGGATTATAACTTTAATATATAAATGGAAGGGGTCTCTTAAATCAATCTTCAAGTTACTCAGGCCCTTAAACAGCCAAGGCAAAGCTGGGAACCCTCAGTAATAGGAATAGAGGATGCTGGGAAATGCCAGTAGTCTTCTCCAAGTTATTAGTAAAAAAAATGAAATGGGTCACAAACCCTTGGCACTCCATTTACAACCCAATTCATTAGACAGTTCTTTATTCACAGATAAATAATTTTGCCAAATCCCTTAGATTCTACAGAAAATGCCCACGTGACTGATGAACTGATGAAGTGGTGAGAAGTAACCCACATTTATTGCAACAGCCGTGTGTGAAAAAATCTGTCCTTCATAAAGCAACACTGACTGTTAGTTATCATGATAATCTCAAGTTTCTCTTTTAAAAAAAGTGTTGCACAACTCGTTTGTGAAAACTTCATCATATCAAGAGCTGCATGGCTCCACTGTCTGCCCTGTAACTAAATAGCTAACTTACATATTCCCATCAATTAAAAAAAAATCAAACACAATCGCAGGCCTCTTGGCCTCAGACTGGACTTCTTAATATTGTTGTTTTTGATGGTTTTGTTTATGTTTAATACTGCTAAATGTCTCCTATCTATATTTTTTTATGTTTGGTTGACAAGATGGTATTCCCGTGTCCTAATGGTAATAATGAGTAGGCTAAAGAAGATTTTAAATATATCACAAATACGTTGGCTTGGGCCTAGATTTAACGTACAATGGAGCTGATTGTTCTTTCCCACAATGTTCAAGGGCTTAATTCCCCCATTTACATATAACAACTCCCGTAAAGTTGATATCCTATGTTTACAGGAAACTCATTTTTCCAAAAATTCTTTCCCAAAATTTGTACATAAAAATTACCCAACAGTGTACTTATCTTCGGCTGATAATAAAACCAAAGGGGTGGCAATTTGTTTTAGAACAGGATTAACGATACAAGTGCTTGATACCTACTCTGATAATGAAGGTCAATATCTGTTAATCAATGTTTTGGTTGAGGGGTCCAAGTTAACTTTGCTTTCTTATTATGCACCGAATACCAACCAGCGCCTATTTTTCGAACAACTAGTAGAGATGCTATTAGATAAAGGACAAGGTAGATTTGTGATATGCGGTGATTCTAATGTAGCCATGGATAGCTATTGGGATAAGCAAACTTCTCCAACCCACCTTGCTACCAAACCCTTATTTAATAATAAAATTGCTAATAAAGTTAAAACGTGTATGTCCAAGGTTGGTCTGATAGATGTCTGGAGAGAAGACCATTTGGGAATAATAAGTTATACCCATTACTCTCATCCACATCAGGTATACACAAGGATAGATTATATTTGGATATCTCAAGATTTGACCGACCTTCGTCGTCATACTAATATTCAGGTGTCTCCTTGGTCAGACCATGAACCAGTAGAGTTAACCTTCTTAAAATAGTCTGGGTCTAATTCTAAATTTAGATGGCGTTTAAACGAGTCTTTACTATCCCTGAAGTAGTAGAAGAGGTGGAATCTAACATAAAAAATTATTTTGCTGATAACTTGGGTTCTGTTCCTTCTAAATCATTGGTTTGGGAAGCACATAAGTCAGTTATTAGAGGCAATTTAATTGAAATAGGTGCAGCCAGAAAAAAAATTAGAGAAGCAGAGGTGCAATGTTTGACTCAGTCTCTCAAACAACTCACTCTAGAACAAGCGACTAATCCGCATACTGATCTCAGAGCACACATTCAGAATACTAGGTTGGAGCTAGATTTGCTTTTGACCGTACAAGCTGAGAAATCCCTTAAGTGGACCCAACAACGTTATTAAACTCAAGCAAATAAGCCTACTAAACTAATAGCCACTCGTCTCAGAAACAAGTTAAATTTTACCCCTATAACGTCGATAAAATTACCTTTGGGACAAGTATCAGGTGTTTTAGATACTATAGTCAGAGAATTTGCTTTCTATTATAAGAATTTCTATGCAGCACCTTTTCACCCTTCAGATTCTTTGATAGACAAATTTTTTACTAATATAAACCTTCCGGGCCTTGAAGAACAAAAAAAAAGCTAGAGGCTAATATAAAACCTGAAGAGGTTAAAGTAGCAATTAAGACCTTGAAAGTGTCTAAAACCCCGGGCCCAGATGGTTTATCTGCTATGTATTATAAAAAAAATTCTATAGTTTTAATACCTCACCTGTTATATATGTTTAACAACTTATTAAAGTTGGATCAATTTACTAAAGAATCATTGACTGCTAACATTTCTCCAATCCCCAAACCAGATGTAGACAACTACAAGTGCAAAAATTTTAGGCCTATCTCGGTTCTAAATTTAGACATCAAAATATTAGCTAAAATCCTAGCTTATAGGCTGAATAATATGTTACCCTCTATGATTCATAGAGATCAGGTAGGGTTTATAAATGGTAGGCAGACATCAGATGCGACAAGAAGGTTAATTTTACTTAATATGATTGCCAAAAAACAACAACAACCGGCTATGATTCTTAAATTTGATTTCCAGAAAGCGTTTGATTCCATTCTTTGGCCTTATTTGTACAGTACAATATTCTAGGGAAATGGGGCTTCTGGAATAATTGTATCTCATGGGCTTCAGCTTTGTATACTAAACCTATAGCTAGAGTTAACGTGGGTTATTGTTCCTCGGACCCTTTTCCAATCGCAAGGGGCACACGCCAAGGGTGTCCTATGTCACCCTTATTGTTTGACTTGGCGATTGAATCAGGGAAAACCTTAACATTTCAGGTTTGAAAGTCCACAATATTGAACATAAAATCTGTCTATTTGCCGATGATGTAACCCTATTTATAACAAGACCTATGACAACTCTACCAAATCTATACGTTACAAAAATTTTTTCTCAGCTCGGGACTTTCTATTAACCCTGCTAAAACAGCAGCATTTAATTTGGGCTTACATCTAGATACTGTTAAATTATTGGCTTTGAATTTTCAGTTTTAATGGAAGGAAAACTCTCTTCAAATATTGGGAATTAGTTTAATGAAAAACTATGAGTCTTTATATCAGGTCAACTACCCCCCACTATACCGTAAATTGAGCAAACTGTTGGAAGATTGGGGAAAATATCATATTTCGTGGATAGGCCGTATCTGGGCCATAAAAATGAATATACTCCCAAAACTTTTATAGGATTTTAGAGTATTACCTGTTCCAATTTTATGCCAAGATCTTGTGAAACTGGAAACTAAAATGTTTCAGTTTGTATGGAATAAAGGTATCCCGAGGGTTAGTAAGACTGTGTTATATTGTTCTACAATAGGTTTTCCTAATTGTTGGAATTACTATAAGGCCACGCAACTATCACAACTACCAGTACTACATAATGTTAAATTGGCCCCGATGTGGGTTGACTTAGAAAATTTTTACACATTTCCACATGTAGCATCTTCCTATCTTTGGATCCCTAGGGGAATGATATCCAAACGATGTAGTGACTGTTTTGATACGTCTCTTAAAATATGGGATGTGGTAGCATCCAAATACCATCTATTTTCAGATTGCACTCCGGCTGCTCTGATTTTGGGTAACCCCAAATTCCCCCCCGGGATCTCTCAATTACAGTTTAAGTGTTGGGTTGACAGCAGGTTTACTTCAGTTTCCTCTTTGTTAACTCCTAGAGGAGCGTACTCATTAGATGCTCTGATTGAAAACTTTTCCCTGCCTCATGAATATTTTTGAGCTCTTCAGCTTACACATTTTATTTCAAAGTGTTGGACTTCTACAACTTCACAAGAGAAGATACCCTCCTTTTTTGAAAGATGGTGTAAAAATGGTGCTTCCCCTAGGGGCGCAATTTCGATTCTATATCGACTAATTAACACACCTGATAATTTGACAGATCTAAACTATATAAATATATACATAATGTGATATTAACATCATTCCTATGGTGTATTCATTGCAACACTATACAAGTGAATGCCTATAAGTATGTAATAGGTATTTACCTCTCACTTAAACTGTATAACTTTTTGTGGACTGTACTGTAAAGAATACATGATTTGAAAAACCTTTTTTTTGAAAAAAGAAATAACTAAACCCTCCATAACTGCCTTCCATAGCCTCCCTCACCTCTCCCTTCCCACACTGTGTGTTAGACAGAAAGGTGCCCCTGAAAAAAAACCTGATCCAAAAATGCAGATCTGCTCAATGGAGTTCCTGGACGCCATAGTCTGTCCATTTGCATTCACCTCTGGTCTTTTTGCTGACACTAAGCCTGTGGAGCATGCACAGTTGTGCCTAGTCAGGAATCATCTTCAATTGCACATGCTCCTGCAGGCTTCATGATCGTGAAAAAAAATGAATGCAAACTGGCAGAAAATGGTGTCAGGGAACTACGCTGTGCAGCTCTGCATTTTAGGCTCAGGTTTTTTTCAGAGACACCTTTCTGACTAATACACAGTACAGGGAGGGAGAGGTGAGGGGGTTGTTGAAAAGCAGTTAAGGGGGGCTGTTGTCATTAGGGTGGTTTAGTTCTCCTCTAAAATCAGTTGCATGCAACCTCCAAATCGCACACATCACTTAAATATCAAATTAAAATAGTGGCTTTTATTCCTAAATCATGGAATAAATTGTCATGTAAAGTTATTGCCTAAGCGCGTGTCCTGGGTAGCCCTGGGGATCACAATCCAAGTTTTATCAAATACGGGACGGGACAAAGGTTGAGATAATGTATAGTATATATATATATATATATATATATATATATATATATATATATATATATATATATATATAAAGCACAAAAATACGCTGGAGTGGATACAAGGGACACTTTATTTATTGTATAAGCTAATCACAAAAGGTGTCTGAACTCACTTGGAAAATACTACACCATATTGGCAAAAATTTCTCTCTTCTTTTTTATTCTTTTTTTCTTTTCTCCGTGAGCCTGGCCTCGTGCTGTGAGCGCTGTTTTTTCTTTGAAACTTTGGATCCTTGTTTTGAGTGTGACAGAGAACAGACACACGATATACCGGCAGAGGAAGCGGACAACCAGAATCCTTGATATCCTTTTTTACCCTTATGGTGATTACTAACTTTTTTAGTCATATAAAACATAATGAAGTACAATATTACATTTTCAAAGTACCGCACAAGACATAAGCAAGGAAGATGTTCCAAATTTAATTTTGTCTCCAAGTTTTGTTGTGAATTTAAGGCTTGGCACTTAAAAAAGCAGTAAAAAAAAAGAAAAAGGCAGTAAACCCACCCAACTGCTTTTGATATCAATTAACCTAAAGATGGCCATAGACATTACAATATACAGGTAGAAATAATAGAATTCTACCTCTATCTGATGATTTGGCAGTAACATTGGCCGACGTTTGGGTGCCTCCAAAGGTGCCGGATCAAAATTTTCCGGCCAGCCCAATGAAAAAGCCTTCTGCCGATAACGGCAGAAGGATGTCGGCTTGTCTCCCAAAATACACGTACAGAATATCGTACAAAAATTAGTTTAGTACAATATTATCTGTGCGTCTATGGCCACCTTAAAGGACATGTAAAGCCTACATTTTTCTACCATGTATATAAGTTGGGCATGTCTCCCCCCCCTCACCAGTCACATCATTTGTATTGCATATACCCCCTACATTTGCCAGAGCAATCACATTTTCCTAAAACAAATAGCTTTCACCCGGCGGCCATTTCCCCTCTGACACATCATCAGTAACATTGAGACATGTATGCTGTCAAGTTGATGCAATGCAGAATGCAGGTTTACACAGGCACAACATACTTTGATAAAAAGTTCTGTTGGGGTTGAGCACTGTGATAATTAATCTGACCTCAGGAGAGGTGGCTAGGAGAAATAGGATCAGACAAATAGAGTTTCTGTGGGAGCCAGCAATGCTATCTCTTCATTGGCTGTTACACTGGAAGGTATGTTTAGTAATCTGAGCTGAGAAGAACTGAGCATGCTCATTAGCCAACAGCCAAAGCAAATTCCTGAGGGAGGGAGCTGAGTGGCAGGTATGAGGCCTTTCACTGATTACATTTTTGTGGGGAGGGTTTACATGTCTTTTAAGTCATTATGTTTACTTAACCCTTAATGTTTCCAACCTCCACACCCTCCCAGCTTCACACTTCAGTGGAAATGTGATAAATTGTATTAGTAGGGAATATTGTTAACAGCAAGGCAACATGTATTTTAAATACTATTTATTGAATTGATCATGACCAATGGGGGCAGCCTCATATGTGGTGTGGAGGTCGGCCCAAAAATACAAAAGGAGACCTTTCCAGACTGACCTCCATTCAGCTGTGTGTGACTGCATGCAAGCGGAAATGGTTCAGATGGATAAAGCTGGGGAACAAAGCCAATCTGCTTCTCTCAGCCTGCAAAGAATACTAGAGCTGGGAGCAGTGAAGCCTATGCTCCATGTGTCCTAGCAGGAGTATGGGAAATGTTCAAAAAAGCAAAATACTCAAAAAAAAGACAAAAAACTCCAGGCAGATTGCCTTAGAACATCACTGTCTACATTGAAGGTAGAACTACACGAGCGCTGAAATCCCAGTATTTGACAGGATTTATTTGCTTCCATTAGAATCTAAACTATAGAGAGGAGTTACTTCCCAAGCCTTGTGGAGTTGTAGATATATCAAATAGAAGCCTTTTCTATAATAAAATTCTCCCTTCTCTCATGGTAAACATACAGAATTATAGATTTTCCCAGTCACTGAGGGGAGACTCAATTCTGCTTCAGTCTCAGCAGGATCTAATGTTCAAAAGGAGGTTGAAGCAGAATCTCATTGCATCACATTGCCACATGTCCTTGCCTGGGACACCCGTCAGTTAGAATAAAAATTTGAACACCCCCAGTGAATTAGCTTTTCCTTTAACATCCCTTAACATAAATATATATTCTCACTCATGGCTCTCGACTACTATCCCATTACATGAAAAAGTGGTTTCTAGGCTTCTTCACATTTCATTCCCACAGCTAGTGATGAGTAAATCTGCCCCATTTCGCTTTGCAAAAAAATTACAAAAAATTTGCAAAAATGCATTGAAGTCAATGGGCAGCAATTGTTTTACGCATTCAACAATTTTTCTCGCTCCACATACATTGAAGTCAATGGGAGTCTCTTCTTGTGGCAAGTTTTTTTGTCTCTGCGACTTTTTTGTCCAAGTGCATTAATGTCAATGGGCGTCTTTTCTTATGGCAACATTTTTATCTCAGCAACATTTTTGTCTGGGTGAATTTTGGCCACAGTTTCGCAAAAAAATTCACAGATGGCAAATGTGAAATTTCACCGCAAATCCATGGCTGGTGAAAAAAATCGCTCATCACTACCCACAGCCCCAACCACTAACTTAACTAACTCAGTTAAGAAGCTAAAGGCTATAAAGTATATCCATTTTCAGTCCATCTGTGACGACACCATTGAATGAATTTTGGGGCGGGGGTGGGTGCAACTTCATAGAGGGAACTGCTCATAATACGCTTTCTATGATTCTTGTAGATCTACACTTCAATAATATATTTTTAATTAGTTCGTTTTTATCTAATGATATGTACTTCATGTTATCAATTGTTTGTGGCATTTGCCTGCAGATGAATTTATATTGTTCATTAAATAACTCAAGATATTAACATACAGATACATCTTTGGCAACTTGTTTTTCTTTTATTTTCCGCCTTCAAATTCTAAAGAAAATAGTGTTTTGCAATGTCTGCTAAACTTCCTCAAACCTTAAGTGATGTTTTCAGAGCAGCTGTCTGGGTTTGCTTTTCATTAAGATACATTGATAACAAATTGAGTCATTGAGCATTTGTTCCATAAGGTTATGCTAAATCTAAGGGGGCCTCTTCTGAGCATAGGCCTTCAGAAATGTTACAGATATGTGAAACCATTGTCACAATTCTATTTATACAAAAGCATATCTAACAAAGTCTCCGCACTCAAATTTTATCTTAAGTAGCACTTATGCTGCCCTCCCACCCATGACTGACCTGGGCTTTCCTATGGGGCAGTTTGGGTACCACTGCCGTAGAAGGTTCAAGCAAAGGATAAGGTTCTGAAGCCTGGATAAAAGTGGCTTGGGATATGCCTTTTTAGAATGGCGACTATCAAGATTTGTTTCTGTCAGTAGGGTCTGGCTGGTGGATGCAGACCGGTCATTTTGTAGAATCAATATATCCATACATGGGCCAATAAAATCTACCAAAAAAACATTTACATATCTATAGACAGGATCGATGGTCTCATCCAGCAACAACCACATTGGCATGTTAATGCAGACTTCAGAAAACACATCTATCTTTCTATCTTTCTATCATCTATCTATCTTTGTATTGATCTCATTGCTACATAGGGCAATTATCAGATCAGCCCAATCAGGCCCAGATCCACTCATTTGGTGACCTTGCAAAAGTAGTCACAGAAGTCACAATACAATTTGTTCTTTCACTATACATTCAATGATACTCTTTGATGCAGCCGTCTCACATCTCTTCTGTTTTCTTCTTCTTTGTAGGTGAGCAGAAGGTCTAAGAATATGGAAGAACTATAGTTTGGTGAAGGGATGGAGATAATACAAGTAACTGATAACACATGGAAAATGATATGTCAATGTGTAGGAAAGACAGCAGGGAAGTACAGTAGGGTCCCGGAGATGGGCACACAGCAATCAGTTTTTACTTTACCATATTTTGTCAATAATTTTTATTTGTGTTACAGCTCCATTTTTGGATCTGTTTGTCACCTTTGTTATGATGCCTATTTGGATACAAGTGCCCCCTTTGATACGTAGTTACTATTAGTGTAATCAACATCAATAGCATAACTTGCAGGAATAAAATGCCATGATCCTGGTAATACTTAGTGACAGCCTTTCCAGTAAAATATTCAGATTGCATTGTTCCATTTAACTTCCTATAAATCAGCTGAAAGAAACAAATACAAGGCATAATATTGTTCTTTTTCCAGTAAATTCATAAATTCTGCAATTCAATCAGTAATATTATTACACACTACCTTGAATTTAGTTCCTCTAAAAATGCTCCAAGAAATACTGGACTTGCAAGTGAATGAGATGAAAGTGAGTGTAGAAATAGTCATACCGGGGGCGTGGCCAACGACCTGATGTGAGCGGTCGCACTTGCTAAGAGCTCCGGTGCCCAAACTCCTAATTACCCTGATTTTCCTGACGGAACCGCATTCTGCTGGTACAGTGGAGAACCCCTGGGACCAACTACCTCCCAGACAACTGATGGGCCAGAACCGAGCTCAAAAGCGAGCCTCGGAGGCGGCGGCGAAGCTGGGAAAGTTTGCCAGAGAAGGGAAGTCTGCGCAAGATGGCGCCTCTCCCTCTAGGCCCAGCTCCCCGGACCCAGATGATCCTTCTCTACAGGTGGAAACGGCCGAACCCACACTCTCAGATTTGTTGGCGGAGATAAGATCCACGAGAGAAACTTGTGCCTCCCTGATTACTGCCACTACAGAGGAGATCAAGGTAGATCTTTCCATTATTAAACATGACATGCAGAAAATCAGGGAGTGGGCCAAGATGGCGGAGCAGCGGATTAGCACGCTAGAGGATACTTGCTTGCCATTGCCGAACACAGTACAACAGCTTCAGCAATCTCTAAAGCAGGCTCAGCTTAAAGCTGATGACATGGAGAACAGGCTCCGCCGAAATAACTTACGCTTTGTGGGTTTTCCCGAGGGAGCGGAGGGAGACAATCCGGAATCCTTTTTGGAACAGTGGCTTAGAGATACTTTTGGGAGTCACCACTTTTCCACTACATTCGCCATTGAGAGGGCCCATAGGGTCCCTACTAGACGTGGGCCGCCAGGGACTCCTGCACGGCCACTGATTGCAAGACTGCTTAATGCGAGGGACCGCGACAAATTTCTGAAATTGGCAAGGGAGAAGGGCAGCATTTCCTTTCAATCCACCAATGTGTCTATATATGCGGATTTCTCAGCTGAGATACAGAAGCAGAGAGCCCAGTTTGCTGATAGCAAGAGGAGGCTGAGAGCGCTTGATTTAAAGTACGCCATGTTGTACCCTGCACGCATGAGGATATCTGTTGACGGAGCTACTCACTTCTTCGTCTCTCCACGAGACCTCAACGACTGGCTTGACCGCAACGGTCGCAGGGGAGATCCGGATCACCCGGCTCCGCAGTGATGGATCCTGGCGGTGACATTTTGTTCTCTTTTGTGTTTTCTCCAGTATGCTGGCATTCTCTCCTCGTCATGTCCATGTGTCTCCTTCCAGTGACAACCCTACATACCGGATACATCCTAGGCCACTGCTGAATGTTCGGCCTCTGGACCAAGCATGGACCGAGTCGTAAGAGCCAATATGGCATGCATTACCCCCTTTTTTTCTTTTACTGTACCTGTCGGTTGAGCCGCAACCTTGTTTGATTTGCATGAGGGTAAGCTATTTGAATAAGTCCTAACCGTATATGCGGACACTGTGTTTCTGGACAATGGAGGGAGGGCACCATATGGAGCTGCCCAAGTTGCTTCACGTTTCGGTTTATTGTTTGGCCACCCCAGTGTGACCTCTCACTTATGGTTATGGGAAACATTCTACCTACTGTTGGGGATCTGGGTAGAAAGGGTGGGTTAGGGGAATGCTTATGGGTTGTTTTTGACAATGTTTATTTCTATGCACAGAATATGTTCAGGGAAGTTGTACTCAATGACAAAGCAGATACATTAACACTGTTACCCGAGTGTCTAAAGCCACCATGACTCTGACCCTACTTAGCTGGAATGTGCGGGGTTTGAATCATCCCATTAAAAGAAGGCTGGTTACTGACTACCTGAAACGTAGGGGTGTGGGCATTGCTCTTTTGCAGGAAACCCATTTGACAGGTAGTAAAATACTTACCCTTAAGAAACCTTGGGTAGGCTGGCACTTCCATGCAACCTATAGTACCCATTCCTCGGGAGTGGCAACCCTCGTAGCCAAGCACATCCCTTTCCAATTACTAGATGTTCAATCGGATGCCAAAGGAAGGTACATATTTTTGCATGCTAATGTATATCATCAGGAGTTTATCATCGCCAATATATATATCCCGCCTCCTTATGAACCTACGTGTGTCAGACAGCTGATTCACTTTATGGCCCAACATCCCCATGCACGGGTTGTCGCGGCTGGGGACTTTAACTCCCTACTTGATAGTACCTTAGACAGGCTGCGGATTCGCACACAAGGCACTGTGGACGCAAACACTAATCTCGCTGATTTGGCGAAAGGTGTGGGGCTTACTGAAGTTTGGCGACAACTACATCCACTAGATAGGCAGTACTCCTGTTTTTCGGCTTCACATTTAGTGTTATCCAGAATAGACTTTGCATTTGTGAATGATATTTCTTTTACCTGTGTGACGAAGGCAGAATACCTTCCTAGGGGTATAACTGATCACGCCCCCTTAGAGCTTACCCTTTCATTGGGTGCCACTCATTCACAGACCAGGTGGGCACTTCATCCGGTTTGGTTGAAAATTCTTGACAATGATAAAGAGCATGAGGTGTTATTCAAAGAATTCTTTCAATTTAATGCTGCCACTACTGATATGAATGTCTTATGGGACTCTTTTAAAGCATACCTACGAGGCCAGTTAAATAATGAGATAATAGGGTATAAGAAACAGTCCAGACAGCAACAGACTGCACTGGAGAGTGAAATTGTTCATGCTGAAGCCCAGCTGGCTATCTCTCCTACCCCTCTACACTACACCCGCTTAAAACTTTTACAGGACAAATATGCACAATATATGTGGGAAAGGTCACAGTATAGGCACCTGTTTACCAAAGCCAGGGTGTTGGAACAGGGGGAGAGGGCAGGTAGAATGTTAGCACTACTTACAAGAGAACAGACTTCTCCCCCTGTGATTACGTCATTAAGGAAAACGGCAACTGAGTTTGCTTCGGACCCAGAGGAAATTAAAGCTTTGATGGCACGTTATTATGCTAATCTGTACAGCACTAAACTAACTGAAGGGCACTTGGCTATAGATGATTTCTTGCATTCCCTTAAGTTTCCGGCTCTAGCTGCGGACTTTAAGGAGTACCTTGATGGACCACTGACAGTAGCGGAAATTGTAGAGGCAATAGAAACGTTTCCAGTGGGTAAAGCCCCTGGCGCAGATGGGTTGCCCATAGAAATTTATAAGAGGCATGCTGCTACCTTGGCTCCTCTCCTTCTAAAAACTTATGAGTATGCTCTCCAACAAAAGATTCTCCCGGCCTCTATGTATGAAGCCACTATCATACTCCTCCCCAAACCGGGAAAGGACTTAACAAGCCCGGACTCTTACAGGCCTATATCCCTTCTAACGGCTGATGTTAAGATATTGGCAAAAGTCTTAGCCAGGCGTCTGGCACAAGTCATCCCACATATAGTCACTGAGGACCAGACAGGGTTCATCCCGGGAAAAACAACAGCTCATAATGTTAGACGGCTGATGCTTAATCTCACTATAGACCATGCTAACTCGGGCCAGAGAGCTATTGCAGCCTTAGACGTTGCAAAAGCCTTTGATACGGTGGAATGGGCATATTTATGGAAAGTAATGGAGGCCTTCGGTATAGGTCCATACTATATTTCACTCACTCAAATTCTTTACAGGGCCCCGGTTGCTTCACTTAGAGTTAATGCCTCCCAGACCGACAGTTTTGTACTATCTAGAGGCACCAGGCAGGGGTGTCCTCTGTCACCCCTGCTTTTTGCACTAGCAATTGAGCCATTGGGAATAGCAATTAGACAAACTCCGCACATCAAGGGGCTCAGGATTAGACAACGGGAGGAAAAAATCCAGATGTATGCGGGTGACACCCTAGTGTATTTGGGTGACACCCTGGGTTCACTTGAGGCACTGTTGGCCCTTACTGAGAAATTTGGGAAGGTCTCAGGCCTGCAAACCAACCAAGCTAAATCCTCCTTATTTTTGCTTGATCCTGGGGAGACTTATACATTTCCTGCACCACTCCCTCTACAGCTTGCCTCGCAATTCACATATCTTGGTGTCAAGGTGGCCCTGCCAATATCGACATACTATGAGCATAACATAGCCCCCCTGTTACAATGGTCTCGTGATAAATTTCAGGTCTGGAAACAACTCCCACTGGGGCCGACAGGCCGTATTCAACTCATTAAAATGGTAATAGCGCCCAAAATATTGTACGGGTTGTGGCAGGCACCAATAAAAATTCACAAGGCCTTTTTTAACGAACTAGCGCAGGCTTTTAGGCTGTTTATTTGGGGTACATCTAGAAGCAGACTTTCTACTGCAACCCTCCATAGGCCTAAAGAGCTAGGAGGAATGGCTCTACCAGATATGCAGCTTTATTATCTGGCATCTCAGTTATCACAAGTTTGGACCCTTAGACACTCGTGCAAAGGGGAGGCGCTATACCAGCTATGGCAGGAGGTTTTGCAGACTGAGCTACCCCCAATCTATGCTTTGGAGCCCACAGGGTCAGGGGGCCCTAGGCCAATTTCCAACCCACTATTAATCTCCCAGAGGTACGTTCTTTCCTTAGCAAATCGTATCAATAAGGCTGACACTCTGGGCCCTCTCTCACCACTTTGGTATAACAAAGCTCTTGCCCCTCTTGACAGACTGCCTCCGCCCAAACCTTGGTTGGATGCTGGTATCTATACCTTAGGGCAGGTTTGGACCGAGCAGGGTATAGCTTCTTTTGATCACCTCAAAGAAACCTATTTATTGCCTGATACCCAATGGTTCACCTATTATAAAATTAGGAGAGCAGTTCAGCATTCCCTCCATTATAGGACCACTCAGTTGACGGCTTCACCAGTAGTTGAGGTGTTCCAGCAGGAACAGCCTGGTCATAAAATAACGTTGTTTTATAAAGCCCTCTTGTTGCCCATGGTACGTAGAGCACCTTTGAAAATCAGAGATAGATGGGAAGTGGATGTAGAGCAGATAACTGATGATCAGTGGGAACAGGTGCTTAAGACCCCTCTACAGATCTCTCCTATATATAAATACAGACTGCTTCAATTGTACTTTATTCACAGGGCTTACTACACAAGAACTCTTCTGCATAAACTGAACCCGGAGATTTCCCCTATGTGTTTGAGGTGTAACCAAGAGGAGGGGACTTTCTTACACACCTTCTGGTCATGTCAGGTAGTAAAGCCATACTGGCTAGCGATACAAGAGAGAGTTACCAGACTGTTAGGGTTTGAGGTCCCGCTAGATCCGAAATGGTACCTAATGGGAATTGACCCCCCCCATCCAACTAACTCGTCCAGCCAAAAAGATTGTACTCAAATTGTTGTTTCAGGCCCGTAGGCTTATAGCACAACACTGGAAAGATAGGAGCCCTCCCACTTATGCGGAATGGGAAAAATCTATTCAAGAAACTCAGGCAGTAGAGCATTTGATTGCTAAGAAAAATGGTACAGTCAAACAACATCTTGAGGTCTGGCAATTATGGATTCTTGAAAATGTCTAGTTTCATGTGTGATTGTGTACTGATATGTTTTTTTTCGATGTGCATATCCCCCTTGTGTCTCCTTGGTTTGTAATAATATGCTTGTGATCTGCTGAACTGCATGAATGTGATTCCATTGATGTACCTGCTATTGTTGTTCAAATAAAACTTACCTGAACAAAAAAAAAAAGAAATAGTCATACCATGGATCACTTTGATATGAATTTACCATCTTAAAGAAGCTAAAGACTCTCTGCCACCCCTACAAAATCCGTTGGGGCATTGTTTGTGCTGTTTGAAATTGTTAATCCTTGTCAGAAGTGTTTAATCCAGAGCTACCTGGTGACATCCCTTTGGCTCATGATCCACGAATGTAAAATTTAAGATAACAGCTTTTAAAGCCTGTGCAGATTTCAGGGGATCAGGGAACTCACTAGACCTAATCCCTATTGGTCTATGTCCCTATCTACGGGCAAGTCTTGCCTGAGAGGAGAGCTACCTCCCAGGCCCCCCTGGGTACAGCAATTCCTCATAAACGCCTTTTGGTTTTAAATGCCTTAAAGTTTTTAACGCTGCTTAACACTTAATTCACATGCAACACGTTGAATTCACAAAGTTAAGGTTTCAAACCAGAGCATACAAAGCCTGATCAGAATTTACCTGATTAACTCCTTAGTCGAGTTTGAATTTATAAAGGGCCAGTACATAAATTAAATTAAATTTCAAAAAAATCGAATATGAATTTTTTTTAAAAAACTGAAATCAAATTTAAACTATTCCAAGGTCGAATTTTGCTAAAAAAAAAACCCATTGAAAATCGAATTTCAAAATTCGAATTTTCACTTCGACCCTTGATAAACCTGCCCCTTAGTGATGGACTGTTGATTGCAATGATTCTTGAGGGCCTGCCTGAATCATTTAAAACCTTTGCTATCCATATCACACAAGGTGATGAAAAAGTGACTTTTACTGAGTTTAAAATGCAGTTAAGAAATTTTGAGGACACTGAGAAATAATTTGTTAGCCCAAACACTGATAATGTGATGCAGATCAGCACCCCTGTTACAACAGTAAGAGAGAGAGGCAACATTAACCCTGTCTGCAACAACTGCAACCAAAAGGGTCACAAAGCAAACGAAATTAAAGAAAGGCACAGTGTTATAACTATTGCATGAGCCCGACACATAAAGAGGCATTTTGCAGCCGCAAGGGGCGGAACAATGTAAAGCAAGCAGCTGATGACACAGAGCAAACATTTGCCTTCAAAATAAGTGAGAGGTAGTCAAACAGTTTTGAATATATTATCTGAACACTTTTGATGAGATTGGTGACAGTTGTCATGGTTGTTATGATATTCAAACCTGGCATGAAATCCTTGGTCACTGTAATTATCATGAAAGTGTAGTTGATGGAATGAAGATTAAGGGGTTAGGTTGATAAGATCAACCTAAGTTGTACCCAGGGAAAATTTGTCCAGAACAGAAACAGAAAGTCTGACACCCGTGTGCCCAGGGAAGTTGGCGGACGGTAAAAAGACTTCTGAAGTAGTGCTGAGGAGAGGTGACGCAGAAGTGTGTCTGACTGACAGCAAGGGGAACAGAGTAAAGACAACGTTACTACATGCACTGTATTTCCCCACATATCCACAGGACATTTTCTCTGTTGAAGCAGCAATAAGTAATGGCGCATCTGTTAAATTACGGCAAGATGGGAGTGAACTGATCCATAAGAATGGTACCAAATTCACCCTCAAGAAATATAACTAACTTTATTATATGAACACTTTTGATTAGACTGGTGACAGTTGTCATGGTTGTTATGATATTCAAACCTGACATATCTAGTATAGGTCAATCTAAAAACAACTGGACTTGCTGAGTAATCAATGAAGACGCTTCACTACTCATCCGAGCAGCTTCTTCGGCATATAAACTCTTCCACTAATCCATTTACAATGGCACATTGTAACTCTTCAAAGAGGTGACATCTGAAGAAATTCACAGAGGTGTTGATTCTGTGTAGTTGTGATAGGATTATCCAATGTGTCATGCAACTCCTAGATACAGGTGTTACTTGTGAGAGTTACATGAATGGACGTGTGAAGTGTTCTGAATCCGCCGGGGTACAGATGTTAGAACAGCATTGTATGTAGCAGACAGGTGGTGTCGAAGGCCCCCACCTCTGTTCCACCTTGACATGAATCGCCTCTTTCACGCCTCGTTCAAACCAGCGGTCTTCTTTATCCAAAAGAAAAAACACCAAAAGAAAAAACAAAGCAATGTGGTATACGGAGTCCAGTGTAGCGAGGAGTGCACAGATCTATACATTGGGGAGACAAAACAACTGCTCACCAAGCGAATGGCTCAGCACAGGAGGGAGAACTCTGCAGGGCAAAACTCAGTTGTCTTTCTACAAGGGACAAAAGACACTCCTTTGAAGATAGCAAGGTCCAAATCTTGGATAAAGAAGACCGCTGGTTTGAATGAGGCGTGAAAGAGGCGATTCATGTCAAGGTGGAGAAACCATCACTGAACAGAGGTGGGGGCCTTCGACACCACCTGTCTGCTACATACAATGCTGTTCTAACATCTGTAACCCGGCGGATTCAGAACACTTCACACGTCCATTCATGCAACTCTCACAAGTAACACCTCTTTCTAGGAGTTGCATGACACATTGGATAATCCTATCACAACTACACAGAATCAACATCTCTGTGAGTTTCTTCAGATGTCACCTCTTTGAAGAGTTACAATGTGCCATTGTAAATGGATTAGTGGAAGAGTTTATATGCCGAAAACTTCCCACACCAGTCAGTTGAACTGAAGAAGCTGCTCGGATGAGTAGTGAGACGTCTTCATTGATTACTCAGCAAGTCCAGTTGTTTTTAGATTGACCTATACTAGATATACCATGACCTGGGTGAATGAAAATCTTTATAGTCAAAACTGGCATGAAATCCTTGGTCACTGTAATTATCATGATCTTTTAAAACTACAAACTACAAAGAAGCAGGGATGCAACAAATCCACTATTTTGGAGTCGGCCGAACCCACAAATCCTTCGCAAAAGATTCGGCCGAATACCGAACCAAATCTGAATCCTAATTTGCATATGCAAATTAGGGGTGGGAAGGAGAAAACATTTTTACTTTCTTGTTTTGTGAAAAAAAGTCACAAAATTTCCCTCCATGTCCTAATTTGCATATGCAAATTAGGATTCAAATTTGGTTCGGCTGGGCAGAAGGATTCAGCCAAATCCGAATCCTGCTGAAAAGGCCGAATCCTGGATTCGTTGCATCCCTAGTAAGAATAGCATAAGACATGACACCTCAACACCTTACTCACCCCATCAAATTGGGACTGCTGAGAGAAATTCGAGAACACTATTTGAGACGACAAGGTGTATGTTACTTGAGAGAAAATTGCCAAAAGAGTTATGGACTCTTTATCTGTAGTGGGGCTTGATGATGTCACAGGCAGATCAGAGGGAAGGATTCTCTGATCCCCTACAGTGGCATGTCCTCCTAGCACACCAGTACCAAATATTTCATATTTTGATATTAATGGAGATTCCAGACTTTTATACCCTCATAAATCCCCGTGGGTATTAATATCTCCAACCTTCCCATTCACCCAGCTTCGTACTTCAGTAGTAGTATAATGAATTGAATTTGTAGGGAATATTGTTGGTAGCAAGGCAATATGTATTTTAAATACTTTTTATTGAATATATCATGACCAGTGGGGGCAGTCTCATACATATGTACAAAAGGGAAAGGAATTCACAAAAGTAGAGAAGCAATTTTTGGAATAAAAGTGGTGTTAAAACTGGAATAAATACATTCTCCATATTCACAAACAGAAATCCACCAAAGTTCCAACTGTTCATTTGTAGGTTTGTCATGGCTTTTGCAATGGTTGTGGTTTTGTTCTGTTCCTTTTAATGTTACAGTGAAGATAGTGATGCACTATTTGTATTGGGAAAGTTTCTGTACCACCCACTAATAACTCAGTATATATAACCGTCTTCTTTCTACTGTATTTATCACACAGACTATTAGTGTCTCTGTGTTTTGGTTCCCCCTAGTGAGTATGAAGATGATGCTGAGTCTGGGTTGGCTGTTCATTGCCATAGTCCATACGGCTGAACCCCTCATCTCTGATAACTTCAATAACTGCACAAAACCTTTCTATAAAAGGCAACTCCCTCAAGGCTTTGATGGCATTGCTCTCCCTCACCATTTTAATCCCTCAGATTTACCAGATGGGATAAAGGCAGAAGAACTGACCTCTCCAGCTTATATCTGTCAGCAATATGGGAACAAGTTTCACTTTGCTTCCCTGTATGACAGAGGGAGGCGCATTCCCCTCTATTCTGCCTACATTCTGGACAAGAGAGTGAAGAGACCTTCTTCTACACCAACAAATAATAGGCCAAGATCTTTCCACATAGAACCTCAGGTAAGAATTATGTATTATAAATAATAAATGTTGAAGCAGGAATCTTACAGTAGAAAATGCAAAGTTTTTATTTGAAGACTGACGTTTCAACCTCAACAAAGGTCTTTTTCAAAGGGCACAATCACAAAAAGAGAAGCCTGATAAATCCTATGGGGCTGGAAAGATGACATGATGACATAATTTTGAACAGTTGTTCGTGCTTGGTGAACATGAGCAATGTAAACACAAGGAAAACACTTGAAAATGAAATAAAAATAGATAGATAATTTTTTCACTAGCATCAATATCTATTCATTTTTGAGGTTGAAACATCAGTCTCCAGTATAATACCTGTAACATTTGGATTCCTGCTTATTACTCTTCCTTGATGATCTGCAATGAAATTTGAATGCCTTTATACTGTATATGTAAGTTTTATATATATATGGAACATACAAGAGGTCTTCTGCACTGTATCCATTATCTATATATTAAGGATGTTGAGACATTTTGTGCATTAAGCTACCTGCAACTTACTTGCTGCTCTCAAGGTTAAAACTCCCATTGCCGTTTTATTGGCCACCACTGGGATCACCTGACTATAGCTGGGAAGGGTGGGAGCTACAACATGGAGCTGGTCACTGCTCCTGTACAAAATACACCAATAATTTTTAAAAACATTAAGCAGGAGTGCAATGAAGCTGTGACCACAAAATACATATAGACAAATATAAGAGGTCCTCTGCACTCAACCCATTATTAATATATTAAGGACCAAAAAATGCCTTACCCTTTAAACAAAGCATGTATTGTTCGTCCATATATTGCAATATATTTAAGATGGCCAACTATGTCAAAATCATTCCTGGTCTGGTCAGACTCAACTTGCATCTGATTTTAACCTTGAAATTTGCAGTTAAAGCTTTACCCCTGAGTAAAATGTATAATGAAGCAATAGAATTCTTAATGAATCAGATAAAATTGAGCATAGGACTGGCCAGACCAGGGATGACTTTGAGGTAGTTGGCCATCTTAAATATATTGCAATATATGGACAAACAATCCCTGTTTTGTTTAAAGGGTAAGGCATTTTTTAGTAGGTTAAGGCATGTAATTGCTGTTGGGAAATCCCTTTCAATCCTTGGAATCATTTATGTTTGTATATCTGTGGAAGTTCAGACAAGTTTATGCACCATTTCTACATAATCCCAACTGAATGAGCTCATGTCAAAAAGAGGGGCATGTTTTCCCTTTAAACAGAGATTCCTATGTAATTTTGCCTTTATTATATTACAATATAATCAAACATGGGGACAAAGGAAAGACTAATTCACTGCTAGAAAAACTATGCTTAATACTTCCAACTTGTATTGCAGGAACAAACTGTAGACCAGTGTTTTTATTCTCTTAAATATCATGTATATTGAAAAGAGATGTCCTGTTTGTACAGGTACCGTATATGCTTACTGAATAAATCCTATTTATTTTTACTTTCAGCTTGTTTATAGAGGGTTGGATGGCAAAATGCAATTTGAATATGACACCAGAAATTCAATAAAACAATACAACAAAGAGCATAACATTTCAGAAAATGAGGAGAAAAATCGACCAGCTAATCTCATTCGGACAAGCCAAGCTGTTGATGATGACTATAAAAACCCTCGCTATCAAAGAGGCCATGTAAATCCCAATGGGCATCATGCAGAGGACAGTGAGAAGGAAGCAACATTCACCTTCACCAACGTGGTGCCAATGACAAAGGAACTGAACACAGACATCTGGAACAAATATGAGAATGAACTGATACAGAATGCTAGTAACTGCACCACTATGTATGTGGTGACTGGTATTGTGCCTGGCAATAACTGGATAACATATAAAAGGGTTAACCGTGTGAATATTCCCAGCTATGTGTGGAATGCTTATTGCTGTGTAAATAATAATAACATTCCAATCAGGTCAGGGGCGGGTCTAAGGGTAAATGATAATTCAAACAGTTCTGTTAATAAAATTACAATTAATGAGCTTCAAGTGCAACTCACAAATATTTTAGGAAATATTGTTATATTCCAAAATAATTGTGCTTAATGAACATCCTGAAAAAAATGCTGAAAACTTTGAAAAGCAAAAAGAGCTATTAACCAAATCAGAGCCATAGGCCTATTCTAACTGCACACAATGCTTTCATACTGCCCTCACCTACATATTTCAATTTTCAGACTTTAAACATAGTATCATACATTTTCTGACCTGTTGGTCGCTTCTTTCAATTCTAGCAAATAGTAAATGCTCTGCTTATTGTTTAGGATAGTAAGTCTGCTAACATATGCCACTGCCAAATAAAATCTGCTCTGAATTATGTCAAATATGTCTTACTTCATTAGCAGATCTGTTTTCCTGCATAGAATCCACATTTTATGGACCCCACTTTAATCTTGGTCTGCCTCTCATAGATAGATAAACAGACAGACAGATAGATAGATGATAGATAGATAGATAGATAGACAGACAGACAGACAGACAGACAGATAGATAGATAGATAGATAGATAGATAGATAGACAGACAGACAGACAGACAGACAGACAGATAGATAGATAGATGATAGATAGATGATAGATAGATAGATAGATGATAGATAGATAGATAGATAGATAGATAGATAGATAGATAGATAGATAGATAGATAGATGATAGATAGATAGATAGATAGATGATAGATAGATAGATAGATGATAGATAGATAGATAGATAGATAGATAGATAGATGATAGATAGATAGATAGATAGATAGATAGATAGATAGATAGATAGATAGATAGACTTATAGACTTATATACATTGTACCAATATGGATGTTATATGGTGATCAGTAGTGATGGGCGAATTTATTCGCCAGGCGCGAATTCGCGGCGAATTTGCGCGATTCGCAGCCAGCGAATAAATTCGCGAAACTCCCGCGAAAATTCGCGTAAAAAAATTCGCCGGCGTCAAAAATTTTTTTCGAAAAAATGGACGCCGGCGTCGAAAACGGGCGCCGGCGTCGAAAATGGGCGCTGGCGTCGGAAAAACGGGCGCCGGCGTCAAAAACGGGCACCGGCGTCAAAAACAGGCGCCGGCGTCAAAAACGAGACGCCGGCGCCGTTTCGCGAATTTTTCGCCGTTTCGCGAATTTCGCGCGAAATTCGCGAATTTTTCGGCGAAGCGAAACGGCGCAAATTCGCCCATCACTAGTGATCAGCTGACCCCTTCACATTCAATAGTGAGATTAAATTTTACTTTGAAGAGGGTGTGCAATATCCTGTGTGGTGCAAAATCATATGCCTGTGTTAACAGCAATTGATCAATATAAACAATGTCAAAATCAAGTCCCATGATAAATATAATATAAATAATAACAATAATAACAAACAGGTTGGCGAACCGACACCTTGGTTTTATTAACAGCAGTGATGGGCAAATTTGTCCCGTTCCGTTTGCCAAAAAATTTGCGAAACACGAGTTTTGACGCCTTCGTCAACTCTCGACAATTTTGATGCTCGCGTCCATTTTGATGCTCGCATTAAAGTCAATAGGCGTCCAAATAATGATGACGCGACGATTTTTTTGACGCTGGTGAATTTTCGCTTCAGTTTTGCAAATTTATTCGCTGGCGGCAAAATACGGAAATTCCCCGCAAATTAGTGCCTGGCGAATTTATTCACCCATCACTAATTAACAGGTATTATGTGGCATCTTTTTAGCAGAGAAAACCTATACCCAAAGTCTCACCAAAAGTACTCAACTCCACTCACACCCGTCACAAAAGACCTTAGACCTAGTTTCTTCCACACGCAAACTCTTTATTCTCATTATACTCCTAGTCCTTTTTTCTTGACATTCTATTCTCTATATTCCATCTATTCAGTTTATATCCCTCCTAAAGAAACAGGGTATGACTATGAAATTGGCCAAATGGTTACAAGCAGGAGGGCTCACTGACACCTGGGCCCACAGGGAGTTTTCCCTGAATCCTGGTAGGCCAATCCGACACTGCACTAGAGATGCCTTAAGGGGTGTTGGTGAACAAATTAAAGGCTGGTGAGGTGCCCTTTTTTTAAAAAAAGTTTTAGTTATTATCAAAATAATGTTCTGGACACCTTTAGACGTGTGTTTGTTTCATCTGGCATCATAAGATAACCCATAGGTTGTCTGGACTAAGTCATCAAAATACATTGATGGCAAATTGAGCCATTTGAGCATTTGTTCCATAGAATTATACTAAATCCGGGGGCTTCCCACTGATGACATGGAAATAAATTTTAATGTGCCCATGCACATGTAACTAGTTTTCATTTTTCATAAGGTATATATATATATATATATATATATATATATATATATGTTTAATTTCTCAGTGTGCCACAATTGAATAAAAGCCCTTTGCATTGGGTGTGCTTAGGAAACCCATAGAGCAGAGGTCTTCAGAAGTTTAGGTCCCCTTAATTTATCAGAGTCCAGCTATTTGAAAACATTGTCATAATGCATCTATTATCCTATACATTGTAAATAAGCATTCACTGTTAATTTTCATTTTAATAACCAGGCTGCTCCCCAACCATTGACTGATCTAGGCCTCCATGGGGGGCAGCTGTTGGGGTTGGGAACCCCTGGAAGAGAGGCCTGTGCAGGGGCCCTGTGCTTAGAAGATGAGTTTAGAACACCTTCTCTTTGCAGGATAAACTTACACTTAAACATCAAATCATATTACCAGTAAAACATTATGACATAATGATTTGGCGAAGGAGACTGGCAAAGCATAGGGGCAAAGACACTAAGATTATATGTGACAATGTGTACAGACTGGAGAAAATCCCAGGTTGAGTTATTAATTATGGTTATTTTGTAAAATATTGATATATAAATGCACAAGGGCTCTCTGAGAAAGTATGTGGGTTTTACTTTTATTAAACAGCAAGGGCAAACCCTCAATAGCAGTAACACTGGATTCTGGAAAAATGTCACTGTCCTCTTTCAAGTTAAAAAAAAATTGAGTAGTATGGCTCTGGGTCTTGATAGTTAAGCCACAACTTGCTTGGGAAATGGTTTGCTCTACTTTTGCTTACCTTCACTCCTAAGCATACTGGAATGACTACTGCAAGTTTTCTGTTCATTTAAATGCCATTTTCTTGCACTCTTTCTTGGCATGGGAACAGTGTCTCCAAAATGGGACAAATAAAATTGCACCTCTCAGTATCCACTGCCCTAATATATCACAGGTACTGACTGAAGAAACAGTGAGTGAAATGAGAGTGAAGGGAGGAATTCACTGGTTTTTATATAAAATATACAGTGCAAGCAGATAAAATATATTTTTTTAATTACCGTATATACTTGAGTATAAGCCAAGTTTTTCAGCATCCAAAATGTGCTGAAAAAGTCTACCTCAGCTTATACTCGAGTCAGCGGGCAATAGCTGAGATTGCAGTCACTTTTAATCCTTCCTATACCAGAGAGACTGCAATATCACACAGTGCCCTCTGTTGGTTATATGAAAGAATAACAGTGTGCCCTCTGTTGGTTATATTAAAGAATAACAGTGACTGCAATATGACACAGCGCCATCTGTTGGTTATATGAAAGAATAACAGTGACTGCAATATCACACAGCGCCCTCTGTTGGTTATATGAAAGGATAACAGTGCGCCCTCTGTTGGTTATATGAAAGAATAACAGTGACTGCAATATCACACAGCGCCATCTGTTGGTTATATGAAAGAATAACAGTGACTGCAATATCACACAGCTCCCTCTGTTGGTTATATGAAGGATTAACAGTGATGGCAATATCACACAGCGCCCTCTTTTGGTTATTCGAAAGATTAACAGTGATGGCAATATCACACAGCACCCTCTGCACATGGTAGTGGGACAGTGGGACAATGCACACAGTAATCCGTTTGACAATTCTCTATTACCATCAACTTTGCAAAGAAGTCCGGTTGATCGCTGGGGGGGGTCGCTTCGGCAGAATGTGCACTGCTGGGAGACAGGGCTGTAGTTCTGTCAAGGCTTATACTCGAGTCAATAAGTTTTCCCAGTTTTCGTAGGTAAAATTAGGTACCTTGGCTTATACTCGAGTATTTACGGGTATGTCAAATAAAAGTTGAAAGTACAGAATCTGTGCAAATATGAAAAGTGGACTTTGAACTGACATTCAATTTTAGGTTCTTGTGTTTCTGTGTTCAAATCTTTAAGTCTTAACCTTAGTATCTAGGTTCCAGTGACAAACAATCTGGGGACTCCCCAGAAACATTTTCAATCTGTGGAGTCTAGCCGGCACCGAGCCCCCTCAACCCATGCCAATGGAAAGAGTAATACATATGCCAAAGAAAAGGACAGCCAGGGGAAGATGCCAATATGTTAGGCACCCCAGTTAATCTAACCCCAATTTTTTTCCAGTGGAAAAGTGCTCCCTTTTATAAAAAATGCAACAGAGCAATTTAAAAATGTTGCTCTAGGAAAAGTTGTTTACATTGTGAATATTTGTTCCACTACTGCCCAGGGGTGCTACACAATTGAGGTGGGTTTAAAAACCCGCCTCAGTTGGCAGTGTTGTACAAGTTCCAAGGTGTGGACATTTGGCTCTTCTAGTGCAAGAGAATGCAATTGTGCTCTCTGCACTAGCGATGTAGCCCCCTCCAGTGCAGGAAAGGTAAGCGATTGGTGCAGAGTGCAATGGAGCTCATGGGCGCCAACTTCCGGATCTTCACTTCTTCATATGCTCTTCCTTCCAATTCACTGCATTTTTGGTGCATGCGCAGTTGCTATGAACTGGAAGACTGCTCCAACTGCAGCAATAGGGTGATCCCTTAGAGATGAAGACCAAAGATCTGGAAGATGGCACCCATGAGCTTTGCTCTTTAATTGACAGAATAGCTACTAGGGAGGACGTTCCTTAAGAAATAATCATAAATGATCTTTAAGTAGGCACTTCTACTATTGGTTCAAGGAGAGTTACTATTGTATCAATGCCCAACACTGTATACAAATTGGCAATTTGCCATTTTTTGTACTTTGCACACTGTGTGGGAAAGCTGAAGAATGGCCCTTTTTGGAGTGCAGCGACATGCAGCATGCCCTACAAATACAGCTCTGACTAACACAGGCAGAGCTTTTACCCTTTCACTATTTTGATTGTTAGATTGTCAATTTCCTTTTGCACCTTATCATGCCTAGGACCATGGGTGGCATCATCACTATTTGCATCTATAAAAATGTGATTGCATGAATTTCTCCCAGTCATAATGGAATTGCCACCAGGGAAGATTAATTGTGGCATTGGCCCTAGGCTGTACCCTGCCAAAGCTCCTCAGTGTGTATCCCCACTAAAACCATTCCACAGCTCTGGTCCCCAAGCCACCACTCACCATATCTCTCCTCCTTTTGCTTTAAGATAGCTCTTATAGCCTCCTTTTGGTGACCTCTGGTGCACTTATTAGCCTTCTCTGGCACCCACTGACTAGGACCCTCGTTGTACAACAGACCATGGGTAGTGTATTCCCTCTATCCCTGTCTCACAACAACCTGCTGTAATGCCTGATGCACAGGAAGAGAGAGAGACATTTCACTAAGTGAAAAAAAAAATGTCTCTAGAAAACAAAAGGGTTAATTAATCAAAGCTGGGAAAATTTGGACCAGGGCATTAACCCATGACAACCAATTAAATGTTTTTTTTCAGTAGTATACCTACAGCTGACTAAGAAAAAGTAAATCACTATGAACTGGAAAAAACTCTCTTTTTAATAAGGAAGTGGAACAGTGCTTTATTAGCAGGTTCATGCAACCATTACACTTCAACAGTAACCAACTCTAATACTCTAAGCAGTATAGAAAGTTCTATGTATGTGCACCGTGTCACCTACAGGCCATTTGTATAAACACCACATATCCCCCTATAGTAGGAAAGTATTTAGCCAAATGTAATAAATCTTAAAGCAATATTATGCATTCTTCACATCACATAGTCCTTGGTCCATGCAGGTCGTTTTCTGATTCTCTCAGTATGTCTCATAGGTTCACTTTCTTCAGGTCTATTGCAGTTGGCATCAGGAGTAGCAAAATGTCCTTTATCAAATGGAGCTTCTCCAAAGTCATATCTAACAGGAGCAAGATGACTTGCATTCCATATGCATCCATCAGACAGTTCATATGTGTATGGTCCTCGCTGGCACCTCACTTCAAGTGGTGTAGTACATTTAGATTGTCCTTGTTTCAGTAGTCCTGGTTTCTTAATTCCGACTAAATATCCAGGCTAAAGTGCACTTCTCTTGCACCACATTTTCTGTCAGTATAAGCCTTGCATTTGGCTTATTGATGTTTGACAATATCAGCAGTAGACAATTTTTAGGCACAGTATTTTGATTTTAAGTAAGTTTGAAATCTGCAACATGTAACTTAGTGCACATCTGTCAGCCATGTAATAATTCAGCTGGAGATGATTGGGTTGTTGCATGGCATGTAGGAACTCTGTTGTAAATACTTTCCAAGATCTCCCAGTAAGATTTGCTGTCTGTTGTGCTTCTTTCAGACTTCTGTTGAATCACTCGATTTCTCCATTTGCTTGTGGGTAATACACTGAAGATTTCCTATGCACAATATTCCCTCTCTTATAGCAAATCCACACTCTATAGGAGCATCTAAAGACCCACAATATCAATAGCAAGTTTTCCCATGCTGAATCAGGAAATGGTACAGGCTGAAGTGGTGAATTTTTGAACACAGGCTGTGTGGCAGGCACTGGTGCTGTAGTAATGAGACCATCAACTAATTGTAGGTTTAATGTAGCAAAGAGGTCCCTTCCAAGTATAGCAGTACCCCTATTCACAATGTAAAAGTCACATTTTGCAGTATTTGATTCAAATCGTACAGTCACTAGCAAGCAACCAAACACAGGGATTGAATCTTTAAGTAACTGTAATAGCCTTTGCATGGGTTAAATCTTGCTCTAGGAGCAGTCTCTCTAATGCGAGGTGAGTTTGTTTTTTCCCACATTTGGTCTCTTAGCATTTCATCTGTTAGATTCCCAAACTAACAGCTAACAACCAGCTCTCTCAAAGCTGCTACAAATTCTTCTGTGCATTTGCCATTATGTTGTCCATGTTGTCAGAATTTATATCTTTCAGCCATCACATTTACTCTTGGCACAAAAAAGTTCTTCATCTTCTAACAGTAAGAGCAGTTTCATAAGTATAATCAGGTAATGGTAATGTATAGAATATACGCTGTCACTCTGCTCCCAGGCAGTGAATAAGTAAAGCACGCTTTCTAGCAGCAGACATCTCCCCTTGGTTTAGCAGCAATAATGTCATTTTCAAACATATGGATCCAAGTAGTAAAAGGTATGTAGGCTCACCAGGGTTTGGAAGAAAAGGTGCAGGCTGCTGCAGAGGTAGAAGAGACATCTCGTCACCAATTTGTTATGTTATGGTAGCCGAGGATGAGTAAAGTATAACAGTGCTTTATTAGCAGGTTCATACAGCCATTACACTTCAACAGTGTAATGGAGTCTGAGCTGGGTGACCAAGATGGCGTCCAAGGTGGTGGCTCCCTGGTTCCTCACGGACGCAGCCGGATGACGCCGACCTCTTCACGCACTCGGATTGGTCGCCGGCGACGGAATGGGCGTCGGCGTCAATAATGGGCGCCGGTGTCGGACACATACGTCAGCGCGGCAGTCGCTGACGTCAGCGCGTCCGCGCACACGTCATGACGGCGTTGCGTCCAAAATTGGCGCCAAATCTGGGCCTATAAGAAGGAACCCTGGAAAGTCATCAGTGCCCAATTATAGGTTTAGCTTGCTACTCCTGGGTGTGATCATTGTGAAATCCTTGTTATTCGTGTACCGACCTTTGCCTGAATTCCTCGACCTTGAACCTCTTCTGCCTGGACTGATCTTGTTGCCTGTTTGACCATTCTTCCGTCTCATCCTTATCTGTACTTCGAACTTGGACATTGTTATCTCCTCCCTTGGTCCTCACTACCCCTGAGGCCTTTGGGCCTTACATTATAATTGGGCCATGGACCCCTCGGAGGAAAACCCAGCGCCGCCTGATGTCGGTGGAGCGCTTCGTGGTCTGGCTTCTCGGATGCAGTCCTATGAGGTACAGCAGTCCCATTTTGGTCAGGCTCTGGAAACAATCCTGGCAAAGTTGTCGGCCTTAACACCTGCTGATCATGTTCCTGTACCTGTACCTGTGGCTCCACTCCAGGTCTCCGAGCCCCGCATTCCGGCTCCTCCACTCTACAGTGGTGACCCTGCAGCCTGCCGCGGGTTTATCAACCAGTTCGAGGTCCACTTTGCACTCTCACCCAGCCAATTCGTTTCCGAACGTGCCAAGGTGGGCTTCATATTTTCCCGCCTGCAAGGGAAGGCATTAGAGTGGGCTTCACCTTTATGGGAGAAGGAAGATCCAGTTATTGACAATGCCAGGTCCTTCGTTCGCTAACTCCGTGTTGTCTTTGATGCTCCGGGTCGTGCCACAGCTGCTTCCGCACGCCTGTTCCATCTACAACAGGGAACTCGCCCTGTCTCGGAGTACGCCATTGAATTCCGCACCCTGGTCGCAGAGACTTCGTGGAATAATGACGGGTATCACACTGCCTTTTACAACGGCCTGGCGATACGCATAAAAAATGATCTGGTGTCCAGGGAAATTCCATCTCGCTGGGAAGATCTAGTCGCCTTGGCCATAAAGGTTGATACTCGGCAGAGGGAGTTTCAAGCTGAGCTCGACAGAGAGCGCTCCCCAATCAAGAGATTCCACAGGTTTCAACCTACTCTGGCTCCTCGTTTTCAAAGACCCTTCCTTCCCAATCCGGCTTCCACTTTGCCTTCTCCAACTCCTGCGGCTTCTGCTTCTTCTTCCCTGCCTACGGAAGAACCTATGCAGATCGGACGGGCTCGTCTAACCGAACAGGAAAAGCTTCGGAGAAGGGCTGCTGGACTTTGCCTCTACTGTGGTGGAAAATCCCACTTCGCCTATGAGTGCCCAGTGAGGCCGGGAAATGCCAGCACCTAGGTAAGACTGGGGAGACTTACCTGGGTGGAATTGGTCCTTCTCCCCATTCTTCTGCTCAACGCTTCCTCCTTCCTGTGCAGATTCGTTTTGGAACCCAGACGATTTCTTCCGAAGCCTTCCTTGATTCTGGCACAGCTGGGAATTTCATGGATAAAATCTTCGCTGAAAGTCACTCCATTCCCCTGCGATCCGTGGCTGTTCCCCTTCGTGCATTGGCGATTGATGACCGACCGCTGTCTTCTGCCATTATTTCTCACTCCACCGATGAACTTTCTGCTATTGTGGGAACCATGCATCTTGAAAGATTGTCTTTTTTCTTAATTGACTGTCCTTCCACTCCCGTTGTGCTTCGTCTCAAATCTCCCGTTGGAGTCCTTTCTGCCAACAAAATTGTTTACCTACCAAATCCATCATTAAAGTTTCATCTGTGTCTCCAAATTCTTCTCTACCCCCTGTTTATCAAGCCTTTTCTGATGTCTTCAATAAAAAGTCTGCCGAAGTTCTGCCTCCCCATCGCCCTTATGATTGCCCCATCGAACTTCTTCCTGGGACCATGCCTCCCAGGGGCCGCACCTATCCGCTTTCCCCTTCTGAAACCCGTGCCATGAAGGAATACATACAAGAGAATTTGCAAAGAGGTTTTATTCGTCCTTCTTCTTCCCCGGCAGGAGCCGGCTTCTTCTTTGTAGAAAAGAAAGATGGAGGTTTGCGGCCCTGCATTGATTATAGGGGTTTAAACAAAATTACAATAAAAAACCGTTATCCCCTTCCCCTCATCTCTGAACTCTTTGACCAACTCAAGGGGGCTTGTCTTTTCACCAAGCTAGATCTTCGTGGGGCTTACAATTTAATCCGGGTCAGAGAGGGAGACGAATGGAAGACCGCATTTAACACTCGTGACGGCCATTACGAGTATCTTGTGATGCCATTCGGCCTCTGTAACGCCCCCGCGGTTTTTCAAGAGTTTGTAAATGATATTTTCAGAGATTTGTTGGGCCAATATGTGGTGGTGTACTTGGACGATATTCTTATTTTTTCCAAGAACCTTGCTGAGCACCGTCTTCAAGTCCAAGAAGTCCTTTCCCGTCTGCGGAGTAATAACTTATTCGCCAAGTTGGAGAAATGTTCCTTTGAGGTTTCGTCCATCTCCTTCCTTGGTTACATCATTTCTCAACAGGGCTTCAGAATGGATCCTGCTAAAATTTCCGCTATCCAGGATTGGCCTCTCCCCACCAGTGTTAAAGCTATCCAAAGATTCATTGGCTTCGCCGACTATTATAGACAATTCATTAAGGGGTTTTCATCCAAGATTGCTCCCATTCTTTCCCTCATCCGAAAAGGGGGTAAGCCTCAACATTGGCCACCTTTAGCTTTGGAGGCATTCAAGACTCTTAAAACTTCTTTTTCTTCCGCTCCCATTCTCAGACACCCAGAACCTTTCCAACCATTCTTCATTGAAGTGGACGCTTCAGATGTCGGTGCTGGAGCAATTTTGTCTCAAAGAGCGTCTACTGATGGAAAACTACATCCCTGTGCCTTCTTTTCGAAAAAAATCACCTCTTCTGAACAAAATTATGATGTGGGAAATCGTGAGTTACTGGCCGTCAAGCTTGCGTTAGAGGAATGGAGACATTTGCTGGAAGGTTCTTCTGTCCCTGTGACCATCTATACGGACCATAAAAATCTAGAGTACATCCAGACACTCAAACGCCTCAATCCTCGTCAAGCTAGGTGGGCACTATTCTTCTCTCGCTTTAATTTCATTTTAACCTTTCGGCCTGGTGCTAGGAACAAGAAGGCGGACGCTCTTTCCAGAAGCTTTCTTCTCGAAGATCTCAATTCTGCAGAACCGGAATCCGTTGTGCCTCCTACAAAGATCATCGCTGCTCTATTTCCCTCCTTGGCCTCTCAATTATTGTCTGTTCAATCTTCCGCTCCTGTAGGAACTCCTGTTGGTGTTGCCTTCGTCCCTCCTGAACTTCGTCGTTCCATTCTGGTTCAGTCCCACAGCTCCAAGCAGGCCGGTCATCCGGGAATTAAAAAAACCACTGAACTCCTGTCTCGTCTTGTATGGTGGCCTTCCCTAAGAAAAGATGTCAAAGACTTTGTTTCTTCTTGCTCTGTGTGTGCTGTATCCAAGTCTGGGCATTCCCCTCCTAAGGGGTTACTCCTACCACTACCTATTCCTTCCCGCCCATGGACTCATCTATCTATGGACTTCATTGTGGATCTCCCTAGTTCCTCTGGTTATACAGTTATTTGGGTGGTGATTGATAGATTCAGCAAAATGGCACATTTTACTCCTCTTCGAAAACTCCCCTCTGCTCCTGAACTTTCCTCATTATTTATTAAACACATTTTCCGCCTCCACGGTTTCCCTGCCGAAATTGTCTCTGACCGTGGTTCTCAATTTGTTTCCAAGTTTTGGAGATCCCTGTGTAAAGCCCTTGGTGTTTCTCTTCAGTTTTCTTCTTCTTACCACCCACAGTCTAATGGAGCAGCAGAAAGGGTTAACCAGGCCCTTGAACAGTTTCTCCGATGCCATGTATCCTTGTGCCAAGACGATTGGGCGGATCTGCTTCCATGGGCTGAATTCGCACATAACAATGCCTTACACGTTTCTTCTGGAAAATCCCCTTTTTTTGTATGTACGGTCTTAACCCTTTGGCTTTTCCTCAGGACTTATTACTCACCAATGTCCCTGCCGCCAATGACCAAGCTGCCCACATGTCGGCCATCTGGCACGCCACTGTTGTCAATCTAGAGAAGAGTTCCTTGGTCCAGAAAAAATTTGCTGATCTAAGAAGAATTCCTTCCCCTCTGTATGCACCCGGTGACAAGGTTTGGCTTTCTACGCGGAACATTCGTCTCAAAGTCCCCTCTCCTAAACTTGGTCCCAAGTTTATTGGTCCCTTCTCTGTCTCTGAGATCATCAATCCGGTGGCTGTCCGTTTACAACTTCCCTCGGAAATGCGGATTCCGAACGCCTTCCATGTCTCCTTGCTCAAACCCGCAGGTACTTCTTCTTCCTCCTCAGCTCCTGTCATGGTGGACGGTCATCAAGAATTTGAGGTGAAAAGAATCCTGGACTCCCGAATTTCTAGGGGCACCCTACAATACCTCATTGAGTGGAAGGGGTTCGGTCCTGAGGAGTGCTCCTGGGTAAGATGTTCAGATGTCCATGCTCCTCTCCTGGTCCAAAAATTTCATCGGCAGTTTCCTTCTAACCCAGGTGGTCCTGAGGCCCCCCCTAGGGAGGGGGGTACTGTAATGGAGTCTGAGCTGGGTGACCAAGATGGCGTCCAAGATGGTGGCTCCCTGGTTCCTCACGGACGCAGCCGGATGACGCCGACCTCTTCACGCACTCGGATTGGTCGCCGGGGTCGGCGTCAATAATGGGCGCCGGCGTCGGTCGCATACGTCAGCACGTCAGTCGCATACGTCAGCGCGTCCGCGCACACGTCATGACGGCGTTGCGTCCAAAATTGGCGCCAAATCTGGGCCTATAAGAAGGAACCCTGGAAAGTCATCAGTGCCCAATTATAGGTTTAGCTTGCTACACCTGGGTGTGATCATTGTGAAATCCTTGTTATTCGTGTACCGACCTTTGCCTGAATTCCTCGACCTTGAACCTCTTCTGCCTGGACTGATCTTGTTGCCTGTTTGACCATTCTTCCGTCTCATCCTTATCTGTACCGCGAACTTGGACATTGTTATCTCCTCCCTTGGTCCTCACTACCCCTGAGGCCTTTGGGCCTTACAAACAGTAACCAACTCTAATACTCTAAGCAGTATAGAAATTACTATGTATACACAGTATAACTCATGTGCACAGTGCCACCTACAGGCCAATCTTAGGAACTGGAGACAGTTTCAGAGGAATTTTTTCCACCTGCTTCTGGATCAGCAAGAAGTTGTATATGACTAATGATGAGTGAATATGTCCCGTTTCACTTTGCTGAAAAAGTTGCAAAGCTGCAAAAAATTTGCAAAACTATAAAAAATTCACAAAAAGCATTGAAGTCAATGGGCTTCAAAAATTCTGCTTGCAACATTTTTTTACGTGTGCAACAATTTTTCTCACTCCAATTGCAAAAGTCAATGGGCGTTTTTTCTTATGGCGACTTTTTGTACAAATGTATAAGTCAATGGATGTTTTTTCGTATGGTGACTTTTTTGTCTCAGCTGTGAATTTTTCTGTGTTTCTCGAAAAAATTCACAAATGGCGAAATGCGGAATTTCTGGAGAAAAAAAACTCTCATCACTCTATACAGTATGACTATGTTTTATTGCAATTACTCTGTAACTATAACTTCACTGTACACCAATGAATGTCAAATATAATACAAATGCATTATATTATGAAAGATCTTTTTCATTCTGAAGAATGCTGTCTTTACCTCATTATTTCTTAGACTATATATAAGGGGGTTCAACATGGGGGTCACGGCTGCATACAGCACTGAAAAACCCTGATCTAAATCTTCACTATGTTCAGAAGGAGGTCTCATGTACATGCACATTGCAGTTCCATAGAAAATCCCAAGTACAGTAAGATGGGAAGAACAGGTGGAGAAGGCTTTTCTTCTCCCATTTGAGGACTTAATGGACAGGATGATCCTTATTATCTTGATGTAAGAGATAATACTGAGCAGAAATGGGCAAAACCCAAAAATCAGTGTTTCCGCATAGATTATAATGCGGAATGTAATAGTGCTGCAAGATACTTTTAGCACAGCTTTCACATCACAGAAGAAGTTGTATAAATCCCCTGCTTTACATAAGGTCAACTGGGAAGCCAACAAAGTCATAAAGAATGAATTTAAGAATCCGGTTATCCACGTGGCAACTATAAGCAGAACATATTTCTTTTTATTCATAATATGGGCATAATGTAAAGGCTTACAGATAGCAACGTATCGGTCATATGCCATGAAGGACAATAATGTATCTTCTGTGCTAGCTACACATATATATAAGTACATCTGACTGTAACATTGCATGGCTGACATTGAATTATTCCCAAAAAGTAAAATGTCCATCAGCTTAGGGAGAGTGATTGTGGTAAATAGAATATCCGTGCAGGAAAGGTTACAGAGAAAGAAGTACATAGGGGTATGTAAATTAGAATCCAAAAATATGACTGTAATTATAATTATGTTCCCCATTATGCCAGTTAAATAGATAATGAAAAACACAAGGGAAAGAATTGAGTAACTTCCCAGACAGCTGGAAAACGCTAAAATCCGGAAGATTGCTGTTGATGTCTGGTTGTCCATGAGATTAGAATTCTGAAACAAAATAATTTTTTATAGGTTATATAACAATTCTAAAGAAAAGATATCTTTATAATACTTGTTCCAAATAACTATTAAACTACAACATGGCAAGCAAGGGATACAATTTCAAATTATGGTAAAATACAGTAAAAATAAATGTAAAGGGGGTTAAATACTAATACTCTATGGCAGTGATCCCCAACCAGTAGCTCCTGAGCAACATGCTCACCAACCCCTTAGATGTTGTTCCCAGTGGCCTCAAAACAGGTGCTTATTTTTGAATTCCAGGCTGGGAGGTGAGTTTTGGTTGCATAAAAAACAGTCCACATAGGGGCTACCAAACGGCCAATCACAGCACTGATTTTGCACCTCCCAAGAATATTTTTTCATGCTTGTGTTACTCTCCAACTCTTTTTATATCTCAATGCTGCTCACAGGTAAAAAAGGTTGGGGGACCCCCTGCTCTGTGCTCAAGAAGGGATAATGTTTAGCACATTGTAATGGATTATTCCTTCAGTCCAATGGTGCAAGCATTGGATTGGAGTCAATGTAAAAGGAACAACTAGTGGCACATTTATTAAAGGTCGAATTTCGAATTCATGTGAGTTTTCAAAAACTCACATAAATTCGAAATTCAACCAATCGTGTGACTATAAAACAGACATATAAGAGATATATACGTACAAGAATCATAAGAAGAAACTTGCCAACCATATCTTATATCCAAAATACATATCTTAAATCCGAAATAATTTAAATGTTAGAACCCATTCCCCCATTAGACAAATAGCGTAAGGATCAAATTGGTGTAAATGTAAAGGAACAACTAGGGGCAGATTTACTAAGGTTTGAATGGAAAATTCAAATTTTCAATTTTTTTTGCTTAAAACTCACAAATTCAAATTTAAAGCCATCAACTCGAATTCGAAATGGAATGTGACATTTATCACACCTCAACCCTGGATACAGTTCGAACATTCACCATCTAAAACCTGCCGAGTTCATGTAGAAGTCAGTGGCAGAGGTCCATTAAACCATTTGAAGATGTTAATTACCTTCATGACATTCTAGGTTTTTTCAGACAATAACTCAATTTGAATTAGATTCATTATTAGATTCAAATATTACATCAAATATTATAGACGTTCACGTTTTTTCATAAATAATCTACCATTCGATTTGCAAGTACATTCTAATTTATTAAAAAAAAATTCAGATAACTTTGAAATTTGATCTTTGATAAATTCTGTTTTCCAGAATGCTCAGGACCTGTGGATTTCCAGACAATGGATCTTTCAGTAATTCGGATCATACCTTAAGTCTACTAGAAAATCATGTAAACATTAAATAAACCCAATAGGTTGGTTTAGCTTCCAATATGAATTAATTCTATCTTAGTTTGGAACAAGTAAAAGCCACTGTTTTATTATTACAGAGAAAAATGAAATCATTTTTAAAACTTCTGATTATTTGGATAAGATGGAGTCTATGAGAGACGGCCTTTCCAAAATTCAGAGCTTTCTGGATGATTAGTTTCCGGATAACGGATCTCATACCTGAATATATATATATTAGGGATGCACCGAATCCACTATTTTGGATTCGGCCGAACCCCCGAATCCTTCGTGAAAGATTCGGCCGAATACCGAACCCGAACCCTAATTTGCATATGCAAATTAGGGGTTGAAAGGGGAAAATATTTTTTATTTCCTTGTTTTGTGACAAAAAGTCACGCGATTTCCCTCCCCTTCCCTAATTTGCATATGCAAATTAGGATTCAGATTCGGTTCGGCCGGGCAGAAGCATTCGGCCGAATCCCAATCCTGCTGAAAAAGGCCGAATCCTGGCCAAATTCCGAACCGAATCCTGGATTCGGTGCATCCCTAATATATATATAGCCGGCAGCGATTAACGGACACCCATTGACTTTAATGGGCGCCGGCATCAAAATTGGTGTTTCGCAATTTTATTATGTATTACGCGGAAATTTGCGGCGAAGCAAAACCGGACAAATTCGCCCATCACTATTTATTTAATGTTTACATGATTATTAAAAGACTTAGGGGCACATTTACTAAGCTCAATTGAAGGATTCGAAGTAAAAAAACATAGAATTTCAAAGTATTTTTTTGGGTACTTTGACCATCGAATAGGCTACTAAGACCTTCGATTATGACTTTGATTCGAACGATTCGAAGTAAAAATTGTTTGACTATTCGAACATTCAATAGTCGCAGTACTGTCTCTTTAAAAAAAACGTTGACTACCTACTTCGGTAGTTTAAACCTACCAAGGTACAATGTTAGCCTATGGGGAAAATCTACTTTTCTAAGGTTTTTTTGATTGAAGGAAAATCGATTAAGATCCTTCAAATCGTTGATTCGATCATTCGATCATAGGATTTGCAGTAAATCCTTCTAATTTGATATTCAAGTCATAGGATTTAACTTC
Organism: Xenopus petersii; assembly: GCA_038501925.1. Lineage (NCBI taxonomy): Eukaryota > Metazoa > Chordata > Amphibia > Anura > Pipidae > Xenopus > Xenopus petersii. The sequence goes on along the minus strand of CM076676.1, from coordinate 139,239,198 downwards.
GAGGGTCGAATTCGAGGGTTTATTAACCCTCGATATTCGACCATTAGTAAATGTGCCCCTTAAGGTATGAAGATCCAAATTACAGAAAGATCGGTTATCCAGAAAGCCCCAGGTCCAGAGCATTCTGGATAACAGGTCCAATACCTGTGTAACCAAGCTCTTTAGTCTCAATAAAAACATAACTGTGAATATAAAATAGACATATAAGAAATGTACATGTTAGCAGAAGAAGCTTATATCTTATTTTCAAAATACACTTACTCTGTTAGTATAATGAAGACTTTTTAATGGAAGAAAAAAATGTAAACTTCAGAATCCACGATATATAAGTATTACAGAATAAAAATGTAATCATATGTCTTCTTTAAACCATTTAGGAATATGGGTACCGAAAGTGAAAGTCCACATCCAGATATCTTCCAAACAAGACTTCCACAATGGGATTATCCTATTTTTTGTAGTCCAATAAGTGTCTCTTTTATCATTTGTAGTGAGACTATATTTTGATTTCCACTGAGCTCATACAAACAATATATTTTGTTAGTGTTGAATTTGCACAGTTTGAAATTGGACCTTTTTGTAATTTTCACGGGCTACACGATTATTGAAGTTATTTAAGGAGCACTTTAATAACATTATGAATCAGAGTTTCTTTAAAATAGTGATGGCCTTGGCATAGATTTAAGGGATGAATCGTTTAAACCTATTGGACAGCCACAATGTGTAAAAGAGAGAAAAATGTTGTCCCATGAATAATATGATTATTCTTCCTGATCCAGCCAGTAATTCATCCTTATACTGTAATAGTTTATCCACAGAATAAGATACTGATAAGCACGGCCAATCCTTCTGTATATCTGAGCATAGCTAATGTAACAACGTAATGAGGCCTTTGTTTTATACCCTACAGACCTCTGTGTTGAGGGTTTTCACAACACAAAATATCTATTGATTGGCTGTTTAGGGAATTGCTTCATTTACAATAACAAGACACTTCCAGATTTATTTAAATAGCTATAATTATCAGGTATATAGCAATTGAACGTATCCTACAGGTATGTGATCTGTTATCTAAAAACCCGTTATCCAGAGAGCTAAAAAAAATGGAAAAGTTATCTCCCATATGGGGTAAATTTATCAAAGAGTGAAGTTCCGCCACTAGAGTGAAATTCCGCAGCTCTCAATTCATTTCTATGGGATTTTGAAAGGCGTATTTATCAATGGGTGAAAGTGAAAGTTCACCCTTTGATAAATACGCCTATAAAAATCCCATAGAAATGAATGGGAAGTGGCGGAATTTCACTCTAGTGGCGGAACTTCACTATTAACTTCACTCTTTGATAAATATACCCCATAGACTCAATTTATCCAAATAATCCAGATTGTTAAAAATGAGTTCCTTTTTATCTGTAATAATAAATATATAATAATAATAATAATAATAATAATAATAAAACTTCCATTGTACACAGTGCTGGTAAGGCCCCATCTAGAATACAGTTTTGGTCCCCAGCACTCAAAGGGAATATTATTGTATTAGAGAGGGTCCAGAGAAGGGCAACTAAGCTGGAAAAGAGAAAAGACTGGCCAAATTGGGGATGTTCACGCTGGAGAAGAGGCACTTAAGGGGTGATATGATAACTATGTATAAATATATAAGGGGATCGTATAATAATCTCTCTAATGCTTTATTTACCAGTAGGTCTTTCCAGCTGACACAAGGTCACCCATTCCGATTAGAAGAAAAGAGGTTCCATCTAAATATTCGGAAGGGGTTTGTTACAGTGAAGATGTGGAATTCTCTCCCTGAATCAGTGGTACAGGCTGATACATTAGATAGCTTTAAGATGGGGTTGGATGGTGTTTAGCAAGCGAGGAAGGACATTTTCCCTCTATGATGCAAATTGGAGAGGCTTCAAAAAGGGGTTTTTGTCTTCCTCTGTATCAACTAGCAGTTAGGCAAGTTATATCTAGACTTAAAAGGTTGAACTTGATGGATGTGTCTTTTTTAAACCTAACTTACTATGGTACTATATTAAAACATTACCTTGTACTTGATCCAAACTAATATATAATTAATCCTTTTTGGAGGCAAAGCCAGCCTATTAGCCTACTGTTTCAATTATATTCTAGTAGACTCATATGAAGGTATGAAGATCCAAATTATGGAATAATCCTTTATCCAGAAAACCCCATGTCCCAAGCATTCTTGATTACTGGTCCTATACCTGTACTGTCATCTCAAGTCTTAACTACAATAATGGTGATTTATGAATACAAGCACAGTTGTAAGAAGGAGATAAACTAGTTTGCGTCCAATTCACATGCAAGCACAAGCACACCAGTTTGAATTTTGATGCATTGGACACAAATGTGTCAGGCTCATCTCCCCTCTGGCAATTATATAGGAATCTTGGGAGAAATGCTGCATTGAGGGTAAAAAGCATAGCAACTGCATTTCAAATTGTGTTTTGCACATTTCACTTGCAGTCGTAAATAATCCCTAATGTATATTGATATTGTATAAAATAATGTAGCCTTGAATTTAAATTTCAGTTTCTCATACATGTTTCATATAGGGTAATATCAATGTACAAGGTGTTATTTACATAAGATTGGTGATCATGAGCTGTGCACATTATAGTAAAATTGAAACTTAAATGCTTTAATTTGCAGATACACAGGCAACAACAGGGATCTCTGGGACAAGAAATAGGATGGAGTCTGAAGTTAGCTATTATAATCTCTTGGGGGCATACCTAAAAATTAGCACCCCTAGTAATTAAGCATTTCCTTTAATGCAATTGCAAATTTAATGGATTTGACCGTTAAAAAAGTGGTGAGAAGTTTTTGTATTCGTAAGGGGGGTATGAGCACAGCAGCTTCTTTTTTTAATGTCATAACCTTTATTAGTCAAATAAAGTGCAATTCATGTATGCCAGTTGTTACAATAGTTTAAAGACATTTGAGATGTTCACATGGTTGTTGTCATATTGATATAATACAAATAGCAACTATTGGGGAGGAGGTTGATTCTATATGATGCTTACAAGTTCCAGTTGAGCCATGGTCCAACGTCTCAGCAAATCATTAACAAGCAGCTTCAAAAACTTTATTTGCATAGTCCACATTAGGGTTTGATGTTTATATTGTTGCACCTTTTATTATTATTATTATTATTAAGAATAATGATAAAAAAGAGATAAAACAGTATTGAAGTCCTGAACATGTAAATAAAACAAAAACTAATCTTTTTTATCATCATTTAATAAACACATACTCATAAATTCTACCCAAGGTTTTATATTGAAAGCTCTTATAAAGCAAGAAAATACAATGGGCAGGCCTTTATACAGCTTCAGTTAATTTATTGGCACTAATTTAATTATGGGACAAGCAAAGCATACTGAACTTTTTGGTGGATACCTTACTAAAGGCTGCTTTTAAGGAGCTCAATAACTACCACTTGCTCTGAGAAATGACCCAACCCCCTTCCCAGGATACAAAGTTCTAATGAATAAACTCTAGTGTCAGTGTTTGTATGAGGAAGACCCATAGTAGTGTGGTACCCAGATGGTAAAGCTGAGGGCACATAAGTGGTTGCTACACTTTTCTCCTCCTAATTAATATTAAATGCGTTGTGCACCTCTAACTTTTAGTATGAGTGATATTCTGAGATAATTTGCCATTATTTTTTATTTTTGAGTTATTTGTGGTTTTTGAGTTATTTACTGTAGCATTTTATTCAGCAGCTCTCCAGTTTCAGCTATCTGTTTACCCTAGCAACCATGCATTTATTTGGATAAGAGATTGGGCTATGAATAGGAGAGGCCTGAATAGCACATAAGAGCATTTGTTTTTAGATGAGGTCAGTGACCCACATTCAGATGCTGGAAGATGTCAGCAGAAAAAGGCAAACAATCACAAATAATCACAAAACTATAAAAAAAACAAGACCAAATAAAAGTTTGCTTGGAATTAGCAATTCTGTAACATATTAAAAGTTAATATAAAGGCGAACCACCCCTTTAATGAGGCGGAGAGAAGTGTAAGCGCTGAAATCAGCACTAACTGTATCCACATTTAAAATAACAGTATCTGCCTGTGTTCAGATACACAGAGCAGAGTGGAGATCGGCCTGAAAAATGCGAATGAAGCCAATCTGTGCTCCACTCGGCTCTGTGTAACTGAACACAAGTGGAAGCCGTTCGTTTAAATATAGTGCTGATTTCTGCACAACCACTTTTCTCTGCCTCAGTAATATTCATTAGGTGGAGAGAAGTGGAGAGAAGATGTGTGCCCTCAGCCTAAAGGTGATAAGGAGAGCAGAGCTGTGCTGTAGGTTTTACTGTATAGGGAAATCCTTCTCAGCAAATAGTGGTGGGGCTTTGATTGCTATTTAACAATAGGTATAGATAAAATATTGTGTATTTCACTTTATTGGTTAGTAGGGTTAGGGGTAAGTGGAAGGTGCAAGAGAATAGGAAAGAATGATAGTTTATTGATGAAGAGATGGAGATCAATCAAGTAACAGATAACATGGGAAACTATATGTCAATAAGTAAGGTTTAATGGCATTTTAAAGAGTTAGGAAAGACAAAAGGGAAGAAGAGTAGGTTCAAGAAGATGGGCATACAGCAGTCAGCTCTCTACCATGACATGTTCTTTAATGGATTTGGCTGTAATACAAATAGTGGCTGCTGGGGAACAGGTCAGTTCGGTGATGTGAGAGGTATGAGAAACTGCAGATAGTCAAGTATTTCACAACTCACCAAAGTGAACAATGGAAGGTCAGACAGGCATAGGGTCAGGGCAGGCAGAAATCAGCATAGTCAGGATTTAGAGATGGTCAAACCAAGTAATCAGAAAAAGCCATGTAAGGTATCAGGGGGTGATGCAGAAGTGAGATCAGAGTCAATCAGATGCCAATAATCAAGTCACGCGTGAAGATACAATAGGATTGTATAGTAACAAAGCCAACATGATGTCTAGGCTTCAATCTGCTTGCAGAATGGCCTTAAATTCTGGCCTTTGGGCCATGACACAAGCTGATGCACACAGGGGACACCAGCATTTCTTTTTCTGACTGCATATCTGAAACATTTCTTTTAATCTTTTCATGCTGGCCGTTATGGATCCAAGGTTCTGTATCCTGCTGGTGACAGCTTATTAGATTCTCTGTGCCACCAGCGCAATGTGCTATTCTTTTGTCATTTTCCAGGTTTATTGCTGTCAATTATATCTTTTGTGAAACCATATCCATGGTGGAGATTCCTGCACCAACACAACCCACGTACAGACGTTGTTGATGCCCTTTTTGGTTCCTTTGAATTTGGTTGATGCTGACACACTTTTAAAATGACTTTGTCATGTGTCTGATATGGCCTTTCTGTACTTTAGAAAAGATGCTTCTAAGGCTTTCACATAGGTACAATCAGTGCCAATTTGCATACCCACCATGCTCTGATGAATAGGTTTCCCCTGTAAGACATCCACAACCTACAAATATTACCTAAAAATTGGGTGTTATTCACAGATATGAATAACATGATTGCGGTGGACTGGACCCAACTTTGCACCCTGACACTTACACTGGGATTGTAGTGGTGGTGGGGGGGGGGGAATGCTGCATTGTGTTTAGGAATTTGTAGCTGAAAATTGCATTTTACACAACATACAACATCAAGCCTATTGCTGTAAGTTGTTATACAGTAACTGCAGTAGAAAATAAAAGGTTACTTGTAGTAATAAATATAGTAAGATCTTTGACTGACATTACAACTAAATTGTCCAAAATATGTCCTTCTCCTGGATCATTGGTGTGTCTTTTTTTTCTTAAATATGAAGCCCTACTGATGGTGCTGTCTCCTTTTTCTCCTTTTCAAATATTTTTTTCTGTTTGTGACCCAAAAATTCGTAGTAAACTACTTGACAACCAATTTTTGCATATGTATAAAAGTATAAAATGTTGCCTGATTTTAATTTTTAGCAAGTTGTTTTGTAAAGAAAGCATCTTAATTTTTTTCACCTAGTGAAAACCTGGAACCTAGTGTGAAACCTCTCCTCCAGAACAGGTGCTAATGTCTCTGTGAATAGAGGTTGTCACTGGTGGGGGCTAAGAAGAGTCAAGTCAGCATTGAGTTGTGAAGAGGACATCTCTGCCACAAGTGACATGAGTGTCAAGAAAGTCTCTGCACTGTCACCAGTGTCCTTTCCTGGTTGTAGGTTATTGTTAACCTATTCTGCAATACTGCTGGATCCCTGATTTAGAATTGTGCCTTGTTGCTGAACTTTGTCTGTATTGGGCTGTGTCTGGACTATGACCATAAAGTTTGCCTCATTACCTTGCCTTGTACTTTGCAGACAGGGTAGACACAACACAAAGGATACTGCTGGTACTGGAAAAAAGGCAGAGGAAGGCAAACAGTGCCTTGCCTTTCATACCTGTTACCTGCCTTGTCTGTCCCGTGTGTAGTTTAACAAATCTATAGCCTGTCTGCTAGATCCAGTTTTGCCTGTCCTACTAGCTTTCTACTAGTCCCTACAGCCAAATCTATAGGCCTTTGCCCTTTACACTAGGCGAAATGAATGTGCAAGTGTATGACCATCTTTGATTCTATGTTTGCACCATAGATTTTAAGATCTAACCACCTCCAAGTTAACCTTTGTATTAAAATAAAATAACACAATAATGAAAGTCACTACAGTCACATTCCCTGGAGAAACGCCTTATTACCTACTTAAATGAGCACTTTAGAGACTTGATATTTTCTCCTAAAGGTGTACAAATCATTTAAATACTCTAGGTTTAGGTCTGCTTTAACTCTTCTTTAACAACCATGAAGAGCTGCACAAGCCTATCAAAAGCAAGGCTCACAGGTGACCTATTTACACTCTCTGCTCTGTTCTTGCACACATTCTTTCTTTAACAGAGTTAGGAAAATGCAACAAGGCACCCACCAAAATTCTACAATCCATCCAATTTTTCCTATAGTCACAATAATCAGGTTTTGCTTTATACACATTCTATACCGCTCGGGTAAAAACTCAGGGTGAGAATACTGTACCAAGTAGAAATCAATTGATTGATTTATGTTGCTAAACATGTCAAGCAAAATATTGATATTTCCTCCTTTTATATACGTAATGAAGTGTAGAAACTATATCCAAGAACTACATGTAAACAAGGGGATATTGCATAAACTAAAATAAGTCTTACTTATCTCTACAGTGGGAGATATGGAAGTTCATCAGAAATGAATATACATGGCACCTTGGTCATTTTGTGTGCGGCTCCTAGCTATTTGGTTTATGACGAGAAGTTGCTTAATAGCTAGGGGAGGTCAGCACTACTGTAGTCTAAAAGGAATTTTGGAGAAATGACTTCAACACAAAGACATTACTTGATTACTGACACTGGGCCGAAAGATGGGACAGTATTTAAGCGCCTTATGTTGATCCATTATACAGTATAAGAACTCCATTTATATTAAAATGATGTCATACAAAAAATTGTTAGTATGATTTAGGCAGTTGTCTTTTAAGATGATCTGAAATTGGTCAGGTCAGTGACTTTCCAATTCAGGAATTTAAATTGTTAGGTCGTTTCCTGTCCATAGCAGCTACTCACTGTCATGATGGGGGATTGTTGTGGCGAATCACAAGATGAAGACAAATATTTAAAATAAAAAATAGATGAGTAGATAAATAGGGCAATAAAAAAGGTAATGGTGAACATCCTCTTTATGACTTGCAGAACCGAAAGAGCCTGATGGGGGAATGTAATAAAAGTAGGGATGCACTGAATCCACTATTTTGGGTTCGTCCGAACCCCCGAATCTTTTGTGAAAGATTTGGCTGAATAACAAACCGAATCCGAACCCAAACCCTTTTAAGAAATGCTTAAAGGTGTAGTAATGTTCAAGAGAAAACAGAACTTTTTCAGTAAGTTTTATTACATTGACTGGACACTAGTGCAAGCTCGAAAATCTGCAAACCTTCTTCCACTGTTGGAAGTGGTGGCTAAACAGTTTCTGGGATTGCAAAAGCTATATTAAATTCGCATATAGGAAAATGTATTCACACACAGGCATAACCTTTACATTGAGAATATTTTTTCCATTACCAACTTTTATTACATTCCCCCATGAGTGTCTTAACTAGGACAGATCCCATCTAAATGTTAGCTACTCTACATATTTAATTTACTAATTCCTGCTCTAATGGTTAGCAAGCACACACAAGTAAATCATGTTAATCTGTATTTTTGGCAAAGCAATGACCGTTTTTTACCAGAGATCAGCATCTGTAATTTACATTTCACCTTTTAAATTATTCTGACTGTGCATACAAAGAGGATTTCAGTCCCAAAAAACGATTGTGTATTTTTGGACTCAAATGCACCTTGTGTGTAGTGACAGAAGGACAGAGGGGGGGCTGCAAGTGACATAAGACCAAGACGTCATGTAAATGTTAATTCTTTCATGTGATGCAGAATTATGAATTATATAATGAATATCACTACGCCAATAAACTTCCATCTCCTAGCATTTTCCAAATCTGAAGAACACTATCATATTATTTTTATTGGGCTGTTACTGATGTACCTACTGGCATTAGTTGGAAACATGATGATTATTGTACTTGTATGTCTGGTATCCCAGCTGCACACCCCCATGTACTTCTTCTTGTGCAACCTGGCATTCCAGGACATTATCTCTGTCTCTGCCTTCCTGCCAAAGCTGATGGCCATCACTATTACAGGGAACACCAGCATTTCTTTTTCTGACTGTATAACTCAGCTATTTCTCTTAATATTTTCTGCCTGTGCTGATTTTTTCCTGCTAGCCATCATGGCTTATGATCGCTATGTGGCTATTTGTGTCCCTCTACGTTATCACCTCATTATGAACCCAAGGTTCTGCATCCTGCTAGTGACAGCTTCTTGGATTATCTGTGCCACCAATGCAATGTGCTATTCTTTGTTTATTTCTCATGTGTCATTCTGCAGGCTTTTTGATATCAATTATATATTTTGTGAATCCAAATACATGGTGGAGATTTCCTGCAGTGACACAACCCACATACAGACATTGGTAACAATGAATACACTCTTAGTAGGGATCCTTTCAATTGGGCTGATCTTAACATCCTATGTCTATATCATATATACCATCCTAAAGATAGAAACTTCAGCTGCAAGACTCAAGACTTTCTCTAACTGTTCTTCACATCTTACAGTTGTATTGCTCTTTGGTGGTTCCGGTACCAGTTTGTACATGAAGCCAAATTCAGAAAACTCTCAAGAAATTGACAAGATGCTTTCCCTGATGTACTTGGGTTTTATCCCAATGTTAAACCCATTGGTCTACAGCCTCAGAAATAGACAAGTTCATTCTGCTGTAAAAACAGTACTTACCAAATATATATTAAATGCAATTTAAAATGACTTCAGCGTGTCTTTGATGATGCTCCCGTTCTGTTGCTGCTCATGGTTCTGCCTGTTAAAACCTTCCTGTAGGTTGAGCTATCAACTGAATAGTTCCTATCCTCTTTAAAGGAGAAGGAAAGGCTGGCGACACTTGGGGGTGCCAAACGTTAGGCACCCCCAAGTGTTTGTAGCGACTTACCAAAAACCCAGGGCCGGTGCTCCTATCGGGAGAAATCTGCACTGGCCCCGGGTTATAGGAGCGAGCACCATGGAGAGATCTACTTCCATCTTCGCGCAGCTGCACTTGCGCATTAGAACTAAAACTAAAATTAGAACTAAAAGCCGGCTTTTTCGTTCAAATGCGCATGCGTCAGTCCGGGGAAATGCGCAGCTGTGCGAAGACGGAAGTAGATCTTCCGTGGTGCTCGCTCCTATAACCCGGGGCCGGTGCAGATTTCTCCCGATAGGAGCACCGGCCCTGGATTTTTGGTAAGTCGCTACAATCACTTGGGGGTGCCTAATGTTTGACACCCCCAAGTGTCTCCAGCCTTTCATTCTCCTTTAAGTAGAGTATTGAGTGTATGAATGGACCTTTCCACTAAAAACAGTTGAGATCACTGCCCCAAACGGCAATTATCATACATGAATAATTTGTCATTGTCTAAAGTTTAAAACATGTCAGTGTTTCGCTTTCATCAATACTTTTAGGTAACCTGTGGGCTCAGAAGATTTCATCAAAATGTTTTGAAGGAGCTGAAAACAAAGGATAAAGCAAGAAATCACCACAGGGTTTCATCAACATACTTCTGGATGCTGTTTTACTTCAAAGGGGTGTACATTCAAATCTAAATCTTTGCTCAGTTAAACTTTCATTTTATCTCAGTGATTATTTGGAAATGCAATAAGGGAAGAAGAAGTGGAGACTGTAATGGTATAAACAAAAAGGCTGGGGGCATGGAACAGGAAGAGAGAAGGGGGTGATGTGGGTTAGTCTGTCTTCTACATTCCCCACCAAGGGGGCAAATTCACTATGTGCCGAAGCGCCTAACGCAAGCCTCAATTCGGTAGCGTTGGGCATTTTCGTTACTTCGCAAATTCACTAAAGGACGCTGGCGTAACTTCGCTAGTGTAACTTCGCATCCTTATGCCTGGCGAATTTGTGCAACGTACGTAACTACACAAATTCACTAACGCGCGCATTGTTCTGAACGCTACCTTTTATGCTAGACTTCCTTCGCCACCTCAGACCAGGTGAAGCGCAATAGAGTAGATAGGGATTTCTTCAAAAAAAGTTAAAAAAATTTCTAAGTCCCAAAAAACGCTGGCGTTTTTTCTATATTATGGGTGATAGGCTGAAAAAGATCGAAATTTTTTTTGGGGCTCCCCTCCTTCCCCCCTACATTTCCTAACTCATGGAACCTTAACTATACAGTGGGCACATGTGTAGGGCAAAATAAAATTTTTATTTGATGTTTTGAAGGTTTCCCAGGCTTGTGTAGTTCTGCTACATATTCCTCTATTGAAATTTGAATTTGGCACTGTATGCAAATTAACCATCGCTAGCGTAACTTCGCTTCGCTTAGCGAATCAACGCTGGCGCAACTTCGCAACCTTACGCTACCCCTGAGCGCAACTTCGGATTTTAGTGAATTTGCGGAGCGCTGGCAAAACTACGCCTGGCGAAGTGCGGTGAAGTTACGCCTGGAGCAACTACGAATCTTAGTGAATGTCCCACCAAAAGGGCAGTAAGGAGTGGAGCATTAGGGAAGCATCACAAGAATATATTACTCAAGTCAGGATATATTTTATGTAACTTGTCAAGGGTGATATCATCTTCGCAAGAGCTTATAGTTCATTATTTTGTATATTCGAACTTTTGTAGATAATCAGTGGTATCAAGGTTAAATCCTCTCACTGAATAATTTTCCCTAGTCACTTTAGTTTTAAATCTCACCTCTTTAATCCAATTGTCCTCTTGACGTAGATTGTAGATAATTGGTGTAATATGTCTGAGCTTGAACACATGGATTGAAAGATGGTAAGATTTCTTCCTAAATGTTTTATTGCCCCCTAGGCTTATGCAAGTAATATGTCATCTGCCCCTATTTCCAAACTTCTAACCCAAATACATTTTACAGTCAGGAAAACCCGTTCAAATTTTTATTTTGTATTACTTTTTTTTTTAAAGCTATTCAAGTTAAGTTTAGTTAGGCTTTAAACAAAAACAATCTGTACAGTATAAATGATACAAGAGCACAACGTTCTTTGTGCCAAGGCACACTGAACCTTCAGGATCAGATGGGCTAAAGGATCCTACAAGAACAGAAAATGAGGACTTTGAGAATCTATAATTTAGGAACATCATCAACTAAAAACAACCCATTTTTAAAGCGAATGCTAAATACATTAACTAGGAAGAAATGTGGAGGTTTGCAAAAATTATTTTCTTGGCAAAGTCTTAGCAACTAGTCTAGAGTTAATATAATTGTGTAACCAGGGGTGCTGTTAAAGTTGAAAATAATAGAAAAAACAATGCTCTGTACATATACTGAATAATAAAAGGCTACATTCTTATACCACAATCCTATCTTGCCGGGTTCAGGTTCAATTCCGGTATTAGATGCTTGGAAAATATAACAAAATAAAGTAGCTGGAATGAGGTCCTGCCCTAAAGAGATTGCATTCTATGGGGCAGATTTACTAAAGGGCGAGGTGGCAAATGCTGGCGACAATTCACCAGCGTTACAGCCCGCAGGGACTTTGCCGATTTACTAATGAGCACAGGCGTTACTTCACTAGTGAAAGAGATAGATGCTAGCGGTGATTCGCCCTCTATCGCCAGGCGACTTTTCACTCTGGTGAATGGACATTTTCCACAAATTCACTAAAATGAGTGAAAGAGTTTTACCTCTTTCACCAGACTTGCGTTCGCCAGCTCAGACCAGGCTTAGTGCAATGGAGTGCAAAGAACTTCCTTACTCCTCAGTTATTTACTGAGTTCTTCTAAGTTCCAAAAATGCTGGCGTCTTTTCCTTTTTTCAGGGTGACAGGCTGCAGAAGTCCTAAAAGATTATTTTTTGTGTAACCGGTTTCCCCCATACATTTTCTAACATATGGAACATTATTTTACATTAAAACAACTCTATTGACTTTATTAAGTCTTTATTAAGGACATGTCTAGTTATCAGTGTCAATGTAATGTATTAGATGCAACATGTAACAGAAAGAGGTCCATTCAACTTTAAATTTCCAGCCGTATGCAAATTAGCCTGAGTGCAAGAATTTGCGCTAGGCAGAATTGAACACCAGCGCATCTTCGCCTTGATTTGCTCACATTGCCTAAATAACGCTAGTGAAAATTCACCAGCGTCCGTCGACCAGGACGAAACTTCACATTTTAGTAAATTAGCGTTGTCCCAAGGAATTTTTGCCTGGCAAAGTGTTGTGATGGGTGTGGAGCCCTCGCTGGCGAATTTTCGGCGCTTAGTAAATTTACCCCTATGAATTTAACCAAAATGACTTTAATACTGGACCAGAAAGCTTTTAAAATAAAGACTTATGCACAGCAGAAAAGGTTTTACTGTTGATTTTAACATATTCATTCAAAAACTGTCCATCAGAACATTTTACAGTTAATAACCCCAAAATGGAAAAGTGAATCTTAATAGTTAATGGATCATGAAAAAATTCAGGAAAGTATATGTTCTATACTGTAGGTTGTTTTAGGCAAATTGTGGGGAATCACCTGTATGAACAAAGGGCAAGAGACCACATGCGACCATGCGGTGCCTGATGATATGGTGGCAGATTCCATTCAATGTGGCTTATACAGTATATCGTCTTAAATTATTAAAATACTCAGTGCCCAGAATAACATAACATTATTCTGAATACCTTAAAAAGTAAGCATTAAATGCCTTAGATTTTTGGAAAGTAATTAGTATTATAATTAAACTACCAGAGTGTACTTTTTTGAACAATAACATACCGTTTTGACCACAGTGTATTTATTTGTATGGGCAGAATTTTATATTCAGAGTCTTTGTAGGAAATAAAATAAACTCTTAGATTAACATTATTCACATAGCCTATAGTAATGAGTTCTTTGGGGATTTAATACTATTGTCTACAGGTTTTACAAACCTTTAAATACTCTGCTTCCCACTCTGTTGATGTTCTACATGAGAATTTCGTTAATAGACTCAGGAGACCCTGGTAAGCAAATACTCTTCTGCTATCTTGCTGCATATTGTTCATGCAAGGGACATTGACTTTAATTTAACTAACATACCACTTTTTTTAAAAAAAACTTAAGATGATATCTAAATTCCCTACCACTATCTCATCTACCCCTTCAACCTTCTCTAATATTCTACTACTGGTTTACCAATAATGGTCAAATCTTTATTCAAATGTAATTTTCACTTTACCATGGACATTTTACAGATAAATATAAACAAACGTTTCTCATAGTGCAGTTAACATACCACCGATTTATCCTTTCATGAATTAAAGGACAAATTAACTCCCCATTGCGTGTTATCACTGTACCAAAACCTATTTTTATTTTTAAACTATGACATTCTATAATTTATTTCCAAAAGAAAATATTCTACCTCTGTTTGGGAGCAGTCGAGGCAAACACAAGATACGTTTTGTAATTAACCTAGTATCAGAACAATTTTGGTTTTGAATGGATAAAGAACCTATTCATGAATTTAATAGTTACTATAGTTCATTAAAAGAGTGATGGTAATTTATCTGTTGTAAAACAAAATGCTTGTTTACAAACAATTTATTCTGTTGCCCCGCAAGTCAAAAGGGGAGATATATCTCTACCTTTGAAAAAAATAGTTACAAATGAAATAGAAAATGTAATGTGTAGTGATGGGCGAATTTATCACTTGTAATGTGTAATGATATAGACACTGGGGCTCATTTATCAACACTGGGCAAATTTGCCCATGGGCTAGAGTCCTGCAGCAGGTCGGGTACCCGCGGGTTACTTGCAAAAACCTGCAGTAACCTGGGTGCGAGTATAGACGCCGGTCGGTGGTTCTGCGGGTCGCAGGTCTTCTCAATAGCGATTTTTACTCATTTTTTTTTGATCACGTCTACTTCCGAAGATGTCACTTCTGGTTTGCAATGACAGCATTTCCTGATTCTTGATGTCCTGGTTGCGGATAAGGTACTTGCGGGTCGAGTATCGGGTAGAAGCGGGTAAGAATGCGGGTTGTGGGTCCGGGTTGCGGGTATGGGTCGAGTACGGGTTCCAAAAAATGGACCCACCCAAATTGCAAGCTTACATGTTCCATCAAAAGCAACGTTAAACGTTATTCAATAAATGGAATTGTACTGGGGGTCCCTATTAATTAAAAAAAGGCTTGTCAATTAGTGTAGATAATAAACTTTGCAACCCTAGGCAATGTTTGCAGAATGTTACATTTTTCTTATGAACCCAAAGAGGCATTGACCAGCACATATGAAGTATATCCATGAGGATTGAACAATTAAGTTAATGTATTAAGAAAGCATTTCAAAATAGGTTTACCTTCTCTGGAGAGAAGGTGTTAGAGGCACTTTATGCACTTTTTAGTAGAAAAAATCTTTTTTTTTCTCACCAAAATGATAGGACCAGTAACATCAATTTTTTTAAAAAAAAAAACAAATTTGTTAATATACAAAAAAACACAAATTAAAGACAAATTAAACTTTGAAATTGAAGTCATTCTTAAGAAATAACTTACCGAAACTCCGCTTGCGCTCCTCTTCAGAAAAGGCGCCAGGGCGACGATCCATCATGCGGCCCATGATTTCTCCTCCCTGGCTTTCTCCTATAAGGAGGTTTACCACAAGGCTGGTAAGATTGTGGAATGGTCTGGCAGGTGGTATCATGATGACCAATTCTTGTATGCCTTAAAGAGGAGCATACATATGGTCTTAGAAATAAAAAAAAATATGCAGGGCCCAGTGTTCCCTCTAATTTAATTTGGTCTGTGTGAGCCAAAAAATATTTTATGTGCAACATTTTAAAATCATGTGTGCACCTTTTAAGTAATTATGTGCATACAGAGTAATTTCAAAATGATGATTTGTAAAATTATTTGTACATACAATGATAAGTTGTGTACGCTGGCCTCAAAAATGTTACAGGGATTTTATAGGGATAATTGCCAGGGCCACAAAGTAAAAAGGGGATCCAGAAAAGTATTGTACTTATATGTAGAAATACAATACCATATGTGTATAGTAAACATTTTATTTAATATCCAGAGTATAACATTTTGTATAAAATGTTTCATAGATGTATTTATTTTTGTATGGACATCATCTTAGACACATGCTTTTCTATAAAATAAAATTAGAATGAACCTGTTTGATTAACTTTATTCACACATTGTTAAGTAATGAGCACTTTGGGGATTTAACATGATTTCCCATAGATTTTACAAAACATTTAAATACTGTTGTTCTGTAGACACTGAGGATTTGCACAACAGAAACAGAACAGGAGAGCCTGGTAAGCAGCTCTGTTCCTGCATTTCATTAATTTAGAACATGCCAGTTTTAATAGTATTTTTCAGGGCCCCAAGAAGATATACAAGTTACTTTACACCTCTTTCCTTTTCTGGCTAGAATTGGACATGGTCTGCATTCATAGGCCACTTCGTAGTATCATAACCTCTAAGAACTATTTTTTCATTACCTGTAAGTCACTTTTGTGGATCTCTATCAATGTGTTGTTACTTTGGAAGTTATTGAAGCAAGTTGTTATGGGGATGACGCTTATAGTACAGCAACGGTTTGGGGGGGTATGTGCATACAGTGACTTCCAAAAAACGGATCTATTATTTCCAATGCCATCTTCATTTAAGTCATAAAGTTCCTCTACAAATAACAAAAACTGCTATCCTGTACCGTATATATATATATATATATATATATATATATATATAAATATATATATATATATATATATATATATATATATATATATATACACACACACAGGTATGGGATCCGTTATCTGGAAACCCGTTATCCAGAAAGCTCCGAATAATGGAAAGGCAGTCTCCCATAGAATCCATTATAATCAAATAATCCAACTTTTAAAAAAATGATTTGCTTTTTCTCTGTAATAATAAAACAGTAGCTTGTACTTGATCCAAACTAAGATATAATTAATCTTCCAATAATTATTGGAAGCAAAACCAGCCAATTGGGTTTAATTAATGTTTAAATGATTTTCTAGTAGGTATGAAGATCTAAATTACGGAAAGATCCATTATCCAGAAAGCCCCAGGGCCCAAGCATTCTGGATAACAGGTCCAATACCTGTATATATATATATTTACACACACTCCAGTGGGGTACCAACATCAAGCAGTATCCTCAAACAATAAAAAATTAAAACAAATAGCAAATGTTGTTAAAATATTACAATCAGGAAGAAAATAATTCATCATATCAGCGATAATCCCACCTTGCCATATTTAAATTACCTGAAATGTTTTTTTCATTTCAGTCAGATCAAACAACAATTTACCATAACTGACTGTGTCCATTATTACTACCCTCCTATTCTTCCTTCAGCATTATGGGGGTTATTTACTAAAACTCAAATTAATCAAATGTTTTTATTAAAACAAAGCCAACCGAACTCCCCTCCATGAATTCAACTCATTTATTATTAATTCCTTTTGAAAAAGCTGGATAGAAACAATGTCGCAGCAAAATCAAGCGTCAATTTGAAACGTCTGATTCATGCTCCAAAAACTCTACTTTATCGAATTGATGTTCCGAAAACTACATTTTATTGAATTTTCATCTTTATTGGATTATCTGACGAAAACCAGCCCGGATCACAATGTCAACAAAACATCTTCCAGGACATCTGCCTTAGACTTCTACATGACCTCGACAGGTTTGAGATGGAGTGTTTTTTAGCAGCTTTGGGGGTATAATAAATCTCTAAAAATGTTAGGGTTTTTTCAACCAGAAAAATTCAAGGTTTAATATAAGGGCCACTAAATTTCCACTTTTTCTGCTGCATTAAGATGACCACAACACCTATGTTTATTTCTTCATTTAGTGGGCATACCATAGGTATGTTCCTACTGTGGTTCCCTAACTTTTAGGGGCCGATTCACGAATTTCGGGTGAAGGATTCGAATAAAAAAAAATTCGAATTTCGAAGTATTTTTTGGGTACTTCGACCATCGAATTGGTTAAATTCGATCGAATTTGATCGAATTCGAACGTTTCGAACGATTAGAAGTAAAAATCGTTCGACTATTCGACCATTCGATAGTCGAAGTACTGTCCCTTTAAAAAAAACTTCGACCCCCTACTTCGGCAGCTAAAAGCTACCGAAGTCAATGTTAGCCTATGGGGAAGGTCCCCATAGGCTTGCCTGTGATTTTTTTGATCGAAGGATTTTCGTTCGATCGTTGGATTAAAATCCTTCGAATCGAACGAAAAATCCTTCGATCGATCGATCGCAGGATTTGCGCAAAATCGCTCGACTTCGATATTCGAAGTCGTACGATTTTAATTCCCAGTCGAATATCGAGGGTTAATTAACCCTCTATATTCGACCCTTCGTGAATCGGCCCCTTACTGTAAATGATCATTGTCATTTCTGAGATGAGAGCCTTAAAATGTTGTGTTTGACCCAGTAGTAAGATATTTTGTTTCCACTTAGTCTGGACTTTACTGTTTATTTACAAATAGCAGGAATCTACGCAAGTGGCAATTTTTAAAGCAAGAGATAGCGACAACCAGTGTAACTTCAAGCAGGTAAGCACCTGTGTTTATTCGGAGGTCTAAGCAAGTGTGATCCTTTTCTGAGGGACTGTGCCAAGGAACAGTAACAGTAAATTCAAATATAAATTGCTGCATGAGCTTGATCTCATTTCCCAGACAGAGATTTCCCTCTTACACCATGCCTTTATACAGTAGATAAATGTTTTTTTATCTTGTTTTTTGGAATTTTATCTATAAATTTCAGAATGTAATTTAAGAATATGTATATATAACAGCTGAAAAACTTGTATTTTTTTTTTTTTTTTAAAAAACTAGATTTTATTAGAAATGGACTATAATTTGGTTTATACTTTTAAGAAATTCATTAAAAGTAAAAAATAAAAACTCATTAGTGAGTTCATCCAAATATTTAAAATATTTTTAATAAAATCCTAAAAACATTTACAATTTATTCTAGTATCAATCCGATCTTTTAATGGGGAAATCCTGCATAAGCATATACCAATTAAATATCTAGCAAGTAGGAGTACAATTGAATTTAGTTTATGGTGTGGGTCTGCGCACGCCATAAAAAATAACCAGTAGATATTGAACCAATAAAATAAACACGTTAGAACAGGGGTGTCCAAACTTTTGGCTCGCTGGGCCACATTGGAAAAAGATAAAATTGTCTGGGGCCACACATGACATACGCCAAAACATGTTTGATTTGTAAGAGTAAAGGAAATACACAGAAAAGAACTACAATGCCAGCTGGATAACCAGATGGAGCTATACACTGGAATATGGGACACCTGGATATTAAATAGACTTATTATTATATTATTATTACTAACTGGGCAATGGGCAGAGTCCCCCCTCCTCCTATTTCCTCGGGAACCAAGCGTTTCAAGCTGGGCCGCATGTGGCCCTCGGGCCGCAGTTTGGACACCCCTGCGTTAGAAGGAATTGAGAAGTGTTTATGGCAGGAAGCTTCAGAGACAGACTATTCCAAATGGCCAAATGTGAAAAAAATGTGAAAGTAAATATTATTCTGAGGCTCAGTTGGAGAGGGGGATTTATTTATCTGTTTTCCATTTTATGGATCTACTAGTAGTGATGGGAGAATCTCATGGTGAAAAAACTTGCAGAAATGCATTGAAGTCTATGGGTGACAAACGTTTTTGGCGCTCAACGATTCTTTTCACCCATTGGAGTCTATAGGAGTAATTTTCGCTGTGAAACTTGCCAAACTCTTTTTGCTCATTACTAACTACTAGTTTTTATTGCCAGCATTCTTAGATTGCAATTGCTGCCAGATATGGTTGGGGGACAGCAAGTTGTTCCATGTTCAGTTACAAGTAAATTGAGTTCCCTCAACTTTTAACTTGTACATAAGAAGCCAAGACTGAAACTAGAATTTGGTGACTTGCTAGCCTTAAAATTATGAGGTCCAGCTATATAGGAAATCCACAATATACAAGCCCCCAAATGCACTTATATGTGTATTTAACTGAATGATTTTAAGAAGAAGTTTAGTTTAAACTTACTGTGGAGGCATAACTGAAAACCTCTAAAAGTCTGAATTGATTTAAAACGGTCCAATGGGATAAGCGCAGCTCCCATAGACTTCTATTGGACCTCTTCAACTTTTACTATTTTGTATTAGAGGTTTTTTAAGGTTTTTACACTTATAAATCTTGAATTTTTAGAGTTTTTTTTTTTAAAAAATAGGAAAACCACAAATATTTAGAGATTTGTCGAAAAAACTAAATTAAATTGTTAGTAATTGGGCCCCATAAACTAAAGCAATCTATTATAAAGTAAAAATGAGTGTGCTCTTTAAAATATAAAAGAGGGCAAGATCCAGTCCTTGACATTATGGGGCACATTTACTAAGCTCGAGTGAAGGATTGGAATGAAAAAAACTTTGAATTTCGAAGGTTTATTTTTGGCTACTTCGACCATTGAATTGGCTACTTCGACCTTCGACTTCTAATTGAACGATTATTCGATAGTTGAAGTACTGTCTCTTTAAAAAAAACTTTGACTACCTACTTCGCCACGTAAAACCTACCGAGCACCAATGTTAGCCTATGGGGAAGGTCCCCATAAGCTTTCTAAGCTTTTTTTGATCGAAGGAAAATCCTTCGATCGATGGATTAAAATCCTTTGAATCGTTTGATTCAATGGATTTAATTGTTCTATCAAACAATTTTTCCTTTGATCGCTCGATCGAAGCATTTGCGGAAATCCTTCGATATTCAAAGTTGAAGGTTTTTACTTCAATGGTCGAATATCAAGGGTTAATTAACCCTTGATATTTGACCCTTAGTAAATGGGCATCATAGTAGTGAGAGCCAAAATCTATATAGAAGACACCTCACAGCACGAGCTCTCTAATCTGGTTGTCTAGTGCCCACACAAAAGTCATGCCTGACTTGCAATGACCGGGTATCACATGTTGTATGTACCATCAGTGATCAGCATCTGTATTTTACATGACAAAGTTGATTTGAGAACATCATTCATAAACTGCAAGTGCAAGTGATAAGTGCAAATATCAATAGCAACCAGTCAGGAATTAGTTTTGAGTAGCCTATGACAAAGATGAAAACTAAGGCAAGAGTTAGACTTTTGAGTTTAAAAAGGTTCATGTAAATGTTGTTTTCCTTCTCCGTAAATGCAGAACAATGGATTATGTTGTAAATTCTACAGTACCAAGAGACTTCCATCTCCTCGCATTTTCCAACTCTGAAGAACATCATCATATTATTTTTATTGGGCTGTTACTAATGTACCTATTGACTGTGTTGGGAAACATGATGATTATTGTACTTGTGTGTCTGGTATCCCAGCTGCACACCCCCATGTATTTCTTCCTCTGCAACCTGGCAGTCCAGGATATTATCTCTGTCTCTGCTTTCCTGCCCAAGCTGATGGCCATCACATTTACAGCGGGAACCAGCACTTCTTTTCCTGTGTGTATAACACAGCTATTTCTCTTTATAATTTGCACTGATGGTGATTTTATCCTGTTGGCCATCATGGCTTATGACCGATATGTGGCTATTTGTTTCCCTCTGCGTTATCACCTCATTATGAAACCCGGGATCTGCATCCTGCTGGTGACAACATCTTGGATGTTCTGTGCCACCAATGCGATGTGCTATTCTTTGCTTATATCTCAATTGTCATACTGCAAGCTACTTGATATCAATCATATCTTTTGTGAAATTGTATCCCTAGTACAGCTTTCCTGCAGTGACACAACACACATACAGACATTATTAACAGTTGAAGCACCATTAGTAGGAATTTTTCCATTTGGGTTGATCCTAACATCATATGTATACATCATATATACCATCTTGAAGATGAGAACCTCAGCAGCAAGATTAAAGACTTTCTCCAGCTGTTCTTCACACCTCACAGTTGTATTACTGTATGGTGGTACATGCATCAGTTTGTACATGAAACCGGACTCACAAAACTCTCAAGAAGTAGACAAGTTGCTTTCCCTGATGTACTTGGGTTTTGTTCCAATGTTAAACCCATTGGTGTACAGTCTCAGAAATAGGCAGGTCCAGTCTGCTGTAAAAATAGTATTTAACAAATGTATATTAAATGCTAATTTAAAATGACATGTCTGTGATGACATTGACATTGCCTGTTGCCACTTGTGGACTTTTTAGTTGCAAAATATAATTACCATTACACAACTGTATTTTGAATTACTTACTTAAAGCTCTTAAAATAATGTTTTGTGGGGCATTCATAAATTATTGGGGCTTAAACTGTCTAAATAATTCTGGAGGACAGGTCCATCTTCTGTGAGGCCTCACTGAGCCTCATGGATCTGATGAGCTGTGGGATCCTCCCAGAACTGACAGTAAAGACTACAGTAGGAGCAATCATAATAAAGGTGCAGGACAATAGAATCTAGTAAACATGGATGGAAACAAGAAGTTAAGCCAAAGAGTCACACACCAGAATATCCAAACAATATAACAGGATTCAGATACTAAGAGGCACATTTATCAATAATAAAGGGATTTGTCAATAATGTTTTTGAATGTGCCTTAAAGGAGTGATGCTTCATTTTAGTTATTGAACTGTTCTACTGATAATAAACCAGTTATTGCTGCAAAGAACCTTCTTGTGATTTGGATCCTTTGATGCAAAGAATAGTCTACAAGGTGCCGGGAACTGCTGGGTAGTGATGGGCGAATTTATTCGCCGGGCGCGAATTCGCAGCGAATTCACGCGATTGGCCGCCAGCGAATAAATTCGCAAAACTCCCGCGAAAATTCGCGTCAAAAATTCGAAAAAATGGACGCCGGCGTCAAAAACGGGCGCTGGCGTCAAAAATGGGCGCTTTGCAAATTTTTTGCAAATTTTTCGCCGTTTCGCGAATTTCGCTCGAAATTCGAGAATTTTTCGGCAAAGCGAAATGGCGCAAATTCGCCCATCACTACTGCTGGGAGTTTCACGCCCAGGTACTAGTCAGAGTCACACTACATGCAGGAATAGTCCTGGTCACACACTATAATTCACACTAGTAAAGTGCACTCATGGGTGTGTTACAATGTTATAAAACATGAAATATAAACATGGGATATGACAAATGCTTTTGTTAATATGGTGACACTATTAATATTTAATATTTCTCACAACCTGTAAGCTTGATGTCTATAATAGAAATCTTTTAGAAGGGATTTTAGAGATAATAAATTAAAGAAAAACTATACCCCCCGAACAATGTAGGTCTCTATAAAAATATATTGCATAAAACAGCGTATATGTAAATTCCTGCTTCATTTAAATAAATCATTTTCATATTAATACACATTTTTAGTAGTATGTGTCATTGGATAATCGTAAATAAAATACTGGCATATTAAAAATGGCAGCCCCCTGGGATCATACAATTCACGGTGCACACAAACAAACCAAACATGTTAGGTCACATGAGACAATTAGCAGACCAAGTTGTGTCTTATTCTTCCCCACTTCTTCCTGTTACAGTTAGAGCTGCAGTATTTCTGGTCAGGTGATCTCTGAGGCAGCACACAGACCATCAAGAAATGGTGGCTCAAGGCAAGAGATGTCAGAGGGCAAGATTTGCTTAAATATATATACCAGTTTGATAAGATTTCTTCATATGCCACTTAATTTATTATAATCTGTTGCTCAAGTATTCATTTTGGGGATATGGTTTTCATTTGACATTTGATGAGAAAAGCTTATTCAGTTACAGATTTTCTTTTAGGCTTCAACACAGTGTCTGCATGATAAATCATATCAAAAAGTCTTTGTGAGATGAAAATTAGATCTTGGGGTTGCAGTGTGGATTAGTGATGGGCGAATTTGTGCAGTTTCGCCGGAAAATTCGCAAATTTCGCGCGAAATTCGCGAAACGGCGAAAAATTCGCAAAACGTCCGTTTTTTCGAAAAAAAATTTTTGACGCTGGCGAATTTTTTCCGCGAATTTTCGCGGCTGTTTCGCGAATTTATTCGCCGACGGCGAATCGCGCAAATTCGCCGCGAATTCGCCCATCACTAGTGTGGATGCAATATTACTTTACACAAAATTAAACTGATTTATATTGTCCTGAAACATACTTATTTTACATATATAGAGAGCTGACTGAAGCACAAAATGCAAATGGTGGTAACAATTGGAATGTTTTCTAGACATTTTGTGAAGGTGTCTGTTCTATCCTATTCATAAATTACCTTGATAAATGCAAGGTTATTTGTTTGCCAGTAGAACATGGGTCACACTGGACTCTCTCACCCAGATGGCATTCACTAAGAAGAAGGTGAGGGCATTGTGCAACTATACCTCTGTTGCTGCTATGCAGAAAAATAAAGACAGAGGGACAGATGGTGCCAGAGGTTCTTGCAAACAAAACAAAAAGGGTTTATTTAACATGCACACAACACAGGCAAGTGGTACAGGCAACATAAAATGGAGAGCGTAATACAGACAGAGACCAAACTTAGCAGGAATCTCACTTAACTAGTGATGGACGAATTTATCCGCCAGGCGTGAATTTGCATCAAAAACGAGACGCCGGCACCGTTTCGCGAATTTTTTGCCGTTTCACTAATTTCATTGGTAATTCGCAAATTTTGCGGCGAACCGAAACGCCCCAAATTCGCCCATCACTACACTTCACCTCTGAAACACACCATAGTGGCTTAGATTACCTCCATGGGATTATTTACCCTGATTCCTTATTCGCTAGGATCTCTATACTATGGCAATATCGCCTGACAGAGACACCTCCAATCTGCCACTCATACTTTGGAGCTCATGGCTGCTTTTTATAGCTCAACCTCAACTAACTCACACTCCTAGTGTGGTACACCTGCCACTAAACACCTCATTCATGAAGTCCCTGTATCCTCGTCTTCACTAAGGTCTTTCCTTTACAGAGGCCTAGAAACATCTACTTCCTATTAAAAGTGGAAGAACATATGGTGCCTCTCCCTTATCAATACTAAAGAGATACTGACACCTCATGGCCAAATCTGGAACTGCCAGGGAACACTTTAACCTAGAAAGGGAAACAATTCTTCTCCCAGGGAACTTAACCCCATGGACCCCTAAATGTGTTTTTACACAAAATTCATTGTACACACCCTAATACATTGTGGATGCTGGCCTATTGTATGTACCAAGCAAGTAAGGACTAAATATCTTTGGTATTTAAATAAAATATTTATTTTTACATGAGTCTAAACCATTGGCTAAAACATTCCACATATACAGGTTTTTTTTTGTTGAAGGTAAATGAACAGCATATTATCTATATCTATAACATACATCTATATCTATAACATATAGTCAAACTAGGATCAAATTGTCAGATTAACTTTATTCACACAGCCACACAACTGCAATAATGAGCACTTCAGGGATTTAATAATAGTTTGTATAGATTTTACAAAGCATTTAAATACTCTGCTTCCAACTCTGCTGTAGCTTTTCTACAATCACTTTGAAAATTTGCAGAACAAAAACAGGAGAACCTGGTAAGCAGCAAATACTCTACTTTCTGCTTTGTACCTGCATGTCATTCATTTAGCTAAACATACTTTAATAAAATCCGAACTCCGTGGGTCACGTTTCAGTGGTGCTCTATCTGGGAACTATAAAAAGCTAATTTCATTACACTGGATAATAACAGTGACATAATAATTATTTAATATATATATAAATATATCTTCTTAAAGATGAATGTTATTAAAATTGGCATGTTTAGCTAAATACACTAGTAACCAAGAAGATTCAGATGGCACACACATAGCAAAATGTGCATAAATTTTGTGATTTATTTGGACCTGCAAATAAATCACAAAATGTATGCACATTTTGCTATGTGTGTGCCATCTGAATCTTCTTGGTTACTAGTGTATTTAGCTAAACATGCCAACATTCCCCCATAGGTGTACTAGTGCACGTTAACCCAAATGAGTGTATAAAATATTATTTATATGGAATGAACACATATGCCTGTATATATATATATATATATATATATATATATATATATATATATATATATATATATACTGTATATATAGCTAAAATGTATATAATGAGTATTAGTCAATGCTGTCATAATTGAAGTGGGTGTAAAAATATTTATGCAAATATTGTGCATGTGTTTCCATAAGTTCTGCAAGGAAGAAGTATCTTCTGTGCTTTGGAGAAGCGCTAGAGAAGCTCTAGAGAAGCTGCAATTCCAATGCAATGTTTAGTGGTGTACCTTCAATGTTCTGCTCCCCCCCCCACAAAAAAATATTTGGGTGCCCAGCAAATACTTGTAAGCCACCGCCCCCCACCCCAATCTCACCACTGACCTGTTTTTTTAGGGATGCTAGTTATTAAAACAATGATGTGATACACCACAATCTATAAAACATAAGAGCAGGCTGCAGGTCTTTTTGTATGAAATACAAAGATGATCTGACATTGGTTTCCTTGTTATTTTCATATATAGCTTGGTATTCTGCAACTAGGGCTTCCTTTCCCTGACAAGCGTGCAAAGATAATGAAGAATATTAGAATAATATTATTAATGTAATGTAGATATAAACAAAGATGAATAGGAATAAATGAAGTTAGTTAGTGTAGTACTCATCTACCCACGTATTATCTATCTATTATCATTAGCACATACAGTTTATTTATAAAGTACCAACATATTACACAGCACTGTACCTATATTTTCATTTAGTCCTATTATTCTAAAGGTGTCACGTAAATCCTGTTTCCTTCCTGTTTCCTCAGTTCATGTAGTACCATTGATTATGTCATGAATATTTCAGTACCAAGAGACTTCCATCTCATAGGATTTTTCAACTCTGAAGAACATCATCATATTATTTTTATTGGTCTTTTGCTTATGTACCTACTGGCTTTGGTTGGAAACATGATGATTATTGTCCTTGTATGTCTGGTATCCCAGCTGCACACCCCCATGTACTTCTTTCTGTGCAACCTGGCAGTCCAAGACATTATCTCTGTCTCTGCCATCCTGCCCAAGCTGATGGTCATGAACTTTATAGGGGAAAGGAGCATTTCTTTTAATGGCTGCATAACACAGCTATTTCTTTACATATCTTGCAATGATGGTGATTTTCTCTTGCTGGCCATCATGGCTTATGACCGATACGTGGCTATTTGTGTCCCTCTGCGTTATCAACTCATTATGAAACCCAGGTTCTGCATCCTGTTAGTGACAACATCTTGGACTTTCAGTGCCACCAATGCAATGTGTTATGCTTTGCTTATATCTCATTTGTCATTTTGCAAGCTTATTAATATAAATCATATATTTTGTGAAATCATATCCTTGGTGGAGCTTTCCTGCAGTGATACAAGCCTCATAAAGGCATTAATAACAGCTGATGTACCATTAATTGGAATTTTTCCATTTGGGTTGATCCTAACATCTTATGTATACATCATATATACCATCCTGAAGATGAGAACCTTGGCTGCAAGGCTAAAGACTTTCTCCAGCTGTTCTTCACATCTCACTGTCGTATTACTGTATGGTGGTACATGCATCAGTTTGTACATGAAACCAGTCTCAGAAAACTCTCAAGAAGTAGACAAGATGCTTTCCCTGATTTACTTGGGTTTTATTCCAGTGTTAAACCCATTGGTGTACAGCCTCAGAAACAGACAGGTTCAGTCTTCTGCAAAAATTGTGATTACCAAATATCTATTGAATTCTCTGTACAATGGATAGTTACAGAAGGTTCCCTAAACCATACACTCTTTTGTTAATAGCCTATGTACCAGTATTCCATCTGCTCCTTATGTGCTACAAATTTGTGTAAATCATTACATATTTTGTTAAATAGAAGGTAAACTATTCAAGTCAACTTTGAAATTACTTCGACATCTCAACAGTTAGCACTAGAGAATAAACACATAAAATAATAAATACAATAAATGAAAACACTTTTGCTGGCAATTCACACAGATGTAAGCTCTGTCGTTCGTTCGTTCGTTCGTTCGTTCGTACTTAATCACCAGGTGACTTTTCATTCTGGCAAAAGGTTGTTTCAAATTCAGTAAAGTGTGGATTTTACTGAATGTTACCTCTTTTGCCAGAGTTGACTTTGCCACCTCAGACCAGGAGAAGTGCTAAAATGAAGTTAGATCTTCCTCAATCTTCTGTCACTTGCATCATATCCTGTGTGCCGAAAATGCATTAAAGTTGAAAAAACATTGGCGAATATGGAACATTCATTTTTCAGTGGGCTCATGTGTAGGGCATTATATTAACTCTCTGGTCTTTATTAAGGTTTCCTGGACATTTGTAAGAAAAAGTGGAAACTTCAAGCATTTGCACCAATAATAAAGACCTCCATACAACTTTAAATTACCCGCTGAATGCAAAAAGTCGCCAGTGCTTAGTGCCCAGGGCACAACTTTGCATATTAGTTAATTAGCGGAGTGTTAGCGAATTTGCGCCCGGCGAAGTGGTGCGATGTTTGCGAAATGGTCGCTGGTGACAATTCGCTCTTTAGTGAATCTGCCGCTTTGTATATAGGGTCTCTCTTATCTTTATCTTCCATCTAGATCTAAATCAGTGTTTGATTGAAATGGTAACTGGTTAGCTTTTGAGAGAAGCAGAAGATCAGTTTTTTTTAGAACACTTACATTTACCCATGTGCCATTGCTTCCATGGACCTTAACATGGTGGCGAAAGGGAGTTTTGCCTGGTGTGCCAAAACAAGGCAACTTGAGTGCACACGTGTTCACAAATTGGATGCATTTTGCGGCTGGCATTTTCAGAATGGGCATTTCAAGTGGCTTTTACATGTGACTCTTTTGGTGGAAGTCTGTTGGGCTTATTGCCGCAACCCACTGTGGAATCCTGGAATTACACATTACGTTCAGGGTGGTGGTAGCAAGTGGCTTAAAGCAACAGTAACACCAAAAACTGAAATTGTATCAGATATAATTTACTTTTAGCATGCACTGGTAGAAGCTGTGTGTTTGCTTCAGAAAGACTACTATAGTTTATATAAACAAGCTGCTGTGTAGCCACGTGGGCTACCATTGAAGCTGGAAAAAGGAGAAAAGGCACAGGTTATATAGTACAATATTGTCCAATACAATGGTGGTTTATCTGTTATCTGATATGTAACCTGTGCCTTTTCTTCTTTTTTACAGATAATATACATTATATTTAATTACTTTGATACAATTTCAGTTTTTGGTGTTACTGTTGCTTTAACTACACAACACTAGTCCCTTACTAAAAAATCCGGCATTCACCACAACCTGTGGTGCGGAGGAGGATTTCTCTACAGCTGTGGGTTTGCTTCCTCTATATGTTCACTACTGTTGGTAGCTCCAGTATACCCTAGCTTCAATAGACACACTACAAGTTTTCGCAGCAGAGGCAGGACAGACACAATGGTATCTTAACAGCAAAACAACACAATTCACTCACAACTACCCTTTCCTCCTTCTTTAAAGTTGACATTGTAAGTACCATCTATTAATTTGTAGATGATGCTACATAATAGATTGCATGCAGTTTGCTTACATTCTGGAGTTCAGCCCTGGAATTAGGGGTGACAGAAGATATATGTACTTAGGGTGAAACTGAGTGGAATGCAATAGGATTGGGAGAGACTGGAGAGTGAGCAGACATGGGGGCAAATTCACTAAGCAGCGAAAATGCGCTAGCAACTCCTTCACCACACTTCGCCAGATGAAGTTTCGACAGGGCGCCGCTAATTCACTAAAATCTGAAGTTGCACTCAGGGAGTCGAACGGTAGCGAAGTTGCGCCAGCGTTAATTCGTCAAGCAAAGCGAAGTTACGCTAGCAATGCCTAATTTGCATATGGCGCCAAGTTAAAGTTGAATGGACGTATATGTAGCAGCAAATACATTACATTACAAAAGCCTGGGAAAGCTTCATAAAATAAAATAGAGTTGATATTTTGCCCTATACATGTGCCCAGTGTATAGTTTAGGTGCCATATGTTAGGAAACGTAGGGGGGAAGGAGGGTGCCCCCAAAAAAATTTACGATCTTTTTCAACCTATCACCCTTAAAAAAGGAAAAGACGCCAGCGTTTTTTAGGACTTAGAAAAAATTTCAACTTTTTTTGAAGCAATCCCTATCTACTCTATGTATTTCGCCTGGTCTGAGATGGCGAAGGCAAGTCTGGTGCAAGAGGTAACGTTCAGTAAAATGCGCAAGTTAATGAATTAGCGTAGTTACATCCCTTCAACATTTTGCAACTTCGCCTGGCATAAGGGTGCTAAGTAGCGCTAGAGTAGTTCCACTTCGCTAGCGAATTTATGCCAGCGCCCGTTAGTAAATCGCCGAAGTTACAAAATGACGTCACACTGGCGAATTTGCGCCCTGGAGAGATAGCTCTGTGTCAAGTAGTATTTCCTCAGGCATCAATACTGCTCAGCTTTGGTTTACTGACGTTATTTTGATAAATTAGGGAGCTGGGTGGTTAATAGGTTCATGATTGATAAATTTAAGGTTATTTTCAAAAACAACCAAAAAGAAATGCTTGATTATTTTGCTTGAGCAAAAGCAAAATAAATTCTAGTTTAACATTAAATAGGACCCTATTAAGGGGCCCTAATATGGCCCTTCTTAAAGGGGTTGTTCCCCTTTGGGTTAACTTTGAATATGATATTGAGAGTGATATTCTAAGAAAATGTGCAATTGGTTTTCATTTTTTTTATTTGTAGTTTTAAAGTTATTCAGCTTTTTATTCAGAAGCTCCCCAGTTTCCAATTTCAGCCATCTGGTTGTTAGGGTCCAAGTTACCCTAGCAACCATGCACTGATTTGTATACAAGACTGGAATATGAATAGGAAAGGCCGGAATAGAAAGATGAGACCAATTGAAAAGTTGCTTAGAACGGGCAATTCTATAGCATACTAAATTAAATGTGAACCATTCCTTTAATTAAGAAATTTGCCACCATAGGCAAAGTCTTAAAATTTTTTATTTATATCCACACAAAGAGGGTTTGGCTCAAGAGATGAAAGGTCAATTTAAAGAGATACTGACACCAGAAATTAATTTTTTTTTTACATCTATCATAACATCTTTGCATGCTGTTATCATTTTGACATAACATCATTTGCCCAATGCTTTTACATTACCCATCTGATACCCATGTTCCTCTATGAGGAGGCAGCCATATTTGTGCAGCAGGAGTCCATTATCATTAGAAACTCTGACAGGTTAAGAAGGGGCAGTCAGGTTGGCAAAACAGTCAGGTTTAAGAACTTCAAGTAACAATTACTTACAAAAGCAGATTTAGTTTATTATTAGTGAAAGATTATCAACATGACCTATAGGTAACTTTTAATGTACATTAATATTTTGAAGAGTTGTTGTTATGAATAGTTACCCTGGTGGTCTAGTGGTCCACTGCAGGGCGAAGCAGTGTCTTCGGCGGGGACACCCACCACATGTGTCTGATCCCTTCCAGCGCCGGTTCCCCTATGGTGGGCGCAGCCACGCGCTTCCGGGTTTATGTGCCGGCGTGATGACGTAATAACGCAAAGGCCTCGGAATTCAAAGGTATTTAAAGGGGCTTTTGAAATGAACACATTGCCCGTTGATAGGTTCAATTAGTTTGTTCCTGGTGCTATTCTTTGTGTAACCTGCCTGATCTTCTTGCCTGACCTCTCCAAGCTGAACCCTGCCTGTCTGACTATTCTACTTTCTCCAATCATGATTTGGTCTGTCTGACTTTTCTACGCTCTACAATCCTCTTTTCCGGCCAGTCTGACTATTCTAACTCTGCTTGTGCTGGCCCGGCCTGCCTGTTCCATGCTGTGTTGACTGGTCTGTCTTCCAAGTTGTGTTCTTCCATCCAGTATCCTTGGTGAGACGATCGTGCCCCTTTGCTCATCCAGAACCTGGAGCTTTGCTCCTCTCTTAGAAAGTCCTGGCGGCATTCAATTAGCCGAGGGCTCCTCCCGAGGTGAAAGGCGGCTGATAAAGGCAAAGGCAAGAGCCAAGACCAGGAAGCCTAGCACTGGTTCTGGATTTAGGGTGCCAAACGTGACAGTTGTTTTTTAGTGTCAGTATCACTTTAAACCATAGGGAGCATATTGAACTGGAAAAAGGTCAATGTTATCAAAGTTGGTTTGACAGTCTAAAAATAATACCAAACCAAGAGCACAGCTGCTAGGTAACATTGCCAGGCCTACAGAGTAGCAAGGTGATCCAGGAAATGATTGTGCTTAAAAGGATACTGTCATGGGAAAAAATGTTTTTTTTCCAAAACACATCAGTTAATAGTGCTGCTCCAGCAGAATTCTACACTAAAATCAGTTTCTCAAAAGAGCAACAGATTTTTTTTAATTTCATTTTGAAATCTGACATGGGTTTAGACATATTGTCAGTTTCCCAGCTGCCCCCAGTCATGTGACTTGTGCTCTGGTAAACTTCAGTCACTCTTTACTGCTGCACTGCAGTTTTTTTCCCATATCCTTCAACAGGATTTTAATGTGATAAACAATGAAAACAGTTTTTATAAGTGAACTTAATTGCCTCTGGTTCTATGGGAAAATCTGGAACTGAACAAGGAGATAAGCATTTCACATTAAATTGAATATGGCCCATTATGTATAAAGTAGATATTTTACTAAAATTTCACAGTATAAACCTTTGTATAAAATGGTACACAGAGTTTGGGGTTTTTGTTGGTTTATGTGTATGTTAACAGCATCTTAATTGCAGAGTTTTGTATAACAAATTGCTAAATTGACTTTATTGAGTAATGAGCACTTTGGGGATTTCCTAGTATTTCCTACCGGTTTACTAAACATTTAAATATTCTACTTCCAACTCTGCTGTAGCGCAAGTCTTGACACAGTCGAACAGAAACAGGAGACTCTGGTAAGATGTAACCCTAGCGTGTTGGCTTCAAGGCTGCTTATTGCACATATTAATGAATTATCTATTCAGATTTATCTATTGGGACACCCTTGGTTGATTTCTTCAATATTGCAACAGTCTTCACATTCAGTTTAACACATTCCTTAAAATGCTGCAAAGGCTAGAAGCCGATGGAGTCTTTATGCTGAGCCTTTCAAACTATTTTGATTTTTTTCCCGACTAAAGGAAACACATTTGACCTTGGAAAGGCCCTTGCTTCCAGCTACTGGTTATCAACTCTTCACTTGAGAATTTACTTCTATTTGCTCATATAGCTTATATTCTGTTGTGAGACCAATGCACCTATAGGGCTTATATCTGCATATACTGCAAACATCAACACCAACATTTTGGGGTTTGTAGTGGTTATATTCCAATGTGTATTTCCCTATTGTGTATCAATCTACTCTTACCTGAAGAATGCTTCATTCCCAGCGAATAACTGATACCTTGAAGTGAGGCACCCGTAGGTTTTACAGCTGCAAACACAAATAGAGGTGGACTGAAGAGATTAACATCAGAATTTCACTTTTATGCAAAGTATCTAAATTAGTAGAATCCATTGATTTATAAATTCCATCCTCTTCCCTTCAACAAGTTAAGCCCTTAAGCTGACTGCTGTTTCCTTTTTCTATATTTCTCTACAACACAATTCTCATTTCAGGTTATGTTGCAAAAAGCAGTGGAAAATTAAGGAGTAAGGAAAAATGTAAGTAAGTAAAATGAAGGCATAATGTTAGATCGTCTGTCATATTACATAATGGAAAGTAGGAACAAACTAGTAAAAAAAATATAGGTATCAGCACATAATGAACTAGATTGAAAGGGAACCAAGTCAAATGCATAACTATACTTTATATAAACATGATGAAAATTTAAGGAACTATAACTAACACTTCATTGATGCTTTCCCACATAGTCATATCCTTTTGTACAATTTGTTCCAATATAATTCTCTCCATCTCTATAAAAGGATGACCTCATAAATGTTTTATCTAATATCTAGCTGCTAAACCTAGAAAACCAAAGCTTACCAGTTTTTAAATGAATAACTTTATTATTCCAAAAGGTAGTAGCAGTTCTTATATCGAACATACAGTACATGTAGGGGCAGATTTATCAAGGGTCGAATTTCGTAGTACAAAAAACTTCAAAATACGACCATCGAATTGAAAAACTTTGAATTCGAATATCGAATTCGAAGTTTTTTCAACAAATTTGGCAATCCTACGATCGAATAAAAATCAACTGATTCGAACAGTTTTAGCGTACGATCGAAGGATTTTTATTCAATGTGTAAAGACTTAGAAAAGGTTTGTAGAAGGTCCCCATAGGCTAACATAGCAATTCGGCAGGTTTAATTTAGCGACGTATTGAAGTTGAAGTTTTTTTAAAGAGACAGTACTTCGATTAGCGAATGGTCGAAT
Organism: Xenopus petersii; assembly: GCA_038501925.1. Classification (NCBI taxonomy): domain Eukaryota; kingdom Metazoa; phylum Chordata; class Amphibia; order Anura; family Pipidae; genus Xenopus; species Xenopus petersii. Next base: position 139,205,128 of record CM076676.1, on the reverse strand, counting down.
AGTCGAACGATTTTTACTTCGAATCATTCAAATCGAAGTTTGAAATCGTAGAAGCCTATTCGATGGTCAAAATATTCAAAAAATTACTTAGAAATTCGAACTTTTTGTACTTCGAAAATCTGCCCAGTAAAATAACCCTTCTGTAATAAATAAAGTCAATATAGCAACTAAGACGTTTAATATTGACACCATATATAAGATTTATAAGGTCCTGCTGGGTGATGTTCTGATGGCTGATTCAGTTAATGACTATAAGAGTGGCTTGGATGATTTCTTGTATTGGTATATATTGTTTATATATGTGCATTTATAGATAGGTCAGTATTAATGTGTGTATATATATATATATATATATATATATATATATATATATATATATATATATATATATATATATATATATATATATATATATATATATATATATATATATATATATACAGTATATATATATGATCACTGGGGTTAATTTGGAGGGTTGAACTTGATGGACTTTGGTCATTTTTTTATTTACCAATGTAACCTTGCTTCCAATAAAATTAGGAGGCCTAGGTATATGGCACTCTAAAGCATATCAACTCCTATGTTCACAGATAAAACATGTTCCCAAATGATTTTTCCTTTGATACACAGAAATAACTTTCATATGCCCCAATACATCGCCTAAGGTGCAAAGTTGAACTAAAAGTGCAAATTCTAAAATACCTTCTGCAAAAAGTCCAGCCTTGCCTTTGAAACAAAACCATTGGATAACATCAAAATAAGTCATAAGTACAGGCAGTCCCTGGGTTACGTATGAGATAGGGTCTGTAGGCTTGTTATTAAGTTGAATTTCTATGAAAGTTGAAACATATGCATTTACTTATTAAATGCAAAAGGGCAGATGTTCGTCTTAACATAGTATTTATTTTTACCTTTCTGTGCTCCGCAGTAGAGAACACATGACATCCCCCCACAGAGGGGATTGGGGCAGGTGGTTTATTAAAGCTAAATGTTAATAAAGGTCAAGCAAACCACAGTACATTACTTTAATATATTCTGATTGTGAGTATGAGTTGTATGTAAGTCGGGTGTATGTAACTCAAGGACTTCCTGTACCTCTAAATAAGCACCATCCAACCTTTTGTTTTTTGACATACTACCGTATTTCTTCATGTTTGGATGCCCATCTTCCCCTTTTTCTCCTCTACAACCTCTTCTTTTCAACTTATTAGTATAAGTGCATTAGTTATGAACAAACATATAGTTTGGTTTTTACAGCCATTGTGTTATGTGATGCTCATCCTGTGAGCCAAGCATGAGCTGCAGAAATGTTTTTTACATATTTTGTGTAGATGTACCTTTCTCATATACAGGCAGTCCCAGCTTACGCACAAGATAGGGTCTGTACAGGTTTGTTCTTAAGTTGACTTTGTATGCAACTTGAAACATCTACATCTACATATTAAATGCAAAAAGGCAGATGTTTGTCTTAACACAGTATTTATTTTTACCTTTCTGTACTCTGCAGTAGACAACACACACCATAGGGGATTGGGGCGGGTGGTTTATTAAAGGTAAATGCTAATAAAGGCCAATTAAACCACAGTACATTACTTTAATATCCTCTGTTTGTAAGTATGAATTGTATGTAAGTCGGGTGTATGTAACTCGAGGACTTGAGTGCTTTAGAGATATATTTTATAGGAGCTGCAATGCAAATAAAATGTTGTTGCCAGGAGTTACAATTCAGTTACTCCACAAGCTCTTTACCCTACTGATGGTTCATTGACTTCAGTCATTAAAACAATGATGTCAAATGAAACCATCTATAAAACAAAAGCATGAGCTTATATGGTGTGTTCTTCAAGGAACATCTAAAATTGTTAATCTTGTTATGTTGATTTTTTTTTTTTTTTTTACTTTTTGGTTCTTCAGTCTCCAGCACAAAATTAAAATGGCTACTTGTTAATAGGGCTTAAATATACATATAGACTTATAGATATTCAGTTTTAGAGAGGACCAGAGAGGAAGAATATGAAGGCAAATACAAAGGAATACAAAGAAAGGTTCCATAAAATGGGGAATTTATTAAAAGGCACTGGTGAATAGGTCCTTCAAAATATATTTGAGGTCCAAAACCAGCCACAGTGACAGCGGTAATCTAAATAAAAGCAATCCAAAGACTTTCTAATTGATGTCACTAATAATGGTTAAGGAGTATTCACAATCAGTACACACAAATCATGCCTTTGCAAAACACAGTATCTCCTGCATAGCAATGACCTGGTATCTCATATAATAAGCCCTTATCAGTAGCAGTAATATCTGTTTGCAGATCTGTTTTTTTGTGGCTCATTTCAGGATATGGGCACTGAATTGCAAATGTGCATTTCCCAATTAGAAACAAATAAGAAATTTGTTTTGAATAGCCTACAAATAATTGCAAAATGAAAGCAGAGGTCTGGTTAGATTCCCTAACTACAATTTAGTATCATTGACACATATTTATATAGCACCAGCTGCCAGCATATTCCATAGCACTGTACCGTTGTTCTTAAATCAGACCTTGCATCCTTATAGTTTCATGTAAATGTTCCTTCACAGTGTATGCTGTACCATGGATTATGTCCGGAATATCTCAGTACCAAGAGACTTCCATCTCCTAGCATTTTCCAGTTCTGAAGAACATCATCATATTATTTTTATTGGGCTGTTACTAATGTATCTACTGGCTGTGCTTGGAAACTTGCTGATTATTGTGCTCGTGAGTCTGGTATCCCAACTGCAAACTCCGATGTACTTCTTTCTGTGCAACCTGGCAGTCCAGGACATTATCTCTGTCTCTGCCATCCTACCCAAACTAATGACCATCACCTTTTTAGGGGAAAAGAGCATTTCTTTTTATGGCTGCATAACACAACTATTTCTTTACATAACTTGCACTGATGGTGATTTTATCCTGTTGGCCATCATGGCTTATGACCGATATGTGGCTATTTGTTTCCCTCTGCGTTATCATCTGATTATGAAACCCAGGTTCTGCATCCTATTGGTGACAACATCTTGGGTGTTCTGTGCCACCACTGCAATGCGCTATGCTTTGCTTATATCGCATTTGTCATTTTGCAGGTTTATTAAAATAAATCATATATTTTGTGAAATCATATCCTTGGTGGAGCTTTCCTGCAGTGATACAACCCTCATAAAAGCATTAATCACAGCTGATGTACCATTAATTGGGATTTTTCCATTTGTATTGATCCTAACTTCCTATGTATACATCGTATATTCTATCCTGAAGATGAGAACCTCAGCTGCAAGGGTCAAGACTTTCTCCAGCTGTTCTTCCCATATCATAGTTGTGTTACTGTACGGTGGTTCAGGCATTATCTTGTACATGAAACCAGTCTCACAAAACTCTCGAGAAGCAGACAAGATGTTTTTCCTTATTTACTTGGGTTTTATCCCGATGTTAAACCCATTGGTGTACAGCCTAAGAAACAGACAGGTTCAGGATGCTTCAAAAACAATATTTACCAAATGTCTGTTACATTATCTGTGTAATTATTGGTTACCAAAGGTTGCTTAAACAAAAAACTCTGTTTTATGAAAAAAACAGTACTTTGGACTTGATAACTAAGCTGCATAAATTTGCATTGGTGGCAAAATAAATCCCATGTTTAAGGGGATCCATATTATAGAAAAAATTCTTATCTGGAAAATCCCTGGTCCCAGATAATAGATAATCTACTTGTCTAAACTATTGGTACTAGTGGGTGCTCTATTAAAGTTCTACAATAAATAACTTTGCTGGTGAACCACAAAGCTGGGAGCTTCTGTCCTCTATTACTAAAGGAACTAGGGTGTCATTGGATCTTTCTACTAACTACAGTTGCCCATAATGTTTCTTTAATTATTTGCCACTGTACTCTACTTCTTTTCAGGTTGCAGTTTCAACTGAGCCCAACAACCAAGACATAGTATAAACCAGTGCTTGGTTGATATGGTAAGTGGAACATTTTGGAGAGCTTTAGAAGACCAGTTGCTAGTTTTCTTAGATTACATCATCAAGAGCAAACACCATTTGAACTTATGAAGATCAGTTAATGACTCCAAGGTAAACAGTGCCTCTACTCACATTGCACTTACATCTCTTTACATAATGTTTCATTTTATTTTAGTTTGATATGTACAGAATTGGACACATGCTCAAGAGTGACAAGAAGACATCCTTCGATGAGTGACAGTAAAATGATGCGTTTGTGAGTAGTGATGGGGGAATCTGTCCCATATCGTTTCGCAGAAAAAAAAGTGAAACGGGGAAAATTTGAGAAAGGCATTGGGAGTCCATGGGAGTTTTTTCACGTTTAACCTATTTTGTGGTGTATTTTTTGTGAGTCTCATTTTCCCTCTCAAATGGGGGCACATTTACTAAAGGGTGAATTTTGGATGTTTAGCGAAAATTCACCACAAAGACAATTCGCCACCACATTGCCTATTTACTAAATGCCGAAGAGGACAATTCGCAAGCAAAAATCCTCAGCGCTAGATAACTTTCGCATTGTTTCACCAGTGAATTTTCGCAAAAATTCTCTAGTGAAAATCCGGTAATTTATCAAAGTGCAAACGCTACCCTTTTCTCTAAAGTGTATTTCGCCAGGTTCGGGCAGGTCAACTCCCATTATAAAAACAGAGCAGCCACTTTTTAAACCCCAATCAACATTGCCCATTCCATGCTACATTTTCACCATGGCGAAAATTCTCTAGAGAAGATTTGCCTACTACCATTGTGTGGGGAAATATACTGGCAAATTTTCACAGAGAATTTTCGCCAGGAGAAAATTCACCACATTTCTCTTAGAATAAAAATGAATTTACAATTTTTAGTTAATATGGAGATGTGTTGTGAAAATACACCTGGTGAAGTGAGGCGAACTTTGGTGAAGTTAGGTGAAGAGATAAGTCACACTTTAGTAAATGTGCTCCATAGCGGGTGCCTATTATTCAAATAACAGGTAGTACATTTTTGAATAAAAGTAGAATGTTGCATAATATGATTTTTCTGCATTAACTGGTGTTTTATATGGAAAGCATCGTAATGTAGCGTTTTCTTTAAAACATCTATTAAAATAAGATGACAATTAAATTGTTAGATTGGCTTCATTTACAAACTCTGGAGTAAATAGAACTTTTGGGATTTAATAATCTTTCCTTTGGGTTGTACAAGCTTTTAAATACTCTGCTTCCAACAATGCTATAACACTTCAGTAAAAGCTAGTGATGGGCGAATCTCTCCGGTTTTGCTTTGCCGCAAAATTCGCGAAACGCCGAAAAAATGCAGAAAAATCGTGAAATTGGAAAGTTCACAAAACAATCGTGAAATTCTACCATTTTCACAAAAAAATAGTGAAATTCAAATGTTTTCATGAAAAAAATGAGCAATTCGAATGGTTTCACAAAAAAATCTAGCAATTCGAACCTTTTCACAAAAATATCGAGCAATTTAAAAGTTTTCACGGAAAAAAAGTGAAAATCGGAAATTGACTGTGAATTTTCGCAGGAAATTCGAAACGCGGGAATTCAACGCAAATTTGCCCTGGGCGAATTTGTTTGCCCATCACTAGTAAACACCATGAAGATTTGCCAGAGTATGATAAATCTCGAAAACCGAATTACATTTTTTTTAAAAACTCGAATAGAATTTGAACTAGTTGAATTTGACAGTTTTGACCATAAAAAAAAATCAAAATTTAAAATTTCGAATTTTCAATTGGACTCTTGATAAATCTGCCCCTGCCCGTCCACTGGAAGTCTGAATTTTTGGAGGCCTATTGATCAAAGGTTCAAAGTCAGTGGTTTTAAAGGTTTTTGAAACCACTACTAAATTAAAAACTGATAAAAATACTGTATTTAATTAAATAATTTTAAAAGGAATTTAGACGTTCCTTAGAATACAATTAAATTAACAGTGCCAAAGGGCCAAATCCAGTTTGTCAACATCTAGGGGCAGATTTATCAAGGGTCGAAGTTAAAATTAGAATTTCGAATTTGGATTTTCAAGTGTTTGTATGGTCAAATTCGACAAGGGCATTGTTAAAATTCAATTTGGGTTTTTTCAAAAATTCAAATTTGATTTTCAAAATGTATCATACACTGGCCCTGTAAGACCTCAAATTTGACTATTCGCCACCTAAAACCTGCCAAATTGCTGTTTTAGTCAATGGAAGATTTTTTAAAGAAAACTACGATTTCGAGTTCATGGAAGTTTTTTAAAAACTCGACCTTTGATAAATGTGCCTCCTATTGTAAGAGCCCTAATCTAAATAAAAGCTATTTCACTAAATTAACTTTTAAATTCACGTCTTTGATGATGGTTATCGAGTGCCCACACAAGTCCTGCCTTGCTTTGCATTGCAATGACCAAGTATCACATGTTTTAAATGCCATCAGTATTCAGCATCTGCATTTTACATTTTGGGGCTGATTTGAGAACATGGGTGCTAAACTGCACAAGTGTAGATACCAATAGTAACCAATCAGCAATTTGTGCAAGTAGGAACATGAAAACAAAGACTGGGTTGATTGCTTTTGTTCCTACTGTACATTCATAAATCAGACCTTTTGTCTTTCATGTATATGTCGTTCCTTATCAATAAATGCAGAGACATGGATTATGTTGTGAATTCTACAGTACCAAGAGACTTCAATCTCCTAGCATTTTCCAACTCTAAAGAGCATCATCATATGATTTTGATTGCACTGTTACTATCTACTGTTACAGTATGTACCTACTGACTTTGGTTGGAAACATGATGATTATTGTACTTGCATGTCTGTTGTCCCAGCTGCACACCCCCATGTACTTTTTCCTGTGCAACCGAGCATTCCAATACATTATTTCTGTCTCTTCTGTCCTTCCAAAGCTGATGGCCATCACCAGTGTCGGACTGGCCCACTGGGAGACCAGGAAAAGTCCCGGTGGGCCCTGGTGTCAGTGAGCCCTCATGCTGCTAAACATTTGGCCTATATAATGGTTATTCCCTATTTCTATGAGAAAAAGAGGCTACATAGATGGAATAATTGATTACAGTATGTAAAGAAAAGAGACTAGGGGAATAGAGGTTGAGTGAGGAGAGGAAGAATAATAGTACTGAGAATGGGTCCTGGGCTAAGGTTTTGGGTGGGCCCCTGGTGTCCCAGTCTGACACTGGCCATCACAGTTACAGGTAACACCAACATTTCTTTGCCTGATTGTAGTGATATGCGAATAAGTTTGCCAGGCACAAATTTACAGCAAATTTCTGCATTTCCCTGTAGGCAAATAAATTAGACAATTGCCGTGAAAATTCGCCGGCAAAAAATCCACCACGTCGAAAAAATTATTCGGACGCCCATTGACATTAATGCATTTGGCCAAAATAGGCTGCATTCATCTGTTTTCTTTTTCATGGTTCTACCATTCTTTATTCCCAGCACACTTAGATATACAGTATAAGAAAATAGTATTCAATTGTGCACATGGATCCATAAGTTCTGCAAGGAAGAAGTCTCTTCTGTGCTTTGGAGAAGTCCTAGAGAAGCGCTAGAGAAGCTGCAATTCCAATGCAACGTTTTGCGGTGTACCTTCAATGTACTGCTTTCCCCCCCCACAAAAATATTTGGGGGCCCAGCAAATACTTGCAAGCCACTGCTCCCCTACCCCAATCTCACCACATCCCTGTTTTTTAGGGATGCTAGTTATTAAAAGAATCATGTGATACAACATTGTTTTTTGGTTTATCGTGTGAAAAGTTATGGCCCGTGATTCAATTTTAGCAGAGAAAGCTTTTCTCCCAATACCGTTCCAGTACAATGAAACAAGTTTTTCTAACTGTATTTCATCTGACTCTATGGGAAACTCTGGGACTGAATAAGGAGACAAGCTTTTCTCATTGAATCTGGCCAATTATGTATAAAGTACATATTTCATTTACATGCCACAGTATAAAACTTTGTATAAAATATTCCATAGATTTGTTTTTTTTTGTTGATTTCTGTTTATATGGACAGCATATTTTATGCAGATTGAATAACACATTGTTAAATTAGTTAATTGAGTAATGAGCACTTTGGGGATTTCCTAGTATTTCCTATAGGTGTTACTAAACCTTTAAATATTCTGCTTTCAACTCTGCTGTAGCTCTTCTATAAAGACCGTGAAGATTTGTACAGGGCTTGAAACAGTTGAAAAGAAACTGGAGACCCTGGTAAGATGTGACCCTAGCGTGTGGGCTGAAAGGTGCTTATTGCACATATTTATGTATTTTCTCTTCAAAAATGTATCTACTGGGACAATTTTGGTTGATTTCTTCAATATTGCAACAGTCTTCACATTCAGTTTAACACATTCCATAAAATGCTACAAATGCTAGAGGCCAGGTCACTATATACGGGAAAATTCACAATAGCGCAAAGTGCAAATTCGCCAGTGCAACGTCATTTCGTTACTTCGCTGATTTACTAAATTCACTAGCAAAGTGGACCTACTCTAGCGCTACTTCGCATCCTTACGCCAGGCGAAGTTGCGCTATGGCGAAGGGACATAACTAATTCACTAACGCTAATTCACTAACTTGCTGATTTTTATGAACGTTAACTCTTGCACCAGACTTGCCTTCGCAAACTGAGACCAGGCGACGTACAAGAGAGTAGATAGGGATTGCTTCAAAAAAAGTTGAAATTTTTTCTAAGTCCGAAAAAACGTTGGCATCTTTTCCTTTTTTAAGGATGATACGCTGAAAAAGATTGTACATTTTTTTGGGGGTACCCTCCTTCCCCCCTACATTTCCTAACATATGGCACCTAAACTATACAGTGGGCTCATGTTTAGGGCAATATAACAACTCTATTTTATTTTATGAAGCTTTCCCAGGCTTGTGTAATGTAATGTATTTGCTGCTACATATACGTCCATTGTACTTTAACTTGGCGCCGTATGCAAATTAGGCCTCGCTAGCGTAACTTCGCTTTGCTTGACGAATTAACGCTAGAGCAAATTCGCTACCGTTCGCCTCCCTGAGCGCAACTTCAGATTTTAGTGAATTAGCGGCGTCCTGGCGAAGTGCGGCGAAGTGCAGCAAAGGCGTCGCATTTTTGCTGCTTAGTGAATTTGCCCCATAGTCTGTATGCTGAGGCTTTCAAACTATTTTGATTTTTACCAGACTAGCAGGAAACCCATTTGACCTTGAAACAACCTTGGCATCAGTAACTAAAGACAGGGATTTGCTTCCAGGTGTTTTGTTCTACTATTTATCAACCTACTCTTTACTTGAGAATTTCCCTCTATTTGCTCATATAGCTGATAGTCTATTGTGAGACCAATGCACCTATAAGTTTTATACTGTATCTGCATATACTGCAAATGTCTACACCAACATTTTGGGGTTGTTAGTGGTTATATTCTAATGTGCATTTCCCTATTGTGTATCAATCTACTATTACCTGAAGAATGCTTCATTCCCAGCACATAACTGATACCTTGAAATGAGGCACCCGTAGGTTTTACATCTGCAAATACAAACAGAGCCGTATTGAAGTATTTCCAAAGGAGACTAACGCCTACATTTTAATTTTATGCAAAGGATCTAAATGAGTAGAATCCATTGGTTTATAATTTTCATCCCCTTTCCTTCAGCAAGTTAAGCCCTATATATCTGCTGATATTTTTTAGGAATCTTCTCCTTTAGCGACTGGTGTTTCCTTTTTCTATATTGCTCTACAAACCAATTTTTATTTCAGGTTATGTTGCAAAGAGCAATGGAAAATAAGAGAGTAAGGAAAATGAAATTATATTACATAATGGAAACCAGAAAAAATAGTAAGAAATAATAGGTATCAGCACATAGGGGCAGATTTACTAAATTTGAGTGAAGGATTCGAATTAAAAAAACTTCGAATTTCGAAGTGTTTTTTGGGCTACTTCGACCATCGAATGGGCTACTTCGACCTTCGACTACGACTATCGAACGATTCGAACTAAAAATCGTTCGACTATTCGACCATTCCATAGTCGAAGTACTGTCTCTTTAAAAAAAAAATCGACCCCCTAGTTCGGCAGCTAAAAGCTACCGAATTCAATGTTAGCCTATGGGGAAGGTCCTCATAGGCTTGCCTAAGTTTTTTTCATCGAAGGATATTCATTTGATCGTTGGATTAAAATCCTTCGAATCGTTCGATTCGAAGGATTTAATCGTTCGATCGAATGAATAATCCTTCGAACGATCGATTGAATTTCCAGCGCTAAATCCTTCGAATTCGATATTCGAATTCGAAGGATTTCAATTCCTAGTCGAATATCGAGGGTTAATTAACCCTCGATATTCGACCCTTGGTGAATCGGCCCCATAATGTTTCAAGCAAGAACTAAATGCAGTATGTAGACTTTATATAAATATGAGGCAAATGTAAGGAACTATGGGCCAGATTCAATTCAATGAGAAAATGGATTATCATGTGAAAAGTCATAAATGGGATTCAATTTGAGATGCAATTCAATTCAGAAAAACATATCTCACTGTTTATTACGTGAAAACTCTATTGACGTCTATGGGGAAAAAAAACTGAAACTGAATTTGGAGACAAGTTTTTTCTTCTTGAATTGAATCTAGTCCAGGACTTTTCACGTGATAAACAGTGAGATCATCTTTTCCCTGAATAGAATCTGGCCCTATAAATGAGACTTCACTGATTCTTGTCCACAAACAGTCACATGCTTTTATACACTTTGCACCAATATCATTTTCTCCATCTATATAAAAGGAAAACCTTATGAGCTTTATCAAATATCTAGTTGCTAAACCTACAAAACTCAAAACCTACCATATTTTAAAATTACATTTTAAAAAATGTACTTCCAAGGGCAATTACTGCACAATATGAGACAAAGTAAGACAAATACTCATTTTTTACAACATAAGATACCTAGTATATTATTGCAACAGGTAGTAGCAGCTCTTACATCAAACATACATGTAGGGGCAGCTTTATCAAGGTTCGACTTTCGAGGGTTAATAAACCCTCAAAGTAAAATCCTTTGAATTCGAATATCGAATTCGAAGGGTTTTATCGCAAATGCTTCGATCGAACAATCAAATCGTTCGAATAGAACGATTCGGACAATTTTAAGCGATCGATCAAAGGATTTTTATTCGATCATAAAAAGCTTAGAAAAGTACTGAGGAAGGTCCCCATGGGCTAACATTGCACCTCGGTAGGTTTATAGTGGCGAAGTATGAAGTCAAAGTATTTTTTAAAGAGACAGTACTTCGACTATCGAATGGTCGAATAGTCGAAAGATTTTTACTTTGAATCGTTTGAATCATTTGATTCGATCGAATTTGATCAATTCGATGGTCGAACTACCCAAAAAAATACTTTGAAATTCGATTTTTTTTTTCCATTCGATTTCTTCACTCGAGCTTAGTAAATCTGCCCCGTAAAGTAACCCTACTGTAATAAATACAAGTCAATATAGCAACTAAGAAGTTGAATGTGCACTTGAAATAAGACGGATGTGGGTTTTTTGGTAGGTAACAAGTAGTCTCATTCCAGGCAGTGTCATTCTGTGGCTTCTTCAGAAAATAAAGTTCTGTCTTGCATAAAAAGGGCATTAACTTGAGGGATAGGTCCCTGGTAAGGCCTCACCTGGAGCATGCAGTGAAGTTTTGGGCTCCAAAAGGATATTTATAAGCTGGAGAGAGTGCAGAGATATGCAATTAAACTGGTTATAGGATTGTAGGATCTAAATTATAAGGGTAGACTGTTAAGGTTTCTCTGGAAAAATGCACTTGCAAGGGGACATGATAGCTCTTTATAAGTACACTAGAGGACAATATAGACAAATAGCAGGGGATCTTTTTTCCCATAAAAATGGTCAACACACAAGAGGCCACCCCATCAGACTAGAAGAAAAAAACTTTAATGGGAAGCAGTGTAGGTGGTTCTTCACAGTGAGGAGAGTGAAGTTGGGGAATGCACTAAATGACTTTAAGAGGGGCTTGGATGTTTTGTTGGACCAGCATAATATCAAAGGCTACTTTGATACTAAAATCTGTGATTAGTGCAGATATTTGTTATATTGTTTATGTATGTGAGTGCATAGGTAGGTTGCAAGTATGTGTGTGTATATGTGTGTGTGTGTGAGTGCGGGCGCGCGCACTGGGGTTTATTTGGAGGGATTGAACTTGAAGGTATTTTTTTTACTTAACTATGTAACAATGTAACCTTACCTGCCTTACAATTAGGAGAGTCAGTTATATGGCACCCCAAAGCATATAAACCCCTATGATTTTCCTAAATTTCCTTGCCTTTGATACACAGAAATAACTTACACATGCCTCAGTACATCGCCTAAGGTGTAAAGTAGAAATAAAAGTGCAAATTCTAATATAACTTCTGAAAATGCTACAACCTTGCCTTTGAAACAATACCATTGGACATCAAAATAAGTTATAAGTACCTCTAGCTAAACACTATCCATCTGTTACATAACTTGTTATTAAAGGGATACTGTCATGGGAAAAAACATTTTTTCAAAATGAATCAGTTAATAGTGCTGCTCCAGCAGAATTCTGCACTGAAATCCATTTCTCAAAAGAGCAAACAGATATTTTTATATTCAATTTTAAAATCTGATATGGGGCTAGACATTTTGTCAATTTCCCAGCTGCCCCAAGTCATGTGCCCTGTTTTTCAATCACTCTTTACTGCTGTACTGCAAGTTGGAGTGATATCACCCCCCTCCCTTTTCCCCCCCAGCAGCCAAACAAAAGAACAATGGGAAGGTAACCAGATAACTGCTCCCTAACACAAGATAACCGCTGCCTGGTAGATCTAAGAACAACACTCAATAGTAAAAACCCATGTCCCACTGAGACACATTCAGTTACATTGAGAAGGAAAAACAGCAGCCTGCCAGAAAGCATTTCTCTCCTAAAGTGCAGGCACAAGTCATATGACCAGGGACAGCTGGGAAATTGACAAAATGTCTAGCCTCATGTCAGATTTCAAAATTGAATATACAAAAACCTGTTTGCTCTTTTCAGAAATGGATTTCAGTGCAGAATTCTGCTGGAGTACCACTATTAACTGATGCGGTTTGAAAAAAACATGTCTTCCGATGACAGGATCCCTTTAAGATAAAAGGCTAATGCAACAACATATAGGGGCAGATTTAGTAGAGGTCGAGTTGTTTTTCGATGGAACATTCGAGTTTTCAAGGGTATTTTTCAGTCAAAACTCGGGTTAAAAATAAACTCGAAAAATTTGCATTTTTTTTTAAAAAACTGAAATTTTTCAAGGATTATTATACATTGAAACTGGAAATAGCTCAAATCCAAAAATACACCATCCAAAACCTGTTGAGGTCATGTAGAAGTCAATGGCAGAGTTTCTATGAACCATTTGAAGATGTTAATAGCCTTCACGATGTTTGAGGTTTTTTTTAAGTGGGTTTTGCTTGAAAACTCAATCAATTTGAGAGATTCTAGTTTTTTTTGTTGAAAATTTGATCAATTAAAGTTTTTGGGTTGTTAACCCTGAACTGACTGATTTGAGTTTTTTATATTCAAGTTTTTTCTTAAATTAGAAACCATTAGAGGTGTGAGCTCATTTGAGTTCATCCAAGTTCATTTAAAGGTCTAAAAAAGCTGACGAATCTCTAAAATTCAACCTTTAATAAATAACCCCTGATAGTGTGATTAGTAAAGCCTTTATGTTATATGATGCTCATCTTGCAAGTCAAGCATGAACTGCAGAAATGTTTCATTTAAATAATGTTTCCTTCTCGATGTCTGCAGTACCATGGATTATGTCCAGAATATCTCAGTACCAAGAGATTTCCATCTCCTAGCATTTTCCAATACTGAAGAACTTCATCATATTATTTTTTTTGGACTTTTACTGATGTACCTACTGGCTGTGCTTGGAAACATGCTGGTTATTGTACTTGTGAGTCTGGCATCCCAACTGCACACCCCCATGTACTTCTTTCTGTGCAATCTGGCAGCCCAGGACATTATTACTGTCTCTGCCATCTTGCCAAAGCTGATGAACATCACCTTTATAGGGGAAAAGAGCATTTCTTTTTATGGCTGCATAACACAGCTATTTCTTTACATATGTTGCAATGCAGGGGATTTTCTCCTTCTGGCCATCATGGCTTATGACCGATATGTGGCTATTTGTGTCCCTCTACGTTATCACCTCATTATGAAACCCAGGTTCTGCATCCTGTTAGTGACAACATCTTGGACTTTCAGTGCCACCAATGCAATGTGTTATGCTTTGCTTATATCTCATTTGTCGTTTTGCAAGCTTATTAATATAAATCATATATTTTGTGAAATTGTATTCTTGCTGGAGCTTTCCTGCAGTGATACAAGCCTCATTAAAGCATTAATAACAGCTAATGTAACATTAATTGGGATTTTTCCATTTTCATTAATCCTAACATCTTATGTATACATCATATATACCATCCTGAAAATGCCATCCTCAGCCGCAAGGCTCAAGACTTTCTCCAGCTGTTCTTCACATCTCACGGTTGTGTTGCTGTACGGTGGTTCAGGCATTATCTTGTACATGAAACCAGTCTCTGAAAACTCTCAAGAAGTAGACAAGATGCTTTTCCTTATTTACTTGGGTTTTATTCCAGTGATAAACCCATTGGTGTACAGCCTCAGAAACAGACAGGTTCAGTCTTCTGCAAGAATAGTATTTTCCAAATATCTAATAAATTATCTGTCACCCTTTATCGGAAACCCTTTATCCAGAGAGCTCTGAATTTCAGAAAAGCCGTCTCTCATGTGGGCAAATTCACTAAAGGACGAAGTGCCTAACGCTAGTGTTAATTCGGTAGCGTATCGCATTTTCAGTAATTTGCCGATTCTCTAACGGACACTGGCGTAAATTCGCTAGTGTTACTGCGCAGCATTACGCCTGGCGATTTTGTGCAACGGACGTAACTACGCAAATTCACTGACGCACGCATTTTTCTGAACGCTACCTTTTAAGCAAGACTTCCTTCGCCACCTCAGACCAGGCGAAGTGCAATAGAGTAGATAGGGATTGCTTCAAAAAAAGTAAAAAAATTTTCTCAGTCCCAAAAAACGCTGGTGTTTTTTCTTTTTTTATGGGTGATAGGCTGAAAAAGATCGAAATTTTTTTTGGGGCTACCCTCCTTCCCCCCTACATTTCCTAACTCATGGCACCTTAACTATATAGTGGGCACATGTGTAGGGCAAAATAAAAATTTCATTTGCTGTTTTGAAGGTTTCCCAGGCTTGTGTAGTGATGCTACATATACCTCCATTGTAACTTCAATTTGACGCCGTATGCAAATTAAGCATCAATGCGTAACTTCGCTTGGCGCATTAACGCTAGTGCAACTTCGCAACCTTACGCTTCCCCTGAGTGCAACTTCGGATTTTAGTGAATTCGCGTAGCGCTGGCGAAAATACGCCTGGCGCAACTACGAATCTTAGTGAATTAGCCCCATAGACTCCATGTTATCCAAATAAGCTACATTTTTAAAAATCCTCTGTAATAATAAAAAAAGTATCTTGTACTTGATGTAAACTAAGATATAATTAAATTATAATTAAATCCTTATTGGAAGTAAAACAACCCCACTGCGATTATTCCATGTTTAAATGATTCTTTAGTAGATGGCATGAATATCCAAACTACAGAAAGATCCATTATCTCGAAAAACCCCAGGTCCCAAGCATTCTGCATGATAGGTCCCATACCTCTGTAATAATTGGTTACAAAAGGTTGCCTAAAAAAATAAACTCTGTTTCTAAGAAATAAGACAGTACCTTGTACTTCAAACATTCATCTAAAATAACCCTACTGTAATAAATACAGTCAATATAGCAACTAATAAGTTGAATATGCACTTGAAATAACAAGGAACTCTGTTTTTTGGTAGGTAACAAGAAGTCTAATTCCAGGCAGTGTTATTCTGTGGCTTCTTCAGTAAATAAAGTTCTGTCTTGCATAAAAAGGGCATTAACTTGAGGGATAGGTCCCTGGTAAGGCCTCACCTGGAGCATGCAGTGAAGTTTTGGGCTCCAAAAGGATATTTATAAGCTGGAGAGAGTGCAGAGATATGCAATTAAACTGGTTATAGGATTATAGGATCTAAATTATATGGGTAGACTGTTAAGGTTTCTCTGGAAAAATGCACTTGCAAGGGGACATGATAGCTCTTTATTAGTACACTAGATGACAATATAGACAAATAGCAGGGGATCTTTTTTCCCATAAAAATGGTCAACACACAAGAGGCCACCCCATCAGACTAGAAGAAAAAAACTTTAATGGGAAGCAGTGTAGGTGGTTCTTCACAGTGAGGAGAGTGAGGTTGGGGAATGCACCAAATTGACTCACGTCATGGCGTTAAAGTCAATGGGCGTCCGAATAATGTTGATGCGCAACAGTTTGACGCAAGCGACTTTTCTGACACGCAAATTTATTCACTGCCGGCCAAACGTGGAAATTTGCAGCAAATTCCCGCCTGGCGTATTTATTCGCCCATCACTAGCAAAGATCATTTTAACTTATGAAAACTCCAAAGTAAACAGTGCCTCTGCAGACATTGCACTTACATACAGATTAGTAGGTATCTATAACATACAAACAATCCTGTCTATCTCTTTACTCAATGCTAGGGATGCACTGAAAACAGGATTCGGTTCAGGATTCGGAAAATATTCAGCCTTTTTCAGCAGAATTCGGATTCAGCTGAATACAAGTGCATGGCAGAATCAAATCCAAAAAATTAATAGACTTTTCCTCAAATTAGGGTTAGGATTTGTTTCGGTATTCGCACATCCCTACTCAATGCTTTATTTAAGTGATGGTTTTTATTTTATTTTAGATTATGTACAGAAATGGCCAAGAGTGGCAAGAAGATGTCATTTGATGAATGTTTAATAAACCAATATATTTATTAATATTTAAATATTTGTTAATGAGTAATAATCTGTCTCATATTGCTTTGCCAAAAAAGTGAAACCGTGGAAATTTGAGAAACGCGTTGAAGTCAACATTTTTTTGTGGTGCCTTTTTTTCATAGCAACACCTGGCCAAACATTTTGCTCATCACTATTTGTGAGTCTCACTCTCCTTTTCACATAGGGGCACATTTACTTCGGAAGTATCCGCCAGACATTGCGCAACTTTGTCAGACTTTATTCAGCAATGATTCGTTGGCGCAAATATTTGAAAGTGAATTTTCCTCTGCGCAGGTCCAGTCCACGGAGTTCACAGGCGCCATCTTCTCCCAAGCAGACTTCTTCCTGCTTTGACCAGCGTTTTTGGCGCATGCGCAGTAGGAGCATTTCACTGGTACGGATCTACTGCACATGCGCCAAAAGTCACGAAGTTTTCCGATTTCACTTTGTGACTTTTGACGCATTCGCAGATTTTTGCGCCCAGGGGGTTTTCTTCTCCTTTAAGGACATTTCATTTCATTCACATTTAAATAAAGCTTTAAATAATAAGATAGCATGGACCTCAAGGTAACACAAAACACATCAACCGCTGCCCTTTCCTTCCTATAACCCCACCTATAATCCCATCTATAACCTCATCTAAATGTTTTTTTATTTAGGAAGTTATTGTTGCTTCGCTGTTATGCAGTATAATAATGTGTAATTTTTCTGTTGCCATGGAATTAATCTTAGTCTACTTGTACAGATATATATGAATGTGGTTTTCTTATTATGCAGGTAATGAACTGCACATTTATCTTTTCATAAAATTATGGGTTGTGTGCATGGGATGTTATTAATTTGTGTTGGTTTAAAGACTAGGGCAGATTCACTAACCGGCGGAAAGTCGTCAGCTACCGCTTTGCACCCATCGCTACACTTTGCCAGTCAAAAATTTGCTCAGACAACGCTAATTCACTAAATTGCAGAGTTTCGTAGTGGACCCTGAATGCTGGAAAATTTACACTAGTGTTACTTAGCCTATGTGAGCAATTCAAAGGGAAGATGCTCTAGCGTTCATTTCTGACTAGCGCAAATACATTACATTTCCACTGTTAATTACACAAGTCCAGGGAACCTTAATAAAGAAAATAGAGTTGTTATAATGCCCTAAAGATAAGGGGTTCAATACACTCACGATTTGTTGCAACTTATGGGAGCTTCTTAGTCGTTGCTATCTTCAATTTATCGGCGTGAAATTGAAGCCAATACGGAAAGAAAGGAAGATGCACTCAGACGTTACAACTACAAAAAAATACACTTGCTGGTTCAGGAATGAAATTTTATATTGTAGAGTGAATTATTTGCAGTGTAAACAGTGTCATTTAGAAAATGATCATTACTTTTCCCCAAACATTCTGTATAATGGTGATTTTTGTGGATGGAAAATTGTAGTAAGGTTTTCTACACTAGCATTTTTGTGTAGAGTGTTGAAGTAAGAATTTAAACACTAGTGTTTTTCTTGTGGAAAGAGTATGGGAGTAAATATTTCAATATTACTGTTTTTAGTGAAGTATTGAAGGATTTCCACATTCACTTCTCATACACATCTTAAATAACTTGATGCTATGACTCTTTTGATTTCACAGGTTTCACAGATCTTACTTTATGGTGGTAGACAGGCAATCCTTCATTCATAAATTCACTACATAGAATAGCTTTCCTATTTACATGGGCAAAGGCTGGGTATTAGTTAAAACCAGCAGTAGCACACACCCAGCAGGTGCCCAGTCCTACAGGACACTTCCATCCCAATGGTGCTCTTCCTGTGATCTCGTTATCTCTTGAGCCAATCCACTTAAGTTCCTATGTTGGCAGATGACACTAGCAAATGAATCCTTTCCGCTATTCTAGCTGGAGTCTCTGGTTGCTCTTGTAGTGTGACCATAAGTTTATCTCTCTCTCTTCTAGCATAAGCTACTACCAGAAGTAGCCTTAACAAACTAAACCCAGTTGACATCTTTCATCTAGTGTACCAGTGTCCCCAGGGTGTGGCTTGATGGGGATTCCTATACCTTCCCAACTCATGTAGATTCAACCCATGGCTTGTAGTAATTCCTTGCTGTAATGGACAATATAGAAAGCTGCTTGTATAGAAAGCTGCCTATATACCTGCTATAGCTGTTTTTGGTCAACGGAACAGAAACTTACCTGTGCAGGGCTCATAAGCAGAAGGTGCAATACAAAAACAATATCTACAATATCAATATATTGAGCAGTAAACAGACTATTCCTTAGACAAAATACGTCCTTCTTCTGAATTGCTCAAGATAAATAAACAGGATGTTATGAAGCTCATGCCCTGCTGTGAAAATAAATAGATTATAATGGTGCTCTAGGTACATATTTTGCAAGTAAAATCTTTGCAGCTGTCCAAACCTGTCTGTTCCTCAAGCTGTACACTAATGGGTTTAACATTGGAACAACACCAATATAAAGCAAAGAAAGAAATTTCTCTTGTTCTTGAGAATCCTTCGAATCTGGTTTAATGTAAATCCCTATTGAGGTGCCACAGAACAGTAATACAACTGTTAGATGTGAGGAACAACTGGAAAAAGCTTTGAGTTTAGCAGCTAATGTTTGCAATTTTATGATGGTAGTTATGATGTACACATAGGATGTCAGGATCAGTACAAATGGAAGAATCCCTAAAAAAGGCATTTCAGCTGACATAATTGTTTTTACACATGAGGTGTCACTGCACGAGATTTCCAGCAGCATTTTAAGTTCACAAAAAAAATGATTAACATCTCGTGACTTACAGAATGATAAACCAGATAAAAGCAAAGAGTAGCACATTGCATTAGGAATATACAAAATCCATGCTATTGTCACCAGCAGGACGCACACTCTTGTATTCATGATGATGTAGTAACGTAGAGGAATACAAATAGCCACATAGCGATCATAAGCCATAGTGGCCAATAAGAAAATATCTGTATCAATGCAGAATGCAAACAGAAAAACCTGCGATATACAGCTGGGAAAAGAAATGCTGGTGTTCCCTGTAATAGTGATGGCCATCAGCTTTGGCAGGAAAGCTGAGACAAAGATAATGTCCTGGAATGCCAGGTTGCACAAGAAGAAGTACATGGGGGTGTGCAGCTGGGATACCAGACATACAAGCACAATAATCATCATGTTTCCCAGCACAGCAGTTAGGTA
The DNA here is from genome assembly GCA_038501925.1 of Xenopus petersii. Lineage (NCBI taxonomy): Eukaryota > Metazoa > Chordata > Amphibia > Anura > Pipidae > Xenopus > Xenopus petersii. Next base: position 139,184,945 of record CM076676.1, on the reverse strand, counting down.
GATCATCAAAAGCCCCATAAATATTAAAGGTTGATCTTCCTCTGAGCAGAAAAATGCCAAGAGATGGAAATCTTTTTGAATTGTGGAATTCATTTATTCTTCTTTGTCACCTTTTGACAGAAAGGAAAAAAAAAACGGAACCATTACAAACACACATTACTGTACCCAGATCAAAGTAACTAGGATTAATTTAGTTGGACATACTGGATACTAGTTGATGTCATGCAACGAGACAAGCTCGACTGAGCACTTTCACATAAGAGATTCGGTTTGGTGAGACTCTCCTAATTCAATTCCAGATTTTTTCATAGAGATAGATGCAATTCAATGAGAATAATTTAAAGAACCATGAGCATAATGTATTTCTTCTTATTATGTGGAACAAGTGAAACTGTGTATTTGCACCGACCATAGACCTGTTGATAATTGTGCATGTTGAGTCCACACTTTGGGCCAGAATCAATTCAGCTAGAAAAGTTTTAAAACGTGAAAAGTCGACATTGGACGAGATTCAATTTGAGATGCAATTTAATTCAGAAAAAGTTATATCACGGTTTATCACATGAAAACTCTATTGTAATCTATATGAAAACATTTTGGGCCAGATTCAATTCAGTGAGAAAAAGTTATCTCATGGTTTATTACGTGAAAAGTAATGGACAAGATTCAGTTTAAGGAGGAAAAACTTTTCTCCAAATTAATTACAGTTTTTTCCCATAGACTTCAATAGATTTTTCACGTGATAAACAGTGAGATCATTTTTCTGAATTGAATCTCATATCATGACTTTTCATGTGATAAACCCTTTTCTCACTGAATTGAATCTGGCCCTTGAACTGAAATAGGAGAATTTTTTTTCTCCTCGAATTGAATCTTGTCCATGACTTTTTACGTGATAAACCATTAAATAACTTTTTCTCACTGAACTGAATCTGGTCCACTTCACTTAAACACTCTATAAAAGTCTATGGGGGAAAGATGAAACTAAATTAGGAGGAAAGTTTCTTTCCTCAAATTAAATCTCGCCCCATTCACATGGTAAACCATAAACAACATTTTCTCATGGAATTGAATCTAGCCATAGGTGTTACAGATGGAGGAGTGGCAAAATTTTTTATGTAAATGGAAGAAATACATTTTCCTGGAAATTTTACTGAATGAATGTCCACTACAAATCCATTAGATACTTCCATGGGTTTTAATTGTTTAATATTTACCAAAAAACAAATTAATTCTTGTCTGTACTGAATTTTTTTATTGGCCAACGTGACACCTGCAAGGGATGGAAATGTGAATGAAGTAGTACTGTTAGGTTTTACAGAATACAATTCAGAACGCCATGACTATTCACATCAATCAAAGTTTTTAGCTTATGGCAGAGGCACAAATAAGATGTTATGAGGTGTAGGTTTGAGGGGATTTTTCTAGATTTACACATCAAGTCAGATAAATAAAGAGAAAATGAAGAAAGCTTAATGCATTATACTGAAACTTACATGACAAGACATGTCGCACAGGGGCACCACCCAGAACGATGTTGAGCAGGATATGTGATGTTGCTCTGTTCTAAGCCAATTGCTCCATCAAAGTCAACTGTAGAGATTAAATCTGAAGGAAAAATGTGATGTTTTGTTATGCTTTTTCAAATGATCCTGCATTAAAAAAACAGAATAAGAAATAGAGCATTTAAAGGATTTCTCAATCTCATTAAGAGTGTATCTAATCCCAATAGAGCCCAGTGAACTCTATAAATAATTAGTAGCCAATTTGTTACAGAAGGGAATAAATTAATATGAATTTTCTGTTTTATTTTCACACACAGTCCTTTTCCACATACATTTAATCTAACAAATAATTAAAATCATACATTTTCTATTTTGACCTAACATAACGAGAATGGTGAATTCCCAATGACAAAATCAAAGGGATCCTCTCATGGTTTTTATGATGTTGTTTTTATTTCTACATTACAAATAATTCTACATTACAAATAATATAAAATGTTATTCCTGAATCGATAAAAGTATTTTTTTAGCAGTAATATTGGTATGCAAGCAGCACAGGTCTCTGGTCATTGTATCTAATCCTGTGCTTTCAGCAGGAGCCAGCACTTCACAATGGACTTACTTTCAGATAAGCTATTTCTCCTACAAAACGTTACATGATTGGAGATTTTTTTACTATCGAGTGCCATTTTCATATCTAAACCAGCAAAGCAGGTGGCAGGAAGCTGGTATCCTGTTACCTTCACACTGTTCTAGGTGATATCACTCCAACATCATTTGATTCATAGAAGGTTAACAGTTAAGGAATATTAGACTAGAACATAGTATATGTACTTGGATTGAGAACTGGTTGAGGAATAGGTTACAAAGAGTGGTGGAAAATGGGACATTTTTTTTTATTGGACCAGTGTTGTTAGTGGAGTACCGCAGGGCTCTGTACTAGGTCCTTTGCTTTTCAACTTGTTTATTAATGACCTGGAGGTGGGAATTGAAAGTACTGTTTCTATTTTTGCTGATGACAATAAATTGTGCAAAACTATAAATTCCAAGCAGGATGTTGCCACCCTGCAGAGTGATTTGTCTAAATTGGAAAACTGGACAGCAAACTCGAAAATTTGATTCATTGTTGATGCATACAAGGATATGCATTTTGGAAGAAATTATATAAATGCAAGTTATACACTAAATGGCAGTGTGTTGGGAGTTGCCTTAATGAGATGGGATTTTTGTAGATAGCAACTGTCATTCTGTACTGTCTTGCATATAAAAGGGCATTAACTCAAGGGATGAAAACATAATTTTACCAATTTTGACTAAGAATGACTTGGAATAGTTCATGTTACCTAACAATTATTTGGCACTCTTTAAAGAACATGAGTATGTAATAACAGTTCTAAAATCTTTTACATTACTTAACTATGCCACCATTTTTAATTGTGTAGCGCTATAGTAAATTGAGTGCACCTTACTCTACTATAAGCTTCACTCGAAGTACATATGCTCCGGATGAGACCTTAAAACCTTAGGGAGTAAGCCTTCGCAGCGATGTGGAAGCAGGGTGTAATGCAACTGTAACTGTATTCAGGGTGCAAAGAATTGGGCGCCAGTGGTTCTTATAACGTAACCATAGAACAGATTTATTGAGCACAATATACAATCCTCAGTGGAGTGTACATAAATCAGAACATTGCAGGTTCATACAGTACATTGAATAGGCAGTACTCACAACACCTTTGGTCAGGATGATTCTCCTCAGATATAGGAACAATACATGCAGCTTTGAGGAGGTACACCCAGCTTTCAGCCTTTTCCCTAAGTGGAACCTGAGGGGAATCTATCTGCCATAGGTCTGTACACTTAGTCCCTACTTCTGGGCAATGAGTACCCTGGGATCTTAATCCCACTACAATCCTCGTAGGAGCCTCAAGATGCTCAGATAAATAATCTGACTGACTGTCATTCCTAGAGTGATATTTAAGGGTGAGTAGCCTATTCTTACTAGACCTGACCTGCCTAGGTTCCACTCGAGCTCTGCCTCCTGCACAGCTAGAGCCAGCACAAGATGGACACTGAAAGCATGGCGTCAGTGGCTTTTATACTCTAGCACAGTACCATCTGCTGGTCACTGTGGGAAACAGCAAGGGGCATAGCTTAGAGCAGGAAGAGCAAACAGTACCCCTCCCAACTGTATTTTAGGACCCAGTTAGGTGTCTATAACACTGGAGGGACTGCCTGCACATAATACTAGGGGTGGCTATTTTACACATCCCTACAATTGTATATACATTTATTGTCCAATATTATTCAATACATTGTTAAATATAAAAGAAGCCTTAGAGTAAATAATATGGAGAGGTATATTGAACAATAAATGTAAGAACCACAAGAGTTTAAACCGATTTGCATAAGAAGATAATGCTTATTAGCCATTTAATGTCTGGTACCTCTATAGTTAACTCCCGTTCAGAGATTGACACCTTAGCAACTATTTGTATTTATTCAGTAGCTATAAGTTGTGCATTTGTTACAATTATGATTGCTATTTGCGGGGGAATGTAATAAAAAATCGCTAACGGAAAAACTATTCGCAAATGCCTTTGCGCGAACAAATTTTGCTTTGTGCGAATTTAATATAGCTTTTGCGATCCCAGAAACTGTTTAGCGTCCACTTCCGACAGTGAAAGACCGTTTGCGAATTTTATAGTTTGCGCCAATGCGCAGTCAATGTAATAAAACTTCTTACTGAAAAAGTCGTTATGTTTGCTCCAAAAGATTACGACACCTTCAAGCACTTCTTATGAGTGCGCAATTAAAATTCGCAATGCGCAATTAAAATTCGCAATGCAATAACAGTTTAAGGATCAATATTACATTGCGAGATGTGGATTTTTAGTCTTATTTGTGCGAATTGTTTTGCTCTTTGCGACTTTTATTACATTCCCCTGTTGGTGCCTTGTTTTTAAATAATTTTTAATGAATGTTGTTTTTATTGGGTTTGCACTATATAAGACTATCTCCAGTGATATGTAATAAGGTGGTTGATAAATTATGACAATGTTAACACGTCTCTAATTGCTGCTGTTTTCCCACCAAAATGTAGATTTAAGGCATGATCGGTGTTATTTTAGTACTTTGAGAAAGGCCTTGGGTTGGGCAGAAACGTCAGGTTAATGTTCTAAAGATAAAAAACACTTTTTATCTATAAGTCCTATGAGTGCGGATCCTTTCGGATGGTTTATAGGGATGGGCGAATTTTTACCTTGTTTCGCTGCAAAAATGACGCCCATAGACTTGTACAGTGTCATGCGTTGGAAAAAAAAGACGTGTATCAAAAAAATTTTGCCGCGCAACAAATTTTTTTTGACACCCATAGACTTTGATGGGCGTCTGCGACATTTCGCCGGCGGCAAATTTTTGTCGAAACGGGTAAAATTCACCCATCCCTAATGGTTTATATATATATATATATATATATAAATATATACACAGTATAAATACAGTCCCATGTGTGGTGCACTCCAATATATAATCAAAACATGCATGGTGCCTGGGTGCTGTCTCCTACATTATAGATAAAGTTTCTCAGAAAAAGACACTCTCCAAGACGTCATAATTCTGAGAAAGTAAAGAAAAAATTATTGTCAACTTTTGTCACATTTTTGAACTTTCTCAAGAAATAACAAACAGTAAAAAGGTCTCCCCCTAAATCTAAATACATGAGATGGTGTCAGAAAACAGCCACTTGCTGCAAAACTCCTCTATCAATAAATATCTAATGCCCCATCAATCAATTATTCAACTGGTAGATATATATGGTGCAAGCTATGTTATTTCTTATATGCTGCTGAATTTCCTCTGAGCATAATAGATAATACATTGTAGTATGACCATTTTGATTATTCCAACCTACCAAGATATGATTTATGATATATTCCTTATTTGCTTAGCTTATGCAGAAATGGGTTACGGCAAAAGAATAAGGAAAATTAACTGCAGCAAGAAGCTTAATGTTAAGCATTAAAATAACATTTCAGATATGCCTATGAATCTATAAGGGGATCATTGCTCAAAAAGAGAAATAGAATGCAGACATGATTTTGCCACACTATTGCAGTTACAATCATGACATCATTCAAGATCGTGGAAAGTTGTGAATTAATTTTCTGTAATTTCCCCCCCACTTTTGTGCAATTTCTTAACACAAGAAATAAATAGTTTGGATCAATCAACCAGGCGTGTCAAAGAAGTCAATGGAAAGTTCATCTGTATTCCATGACAGTACTTGCAAGTATGACCCCTTATTACATACTCTCGATCAGAAGAACCCTCCCACCAAAATCATAATACCCCACTGGTTACCTGTAAAATAATCTTATAGGGGGTCTGCCTTTATTTTAGCCAATGGGTCCGGTCACCAAGTTGGTGGTGGTGGGATGTAGGTTTGATATGTCAGTGTGCGCACTATTAAAATTTCAACTTTAGTGGTTTCACTGTTTCACTGATCTGAAACATAACTTTGTAAGGTTGGATCGAGGAATAAAAACAAAATAAAACACTTGGTTGCTGGTAAATGTTTTGTTTATAGACACAAGCTTTCATATCTTCTTCAACACTGCAAAAAAGGTGCACCTATGCTCTCATGCAGTGGTCACTGAACTTACTGCTATTAAAATTAATAAAACAACGAATATGGTATAATTCAACATGACGAAAATTATTATATCCATCCCATGGCTTGTAGGCAACGCACATTTAAGTTCCTTCTTCAATCCCGCAGTCAGTTAAGTGTAGAGTATCCACATTTAAAGTTTTGTAAACACATACCTGGTTACTTTGCCCTGCATGAGTGTAATTAAATTACCTACGCGGCGGGATCGGCCGCCGCTCCACCAGCGGGGACGCCCGCCGCGTGGCTCTTCGGCGCCATCTTGATTCTCCTAGGGCGCGCGCTGCATGCCTCTTAAAGGTACAGGCACACTGGCGTGATTGCGCCAGCGCGTATTGACGCTCGTTTTGGCGCCAATTTTGAATGTATATAAGGCCCATTCATACTTCCAGCCAATGCCCGTGATAGAACTTGTTTCTAGTGGTTTCGTGAGCCTTGTGCATCTGATCTGAATCTCGTCTGTCTGATTATCCGTGTTTGACCCTGCCTGTATCCTGACTATTCTGAACTCTGTATCCTGACCCTTGCCTGCCTACGACAACTCTTCCTGCTTAACCCCTTGATTGACAACCCGGTTTGACCCTTGCCTGCCTGACGATTCTGATATCCGCCTGCCTCGACTCTGCCTGTCTGACGATTCTTCTGCCTGATCCTTTTGTACCGTGACCTTCGGCCCAAAAAGACTTTGCTAACAGCCGTGCCCCTTCGCCAGCCAGAACATCTCGCCTTGCACCCCTCGTTAAGTCCAGGTGGCACCCAAGTAATCTGAAGGCTCCTCCCGAAGCCCAACGGTGGTCACACTACTGGTGAAGCCGAGACCAGGGTGCTTGGCATTTGTTCTGGCATCGGGTCCCGGTTGTGACATTGGGACACAGAGAGAAAGCTCTTCCTTAGAGGTGAGAAGGAGATACATAGGTCTTTCCTGAGCATGTGGACTTAGCTCCACCTGAAGGCTGCCAGAGAGCAATGTGGAGCTCAGTCAAGCTTTCTTTAAGACAAGAGGTTTCAAGGTTATTCAAGTTGAGTTCAAGTTATATCTATTCGACTTGTTTGCTACAGCAGTGGTTGGTGCCCTCCCCAGAAAAACTGTTCCTCGTTTAGAAAGACAGCAAGTTACTAAGCCTACCATAAGGTCAGATGTGCAAACTTGTATTTGTATTCATTGTTGCATGAAAATAATTTACATTTTTGTTTTGCCTCAAAACAAAATACTTTCAACACTAAGGGGCAGATTTATCAAGGGTCGAATTTCGAAGTTAAAAATACTTCGAAAACTGACCATCAAATTGAAATACTTCCACTTCGAATATCGAAGTTTTTTCATTGAATTTGGGTATCCTGCGGTCGAAGTAAAATCGTTCAAACGATTCGAAGGATTTCAGCGAACAATCGAGTGATTTTTCTTCGACTTCCAAAAACGCAAAAAAAAAAAAATGCTCTAGAAGGTCCCCATAGGCTAACATAGCACTTTGGCAGGTTTAATTTGGCGAAGTATGGAAGTCGATGTTTTTTAAAGAAACAGTACTTTGATTATCGAATGGTCGAATATTCAAAGATTTTACTTTGAATCAAATTCGAAGTCAAAGTATCCTATTTGATGATCGAAGTATCCAAAAATTACTTCGCATTTTGAATTTTTTTTACTTCGAAAATTCCCTCGAATTCACTTCACCCTTGATAAATATGCCCCTAGGTAGTGCCAGTTATGAGGATTTATTAAAATGTAATCTGGCCTCAAAGTTTATGTATGTACATCCCTCACCTGAGGGAGCGCGTCTAAAAAGGCTCTTCCGGTACCTGAAATTAAATTTGTTTATCCATAGGACCATAGAAAATATAATGTCTATTAACTAGAAATTTGCATTTTCTAAGTGTGAATGATATCTATTGGTAGATTATATTACAGGTATGGGATTCGTTATCCAGAAACCCATTATCCAGAAAAATCCAAATTACGGAAAAGCCATCTCTAATATAATTAAATAATCCAAATATTTAAAAATAATTTCCATTTTCTCTGTAATAATAATAAAACAGCAGCTTGTACTTGATCCCAACTAAGATATAATTAATTCGTATTGAAGGCAAAACCAGCCTATTGGGTTTATGTAATGTTTACATGATTTTCTAGTAGACTTAAGGTATGAAGATCCAAATTACGGAAAGATCCATTATTCGGAAAGCCCCAAGTCCCGAGCATTCTGGATAACAGGTCCCATATCTGTACTTTGTAAAGGTCTAGAACCAGGGGGGTAGCCTTGCTCCAAGTATATATTTTTCAAGTACTCTCTTTGCCGCAGACCAAACTTGTCTATTCCTCAAGCTGTACACTACTGGGTTTAACATAGGAACAATGCCAACATAAAATAAAGAGAGCAATTTTTCTTGTTCTAAAGAATCACTTGACTTTGGTTTCATGTAAATCCCAATAGAGGTGCCACAGAAGAGTAGTACAACTGTCAGGTGTGAAGAACAGTTTGAGAAAGTCTTGACTCTAGCGGCTGAGGTTCCCATCTTTATGATAGTACTTATAATGCACACATAGGATGTAAGAATGAGCATAAGTGGAAGAATCCCAACAAAAGGTATTTCAAGTGACAGCAATTGTTTGATATGTGAGGTGTCACTGCACGAGATCTCCATTAGGATTTTAATATCACAAAAGAAATGATTGAGATCATGAGACTTACAGAATAATAAATTAGATAGCAGCAAAGAGAAGCACATTGCATTAATCACATACAAAATCCATGAAGTTACCACCAGCAGGATGCACAATTTCACATTCATGATGAGGTAGTAACGCAGAGGAATACAAATAGCCACATAGCGGTCATAAGCCATGGTAGCCAGTAAGAAAAAATCTGTATCAGTGCAGAATGCAAACAAAAACATCTGCGTTAAACAGCCATGAAAAGAGATTGCGGTGTCTCCTGTAATTGTGATGACCATCAGCTTTGGCAGGGTGGCAGAGACAGAGATAATGTCCTGGACTGCCAGGTTGCACAGAAAGAAGTACATGGGGGTGTGCAGCTGGGGAGTCAAACATACAAGAACTGTAATGTTCATGTTCCCAAGCACAGCCAGTAAGTAGATCAATAAAACCAAAATAAAAAAAAAAGGCTGATTTTTCTCAGAGTTTGAAAATGCCAGGAGGTGGAAATCTTTCTGAATTGTGTAATTCATGTCAAATCCCATGGTGTTCGTTTAAGATAAACAGAAGATATGTTTTGGAACCTTACAGATACCCAGAATTATTACTTATTCCAGATCTAGCTCCTATTTAGCTGTCATTATAAGACAGGTGATGTCCTGCCTTCAGTCAAGTAAAACGGATTGGCCTCCACTAAGGTGGTACAGTCTGAAAAGTTTCAGATCCTTAACAATGAATCGCTCATCCCTCTTGGTAGGGACATTCATAACCTGTCTGCCCTTGTAGTAAAGAACCCATACCAATACTTTTCATCAATCTAAAAGAATGCCCTCTGCATCATCCTATAAACGAAAAAAGATAATTGAACACATTTTTATATTGAACTTGGATAGAAATATTCACAAACATAAACGGGGGAATGTAATAAAAATCGCTAACGGAAAAACGATTCGCAATGCGAAAAGTTATGCCTTTGCGCGAACAAATTTTGCTTTGTGCGAATTTAATATAGCTTTTGCGAGCCCGGAAACTGTTTAGCGGCCACTTCCGACAGTGAAAGACCGTTTGCGAATTTTATAGTTTGCGCCAATGCGCAGTCAATGTAATAAAACTTCTTACTGAAAAAGTCGTTATGTTTGCTCCAAAAGATTACGACAGCTTCAAGCACTTCTTATGAGTGCGCAATTAAAATTCGCAATGCAATAACAGTTTAAGGAACAATATTACATTGCGAGATGTGGATTTTTAGTCTTATTGGTGCAAATTGTTTTGCTCTTTGCGACTTTTATTACATTCCCCTAAAAGAGTATTGCTACACAATCAATCTCACCGCTTTTTGTAGCGTTGGGTGCCGGCTGTGACTCTGTCTGCCCAGGTCCAGTTCAAATTCCAATACAAATTCCAGCAGCACTCCAGTATAGTGAAAAATAATTTATTTGTGCAAATGAAGAACGTTTCAGGCGTAACCAGCCCTTTATCAATCTTGATAAAGGGCTGGTTACGCCCGAAATGTTGCTTCATTTGCACAAATAAATTATTTTTCACGAACTTGGATATAAATATTGCTACACGGTAATCGTATCCACTCTTTGGCACCCCTTCTCAAGAAATAATAACCCAATTAAAAATATTAAGTCTTTCAAACTGCAGCCTGCATTCCTTTAATAGATCTGAACGGTCTTCTTTTATTTTTTTTTAATTGTTTTTGTAAATGGCTGTCCCAACAATACACCATATTCAAAATGTACTTGCATCCCTTGAATTAATTTCCCTATTTGTACGTGATCATTTTATCATATTATAGTTATAGGATCCCTTATCCGGAAACCCGATACCCAGAAAGCTCCGAATTACGGAATGGCTGTCTCCCATAGACTCCATTTTATCCAAATAATCCAAATTTTTAAAAATGATTTCCTTTTTCTCTGTAATAATAAAACAGTAGCTTGTGCTTGATCCCAACTAAGATATAATTAATCCTTATTGGAAGCAAAACCAGCCTATTGGGTTTATTTAATGTTTAAATGAATTTCTAGTAGACTTAAGGCATGAAGACCCAAATTACAGAAAGATCCGTTATTCGGAAAACCCCAGGTCCCGAGCATTCTGGATAACAGGTCCCATACCTGTACAACCAAGATCATTATCTATTGTTATTCCTCAATCCATTTCCCTTATAGACTTGCCTAAATGAATGCATTATTATGGCTCAATGCATGGCAGCATGTTATACAGAAACATCTATACAGTAACACTTTGCTCTGTCTGAAATTAATTACAACTATTACTATAAAGCCTGTTCTATACAAACAAGTAGGTAAGAGAGAAAGAAAAATAAAAGGAGTGTATAAAAATCTTTAACCTTTAAGTAAACCATTAGCCTTTTATTATTATTTTATTATTAACATGTATTTTTAGAGCGCCAACATATTGCGCAGAACTGTAAAATAAATATGTTTATACAAAGAAATCACATAAATTACACACAAAAAACATACAGCATTATTTATATAATGACCAGCACTGGTACAAAAGGCGAGGAAGGCCCTGTGCAAAAGAGCTTACAATCTAAAGCCTTTGCAGATTACAAGAAACTGATGCTTCTTATGCTTTTGCAAGTCGTCCCTGTGTCTATGGAAGCAGCAGGGAAAATAGTGTATTTAAATGTTTTCTGTAAGATAGTCTCTGATCCCTAAAGAGCTTGTTGAAGTCTGAAAATAACGATTACCCCTAGGAGCTCTTAAAGGAATCATACAATTGGATTTTTACATTTAATTGTGATATGGTTTTCATTTTCATTCTGCTCTTTCGGGTAGAAACCTCATTTTAAGTGTATATTAAATTGCATAGCACTAATATAATTATTGTCACAATATATATTAATATATTGTTGTACATACACAACATGAAAGACAGGATGCATAGTACAAAAAAAATGGGAACACTGCAATTATTTTTTGCATATTGCATGCCAGTGGTGTAACTTGATACTGGGCCCCACAGCAAATTAATGTTAGGGCCCCCCACATATCCAGAGGTTGACCTGTTTTACCAGGTTAAAATTGCTCATTGATAAGGGCTTCATGGGACCCCCTGTACCTCCTGGTCCCCCTGCAGCCAATTTCTTCTTCCTATGTAGTTTCGCCCCTGTTGCACGCTACTTTCCAATCAATATAAATTGATGTGTGCCCTTTGTGCTCTATTTTGGATGATAAAGGCCTCTGGTTAACCCTTTAAATAAAGTGCTTCCAGCACATCTGCACCCCTCAGAGGTCTTGCACATCTGTACGGGGTATTTGTAAATGACCCCTATAGTGTACCCCTGTTTGTGTTTATACATAAATGACTGTCAATTTGTGGTCCTCTGCACTCAACCCATTATCAATATATTTAGGACATTGAGACATTTTGTGCATACTGCTACTAAAAAATGCCTTACCCTTTAAACAAAATAGGGATTGTTTGTCCATATATTGCAATATATTTAAACTGGCCAACTACGTCAAAGTTCCTTGTTTGTAAATTTGTGGTGCCATATAAATTAAAAAATACAGTGAAATACAATACTAATATCAAGATAAAAAATAAATAAATTTGCTTATTTGGTCTCATTTTTTACCATTTAAAGAGTAGCTTCTGCTGATTCCCAGAAACAGTGCTACGCAATATGTTGGCGCTATATAAATACATGTTAATAATAATAATAATAATAATGCTCTGTGCTGCCTTCACTTACTTGAGCTTAGGGACTGACACAATATACATAATATACTGTTTATATAGAATATAAATGTCACAATATAATGCAGTTTTGTAATTAATTCAGATTTTTATTAAATGGCAGCTCAGAAATGTGTGCAATCTGCATCAGAATTTAAGTGCACAGTGTGTGAATCTTATCCCAGTCTTTGGGGCTACCCAGCAACGGTAGCAGGTAAATTAGATAAGTAATGTTTTGGATGCAGAGACTAATATGTAATTAATGTCCTAAACATCAACATATGAACTAGGGATGCACCAAATCCTGGATGTGATGCATCTCTAATGTGAACTATTACAATAGTATTTAAATTAGCACTAAGAATTTTGATTAGAGTGCTTTCTTGCAGTAGGTTTGGGAGATGTTTAAGCTGGTAGTCTTACTTGTGTGTAGTAGCAGCACCACATCAGACACACCACAATCTATTTTGGCAATGTAAGTTTGAATAACCACTGTAGAGAAGTTGTAGTTTCTACCAGTCACGTCCAGTGGCAGACACTTAATTCAAATGAAGAATGAGCCAGCACAAACTGAAGTGGTCATTATTGAATTCAACATTCCAAGGCAATTTAGTATTACTGGGTCCCAAAGCAAAATCTTTTTTTTAAGGCTATCCCCAAGCATTCTAGATAATGGTGTATTTTGTGGATGGAGTATTGGAGAGAAGGTTTCTATACTAGCTTCTCACACATGCATGTCTTCATTAACTTGGTGGCAGTGACTATTTTGACAGATTTCATAGTTCTTACAATAGCACACTGAACTATACTTCATAGATTCACTTCATAATATCTTCTTTGATAACATGGACAGAGGTAGGGTATGGGTAAAAAAAACAGGCAGGAATATTACTCATTCAGCAGCTATCCCAGAGTTGAAGCCCCTCAAGCTGGTGTTCTTCTTGAGATCTCTCAGCACCTAAAACAGTCCACCTCAGGGGCTACACTGGTGCATAGTGTGATTCCAAGCACACCAAGCCTTTTTACTTTCTGTGGTGAAGCCCTAGGTTCTTTTTCTAATGACCCTTATCCTATCTATCACTCTTACAGTGAGATATTATAGGAAATAGTCCTCACCATAGCTAGCTTACAGGCCATATTCCTGCTGCTGAGTCCTTCTGCCTTTTTTTAGCACCTTCTACCCACTGCAATAAGTTGTGTCCAACGAGGCTTAACCCTGACATGCCCTCCCTGGATTGGGGAAACAACCTGATGCCTTTGGCCTGTAGGAAACTCCTACTCTGTCCAAACTCCAATAGGCTCAGCCCATTGCTAAAATCAACTCCTTACTGTAATTGAATTATTAACTATTAACTATTCTCCCCTACACATACCAAGATGCCTTTTTTCTCCAATGGTCCATTTATTGGTTATTTCTAATCCTTGCCATAGAGTCATGGGCCCATAATTCTTGTAATACTTATTTACTTTATTAAAGTCTGCTCCAACTGGAAGATAGGTAAATAGAAATATAGATAGCTAGATAGATAGACAGACAGGGGTGACCCTGGGCATTTTGCCTCCTGAGGAGGCCTTCCTTTTGCCACCCCCACCCCTCCCCATGGCACTCACCTTTTCAGCGCCAGAGGGGGTCGGGGGCGGCCCATGTCGCAGCGGAAAGGGGAGGTCCACGTCGTTAGTGCAGAGAGCGCAATTGCGCCGAATTTCCAGGTTGAAAAACTGAAATTCGGCTCTTAGTTACCAGGAGCAGCATTTTTTCCACCCTTGGCAACCAGGGGGGTGCTGCCGTCTGAGGCGAATGCCTGGACTCGCCTCATTGGTGGAACGCCCCTGTAGACAGACAGACAGAGTGCAAACATATTTAACTGCAATAAGAATGTAAGAAAGTTCCCATTATCATAAACTGTTGTTTCACTATGCTTTCCAGCACTCCATGGGGAATAGAGCAGTCAAAGGGACAAATTGACTAAATGGCAAATTTTTGCCAGCGACCACTTCGCCACACTTCGCCAGGCATAAATTCGTTACCACTAAACGAATTCATTAAAATTCTAAGCTGTGCCTCATCAGCCAAACGATGGCAAAGTTCCCTAACATTGATTCGTCGGCACAAGCATTTCTTAGGGATCTTTCGCTAGCATTCGATTTTGCAGAGAGAAACTTCGTTACACTTAGGTCAATTTGAATATTGCAGGTACATATAGGTCATATAAACGTCTTTATTAGAGATGTTGGTGCAAATGCTTGATGTGACCACTTATTATTACACATGTCCAAGGAAGCAAAATAAAGATTTAAGAGATCCTCTAATGCTCTAGGCATGAGTCCACCTTATAACAAATGTGGCATGCCCACTCAAATTGGTTAAAAAAATTGTTAACACAAAAATCATTAATAGTTATGACTTCTGAAGGCAATCCCACTTTAAAAAATGAAAAGAAGCCAGCGGTTTTTACAACTTTCATGACTTTCCTGCATACAGGATGTGATGTCACTGACATAAGTGAGAAGGATGTAGCTTCGTTATCAGTTCGCCAGGTCTAAGGTGGCGAAGGAAACTCTGGTGAAAGAGGTAACGTTTCAGTAAAATTCGCCCTTTAGTGAATTTGCAAAGTAATGACAGTTCCTCTGATCGAAAATATGCCTGGCAATAGGGTGTGAAACTGCACTAGCGACGGTCTCTTTCACTAGCGAATTGTCGTCTACGCTTGTAAGTAAATTGGTAATGTCCATGTGGATAAGATTTCTGGCGATTGTCGATGGCTACTTTGTCCTTGAGTAAATCTGTCCCAAAGGCTTTCAAGACTGAAGTCTGTAAATAGCCACTACCTTGAGGCACAATGCGTTACAGAAACAAATCATACATTACGTTTTTTTCCAGTTCATTTTGACGCAATCCTTTTCAACTAAAGTCAATCTCAAGAAAAAGTAGATTATGCAACACTTTGTACTTTACAAACTGTGATGCCCTGTTGGGCAATTGTAGGGAAGAGTACCAAGGGTGCCTCTGGAACAAAGTCACTTGAAATGTAAGGGTATTTGTATTGCTATGTATTTCTGTGTGGACTGCTAACAAACTCTTAATTGGTAATGAACCACTGATGGCCAGCATTCATCTGCATAAACTAATTCAGAAATATATTCACTCCAACCAGTATAGCAAGTAAACATCCATGTTCTATTTTCACCTGAGAGCATGGATTTTTTTAAATGCCTAGATTTGCTATTTAGTGAAATGCGCAGAAGCAACATTTTGAGCCTCCTGAGCTCTTTCATCAAGCATTATGCATAAGGACATTTTGGAGCATACCAATAGTATACCAGTAGTAGTGTACTTGTGATCCACGGCAGTTACAGAAAACTAGTAATAGCTGCCCAAAAACAACACAGCAGTGATCACACAGGTGGTCCTTCCTTTGCACAATAGACATATATAAATAAATAGGGTTCAACGACATCGGAGAAATTTAATGCTCCTCCCTGATTGGCTGTGAGTCTATAACCTCTGTAATAACCATCATTCTGCAATGGCTCTTCTAGCAATTTGATTGTGGAGTTGCAGTGACAAAACTGAGAGTAACCAGAATAAGACAACAATGTACAGGTCATGACAGCAATTTATTTCCAGTACAAGCAAAACATGCAAACATGGCTAGGACCAAGATGATCTAAAAAAGAAACAATAAGGAGGCTGACTACATTACCTCCTAATAGAAGAGGTTTAGGGGATGCTTAAGCATCGATTCAGATGTCAAGACAGTACCAACTCTGACTCAATACTATTAAAGGAACATTATCATTAAAGCGATGTGACTGTGGAGGTATGTTGTTTCCATTAGGCATGCCAATTAGCAGAAAATACTTCAAAGAACCTATAGGTAAGAGTGAGCCAGCACAATTTAAAGGGGCTTTAATCAGTCAGAGTTCTGAGGGTGCACACAGACGAGTACATGGGCATGTGCAGCTTAGTTACCTATCATTACTATACCGTCAACACAATATGGGCCAGAGGAAAGTCTTCCATAGTGTTTCTAAAAATGCCCTGTTGAATTACCTTCTTCAATGGGATCTTGCCCATGTTAGTCACAGTTTTCACTTCTATATCAATTAGGTGTCAATCGTGTAGAACCAAAGAGAAAAGAGCCAGAGGAAGCTAAAAGTTCTCAGGAGTCTTAATTTCCTTGTAGTAGTTTTTAAAACTACTCAGAGAGGAGCTAGCAAGCAGTTTTAGACCAGTAAGGAGAAGGGAATTGGATTAGAGTGATTATAAGAGAGACTCCTCGTTAGTGGGGCTGCCCCTCAAAGTAGTCCAAACAGCAGAATGAGCCAGTAAAAGTAAATTGCATTGCAGAAGTTAATGTGTATTTTTTAAAGCATATTAGTTTGTATTATTATATATATTAGTTAGTTAAGTAAAATGGGTCCTGAACAAATGTTAAACAGCAATTTAGACTAAGAACCAAATAACCTGAAAACTATAAGAAGGCTGATCAGAGTAGCTCTGTGCAAGAGAGGTTTGTGAGAAATGGCTATGAGTGCAAAAAATTATTTTGTGAAGTCTGACATGGGGCTAGACATATTATCAGTTTCCCAGGTGCCCCAGACTTGTGCTCTGATAAACTTCAGTCACTCTTTACTGCTATACTGCAAGTTGGAGTGATATCACCCTCTCCCTTTCCTCCCAGCAGCCAAACAACAAAACATTGGGATGGTAACCAGATAACAGCTCCCTGATACAAGATAACAGCTGCCTGGTAGATCTAAGAACAGCACTCAATAGTAAAATCCAGGTCCAACTGTGGCACATTCAGTTACATTGAGTAGGAGAAACAACAGCCTGCCTGAAAGCAGTTCCATCCTAAAGTGCTGGCTCTTTCTGAAAGCACATGACCAGGCAAAATGACATGAGATGCACCTACACACCAATATTACAACTACAAAAAATACACTTGCTGGTTCAGGAATGAAATTTTATATTGTAGAGTGAATTATTTGCAGTGTAAACAGTGTAATTTAGAGAATAAAAATGACATCATACAAATCCTGACAGAATCCCTTTAAAGAATCTGAAGGAAGAGTGAACTGGCAAAGCATGAATGGGCTGTCTATCATTACTTTTCCCCAAACATTCTGTATAATGGTGATTTTTGTGGATGGAAAATTGTAGTAAGGGTTTCTACACTAGCATTTTTGTGTAGAGTGTTGAAGTAAGAATCTACACACTAGTGTTTTTCTTGTGGAAAGAGTATTGGAGTAAAGATTTCAATATTACTGTTTTTAGTGAAGTATTGAAGGATTTCCACATTCACTTCTCATACACATCTTAAATAACTTGATGCTATGACTCTTTTGATTTCACAGGTTTCACAGATCTTACTTTATGGTGGTAGACAGGCAATCCTTCATACATAAATTCACTACATAGAATAGCTTTCCTATTTACATGGGCAAAGGCTGGGTATTAGTTAAAACCAGCAGTAGCACACACCCAGCAGGTGCCCAGTCCTACAGGACACTTCCATCACAATGGTGCTCTTCCTGTGATCTCGTTATCTCTTGAGCCAATCCACTTAAGTTCCTATGTTGGCAGATGACACTAGCAAATGAATCCTTTCCGCTATTCTAGCTGGAGTCTCTGGTTGCTCTTGTAGTGTGACCATAAGTTTATCTCTCTCTCTTCTAGCATAAGCTACTACCAGAAGTAGCCTTAACAAACTAAACCCAGTTGACATCTTTCGTCTAGTGTACCAGTGTCCCCAAGGTGTGGCTTGATGGGGATTCCTATACCTTCCCAACTCATGTAGATTCAACCCATGGCTTGTAGTAATTCCTTGCTGTAATAGACAATATAGAAAGCTGCTTGTATAGAAAGCTGCCTGTATACCTGCTATAACTGTTTTTGGTCAACGGAACAGAAACTTACCTGTGCAGGGCTCATAAGCAGAAGGTGCAATACAAACACAATATCTACAATATCAATATATTGAGCAGTAAACAGACTATTCCTTAGACAAAATACGTCCTTCTTCTGAATTGCCCAAGATAAATAAACAGGTTATGAATGTTATGAAGCTCATGCCCTGCTGTGAAAATAAATAGATTATAATGGTGCTCTAGGTACATATTTTGCAAGTAAAATCTTTGCAGCTGTCCAAACCTGTCTGTTCCTCAAGCTGTACACTAATGGGTTTAACATTGGAACAACACCAATATAAAGCAAAGAAAGAAATTTCTCTTGTTCTTGAGAATCCTTCGAATCTGGTTTAATGTAAATCCCTATTGAGGTGCCACAGAACAGTAATACAACTGTTAGATGTGAGGAACAACTGGAAAAAGCTTTGAGTTTAGCAGCTAATGTTTGCAATTTTATGATGGTAGTTATGATGTACACATAGGATGTCAGGATCAGTACAAATGGAAGAATCCCTAAAAAAGGCATTTCAGCTGACATAATTGTTTTTACACATGAGGTGTCACTGCACGAGATCTCCAGCAGCATTTTAAGTTCACAAAAAAAATGATTAACATCTCGTGACTTACAAAACGATAAACCTGATAAAAGCAAAGAGTAGCACATTGCATTAGGAATATACAAAATCCATGCCATTGTCACCAGCAGGACGCACACTCTTGTATTCATGATTAGGTAGTAACGTAGAGGAATACAAATAGCCACATAGCGATCATAAGCCATAGTTGTCAATAAGAAAATATCAATTCCTAGGCAGAATATGAACAGAAAAGCCTGTGTTATGCAGCTGGAAAAATAAATGCTGGTGTCCCCTGTAATTGTGATGGCCATCAGCTTTGGCAGGAAGGCAGAGACAAAGATAATGTCCTGGAATGCCAGGTTGCACAAGAAGAAGTACATGGGGGTGTGCAGCTGGGATACCAGACATACAAGCACAATAATCATCATGTTTCCAAGCACAGCAGTTACGTAGATCATCAAAAGCCCCATAAAAAGTAAAGGTTGATCTTCCTCAGAGTGGGAAAATGCCAAGAGATAGAAATCTTTCTTGGTTGTAGAATTCATGACAAATTTATTATTTTTCACCTTCTGATAAAAAGGAAAAAATACTTGAACCTCACAAACACACAAGTACTGCCCCCAGATCAGAGTAAGTAGGATTTGTTTAGTTGGACATAATGGATGGCTAGCTGACAAGACAAGCTGGACTGAGCATTTCCACAGAAGGGGCTGGATTGAGTTTGATGAGAAAAGCTTATCTCCTAATGAAGTTCCATATTTTTCTATAGTGCAAGATGCAATTCAATGAGAATACTTTATCTCACTGTTCACAAGAAAATATAAATTAAGTCCATGGGAAAAGCTGGAATTAATTAGGAGAAACGTTTTCTGTCCTCAAATTGAATTTCGCCCATTCACATGATAAACCATAGTATATGTTTTTATGGAACTGAATGTAGCCCTAGGTGGTACAGATAGAGCAGTGGCAAAACCTTGCTGTGAACAGAAGAAAGAATGAACGTCCAGCACAAATACAGTAGATACTTCCATGGGTTGGATGAGTTTTAATCATTAATATTTAGTGTAGAGACGTGATTAAGATATTGGCCCAAATGGTATTTTTTCAAGACTATTACTAAAAAAATTAAACTGTAAAAAAAAATAATATAATTCTACCCTGCACTGTTTTTTTTCCTGACATGAAGTCAGAAAATCCTAATGTATTATAGCTCAACATGACAAGACCTTGCAAAGGGGCCCCAATCAGTACAATGTTGAACAATATGTGTAATGTTGTTCTAAGCCAATTGCTCCATCAAAGTTAACTGTAGATATCCAAGCAGCAAGCAGAAAGTGATGTTTTGCTATGCTTTTTCAAATGACCCTGCATCAGAATTGGAAATACAGCATTTAAAGGATTTCTATACCTCATTAAGAGTATATCTAATCCCAATAGAGTGCAGTGAAGTCTTTAAATAACATTATCCCCAGGTACAGAAGGGAATCAAACAATATAGACTTTTCCATTTTATTTCCACACACAGTTCTTTTCCACATAGATTTAACGTAACAAATAATTGAAATCAGACATTTTCTATTTTGACCTAACATACAGAGAACAATGTATTCCCAATGGCAGAAATAAAGGCATTCTGTCGTGATTTTTATGGTGTAGTTGTTATTTCTGCATGACAAATAATTCACTCTACCATATAAAATGTTATTCCTGAACCAACAGATGTATTTTTTAGCTGTAATATTGGCAGCCATCTCAGGTAATTTTGCTGGACCCTGTGCTTTCATTAAGAGCCAACACTACATGATGGAACTGCTTTCAGATAAGCTGTTTCTCCTACTAAATGCAACTGAGATTATTTATTATTGAGTGTCATTTTCATATCTCAACCTAGCAAAGCAGTTGTCAGGAAGCTGGTATCATGTTACCTTCCCACTGTTCTGTTGTTGGGCTGCTATGGGGAAAGGTGATATCACTCCAGCATCTAGTAATATAACTACTGATGCATGGTTCATGGAAGAGGAAATTCAGAAGAGACTAGACTATGTAAAGGCAAACAAAGGTCCGGGACCAGATGGTATTCATTTCAGGGTACTAAACGAGTTTAGCCCCTTATGTGGCCCTCCACATGAAAGTTTTCCTGCTATGTCTGCTTACCATGTGTAAACTTTGAAAGGTATCATTGCAGAGATTAATTGGCCTCTGCAGTATTTAAACCTCAAATTGAGACTGTAATCACCTGTATTGTTCACACATGTACTCTCCCCTGCATTGTTCACACTTGTATTGTACACACCACTAAAGCCCTGTACTTTTTTACACCTGAGATCCAGACTGAAAGGGAGTGTGTGCCATACTCTGCCTGCCCTATGCTCCATGTGTGTGCCATACTCTGTCTGCCCTATGCTCCATGTGTGTGCCATACTCTGCCTGCCCTATGCTCCCTGTGTGTGTTATACTCTGCCTGCCCTATGCTTCCTGTGTGCCTTACTCTACCTGTCCTGCTTTGCCTGTGTGTGCCATAATCTGCCTGCCCCATGCTTCTTGTGTGTGCCATACTCTGTCTGCCCTATGCTCCATGTGTGTGCCATACTCTGTCTGTCCTATGCCCCTTGTGTGTGCCATACTCTGCCTGCCCTATGCTCCCTGTGTGTGCCATACTCTTCCTGCACTACTCTGCGTGTTTATGCCTTACTCTGTAGAGACCCCTAAGGTGTTTAATCATGTGGGGCATATGGATTTAAGTGTATGTCTTAACATGACTTAACTTTTTTCACATATGAGTGTAAGTGAGTCCTGCAGTGAGCACCAAACATTTGATTTTAAGGTATGCTACCACAATTAATGTGGACATGATCTTGTGGTAACATTGGTGTGGTTTAAAAACAGGGATGGCTAACACTGGCTTCCATTATCGGCCCTCCACCATGCAGTCCCCGGTACCACAGTAGTTGGAAAATACTGCTCTAGGGATTTGTCCCTACACTGGCAGGGTGACACATAGAAAACCAACCCTTTCCACTATTCTAGTCCGAGTATCTGGTTGCTCTTCTAGTGACCATAATTATATCTCACACCTTTTGAGTGCTCCCACAACCCCCCTTTTGTATATTGTATTGTAGCCGGAAGCTGTGGCTGAGCTTCATGTGGTTTGTAGCACCCGTACCCCCCCTTTAAACCAAAAGTGGTCCTATGCTTTTAAAAATGGGTGTTGGTATGGGCAATCTCTCTCTCTCTCTTAAAAGCCGCATACTGGCGAGGGAGGAATTAGCCCTCAGACTGAAACCAAGGTTCTGGATACACTGACTACAAGTAATGCTACTATGCAGAGAAGTACAAAATAGGGGTGTGGAAGCACTCTAAAGGCTAAGTAATAGTATATTTAAGTATAATGGAAGTGCTAGTTTTAATGCACATTCCCTGGGCCCCTGTCTCAATTTTTATTATGCAGTAGTGCAACGTTTCGGGGTCACGCCCCTTTGTCAAAGGGACGTGACCCCGAAACGTAAACGTTGCACTACTGCATAATAAAATTGCAAGGGCTTGCCCTGCTACTGCAACTCCTGTGTGCCGGTGAAATTCTTCTTACAGCTACATAAATCCCAAAATGCTCTTTGAGACACAGCAGGTGAGGAGAATTACAGATTATGTAAGAAATTAGTAATTAGTGCAACTGCTGTACATAATGTCACCGCCTGGGGGTGGGGATCAATCTTCCAAGGAAGTACATGAAGTACTTGTTGAAGGAGAGAGAGATGAAATCCCTGTGGAAAACCAGGTCTGAAACTCTGCACTTGTTGGGAGTAAACAGTTTAGGGGTGGCTAAAGAGTTACTAAATTGGTACAAAATTGTCAAGTCCATGTATACAGACAGCCGTGGACTCAGCCTGTATGGCTACTGGAGATTAACCTGTTTTATGTACTATTTCATTGTTACAAAAGCTCCAGTGTGATTAAAACAAATGTATTTATGTTTAAAGTTACCCTGCATGTCACTGTCTTTTACTTTGAGAAATTATTAACAAAAGTTATTTGAGTGAATGTCCACCATATGAACAAACACACATAAATATTATCTTACAACAAAAATTTGAGGTGTACAAAGCCCTTTAAACGGTATTATGGAATCTGCTATCACATCTCTGGACTGAGCAGGGCATTGCACATCTGCCCAATACATATTTATAAGAATACATTTAAAATTAGTACTTAAAGGGCAAGTAAAGGCAAAAAAATAAAATCCCATTTTTATTTTCTTTAATGAAAAAGAAACCCATCTCCAATATAATAAAAGAAAATTAAGAAAAATACCCCGCTTGATCAATGAAACTAGAACAGTCACAATATAGGCTATCTTGTAGCCCTCTTCAATTGCCTATTAACTTACAAATGTAAATATACACACTCGAGTGAAATCCCCCTGATTGTCCTCTAAGTTTGAACAATCACAGAAAAATTAGAATAAATATTAAAGTGCAGTGCAATAAATTAAGTTTGTCCCACTATGTCAAATATATAAGTTAGCACAGATGATTGGGTTAAAAAAGTAATAAAGTGCAGTGCAATATCATTCATACAATTAAATAGAATTGCATCTGCCATTATGAGAAATTCGGGAACTGAATTAGGAGATAAGTACTAAATTGAACAGGATCTTATAAGGCCTGTGCCCTGTTGTGAACAGAATCATACTTTAATAATGTTCCAGGTACATATCTTTCAAATAATATATTTGCAGCTGTCCACACCTGCCTATTTCTCAGGCTGTACACCAGTGGATTTAACATTGGAACAACACCAATATAAAGCAATGAAAGAAATTTCTCTTGTTCTTGAGAATTCTCTGAATCTGGTGTAATGTAAATCCCTACAGAGGTGCCACATAACAGCAATACCACTGTTAGATGTGAGGAGCAGCTGGAAAAAGCCTTGAGTCGAGCAGCTGAGGTTTGCAATTTTATAATCGTATTTATGACATATACATAGGATGTTAAGATCAGTACAAAGGGAAGAATCCCTGTAAAAGGTATTTCAACTGACATCAATTGTTTTACATGTGACGTGTCACTGCATGAGATCTCCATGAGTATTTTAAGTTCACAAAAAATATGATTAAGATCTCGTGACTTACAGAATGATAAATCCGATAAAAGCAAAGAGTAGCACATTGAATTAGGAATATACAAAATCCATGCCACTGTCACCAGCAGGATGCACACTCTTGTATTCATGATAAGGTAGTAACGTAGAGGAATACAAATAGCCACATAGCGGTCATAAGCCATAGTGGCCAATAAGAAAATATCTATACTAATGCAGAATGTGAACAGAAAAATCTGTGATATACAGCTGGGAAAAGAAATGCTGGTGTCGCCTGTGATTGTGATGGCCATCAGCTTTGGCAGGAAGGAAGAGATGAAGATAATGTCCTGAACTGCTAAGTTGCACAAGAAGAAGTACATGGGGGTGTGCAGCTGGGATACCAGACATACAAGCACAATAATCATCATGTTTCCCAGCACAGCCATTAGGTAGATAATTAAAAGTCCTATAAAAAATAAAGGTTGAAATTCCCCAGAGCGGGAAAATGCAAAGAGATGAAAATCTTTCTGGGTTGTGCAATTCATGCCAAATTTCTTCCTTGTTTCTTCTTCTGACAGAAAAAATACTGGAACCTTACAAACACACAGTACTGCACCCAGATCTAAATAGCTAGGATTTATTTAGATGGATGTCTTGGGAACTAGCCATCAGAAATCACAGCAGAAACAACATTGTAGAATTTTTTTTCTCTGTGACGGCTTCTCTCTGGTCAAATTATACTTTTATAAGAAACTCTAAGTAGTCACATGAATCAAGGTCTTCGTTTGTGGCAGATGTACAAATGAGTTGTTATTAAAGTGTAGGTTTGCCTAGATTTATACTGCAATAGTCAGATAAATAATGCAGGTCTAATGCATAAAATCTTAATATGAAACATCTTGCACAGGAGCACCATCCAGGGCAATGTTGAATAGGATTTCTAATGTTGATGTATTTTAAACCAATTGATCCATTAAAGTCTGCTCCAAGATTTTTAAGCTGTAAATAAAACACAATGTTTCGCTATGCTTTTGCAATTGATCCTGCATTCAAAGAAACAGCATGGGAAATTCAAAATTTAAAGGCTTTCTGAACCTCATAAAGAGAGTATCTAATCCCAACGGAGCTCAGTAAAGTCTGTAAATAAGCACAATCCCCAGGTACACTTTGTTATCAAAGGAATTCTACATTATAGCTTTTTCTATTTTATTCTGGCACAGTCCTTTTCCATTAAAAATCAACCTTACAAAGAATTACTATTATACAACATATTCTATTTTGTCCCAATTTACGGAGAACAGCAACAGAAGTATGAGATACCAATGGCAGAATGAATGGATTAGAATTAAGTAAGATTAATCAGTGTTCAGGAAGTAGTAGGCCTAAAACTAAAATAAAGAATTAGGCTCACTACTATTGACCTTAACATAAGTCACTGGTAAATATTACAGGAAAAAATTCAATCAAGTCTGGCTCATCCCCTTCACGTAAGACTATATGTAGCACTTCATAGGCACCCTTAGCCAGCCAGTAGTCCCTGTCATTTTCACAGCGACTATAATGTAGTCATACTATTGGGGCAAATTCACTAAAGTGTGACTTTTCACAAGGCAAAGGATCCGCCACACTTCTTAGTCACTTTCGTTACCACTATACTAGTTCACAAAAATGCAAAGTAGCCGAACGCTGGCGAAGTATCGCTAGCAATAGCGATGGGCGAATTTATTCGGCAGGTGCTAATTCACGGCGAATTCCAGCGATTTGCTGCCGGCGAATAAATTTGCGAAACCGGCGCAAAAATTCGAGACACTGGCACCGCTTTGTGCATTTTTCGCTGTTTCGCGAATTTTGCGGGAAATTTGCAAATTATTCCGCGAAACAACACAAATTCGCCCATCACTAGCTAGCAACTACCACTTTGCCCTTTAGTAAATCTGCCTCAATAAATTGGTAACATAACCAGCACGTTAGAATTGTTGAAGGAGAGAGATGAAATCCCTGTGGAAAACCAGGTGTCAGGAACAGCCAGGAATCGAACTCTGGTCCCTGTTGTTGGGAGGTTCTGCATTACCAGGGTGAGCCACCGGAGGATCTCTGTCATCATGTTAGAACAGGGATCCCCAACCTTTAGAACCCGTGAGCAACATTCAGAAGTAAAAGGAGTTGGGGAGCAACACTAGCATGAAAAATGTTCTTTGGGTGCCAAATAAGGGCTGTGATTGGCCTTATAGTAGCCCCTATATGGATTGTCAACCAACACTGAGGCTCTGTTTGGCAGTTCAACTAGTTTTTATACAACCAAAACTTGCCTCCAAGCCTGGAATTTGAAAATAATCACCTGCTTTGAGGACACGGAGAGCAACATTCAAGGAGTTGGAGAGCAACATGTTGCTCACGAGCTACTGGTTGGGGACCACTGTGTTAGACACTGCTCTGGACAGACTTGAAATATATTCTTTCTCCCCTGCCTCATTATCCACATGTGTCTTCCATTCCCAATTAATGACCCTTTATAAGCCTGTTCCTGCCCTAAGATCCTTGCTTGATTATCTGAGCTCCTGAGCCCGATCCAGCCCCTTACTTGCGACTTCTGATTCCTGATTCCTGACTTCTGACTCCTGTGTCCCCTGCCTGGTTCCTGTGTTCCCTGCCTTGACTTCTGATTCCTGTTCCCACCTGGTTCCTGATTCCTTTCTCTGTGGATTCCCTGGTTTGACCTTCGGCCTGTTATCTCGACCCTGCTTGAACGCTGCCTGCCTTTGACTTTGCCTTCTCTTTGGACCTTGCTTGCCTGCCGCCTGCCCAGACCTTCTCCGCCTGTTTATTGGACTTTGCTTGCCTTACCCAGGTTGTATCTTTCAGTTTATACTGTTATTGATATTTCATTCATCTCCATTAAAAACTCCTTCATAATAACATGGCTTTTGCTGTTAAACCTGCAGTAAATGTGTATCACCTGGGTTATCCAGCATATAGGCTCCATTCATCAGCACCCAAACCTGACACCAGGTCTGAAACTCTGCACTTGTTGGGAATAAACAGTTTAGGGGTGGCTAAAGAGTTACTAAATTGGTACAAAATTGTCAAGTCCATGTATACAGACAGCCATGGACCCAGCCTGTATGGCTACTGGAGATTAACCTGTTTTATGTACTATTTCATTGTTACAAAAGCTCCAGTGTGATTAAAACAAATATATTTATGTTTAAAGTTACCCTGCATGTCACTGTCTTTTACTTTGAGAAATTATTACCAAGCCTGTTATTTGAGTGAATGTCCACCATATGAACAAACGCACATAAATATTATCTTACAACAAAAATTTGAGGTGTACAAAGCCCTTTAAATGGTATTATGGAATCTGCTATCACATCTCTGGACTGAGCAGGGCATTGCACATCTGCCCAACACATATTTATAAGAATACATGTAAAATTAGGACTTAAAGGGCATGTAAAGGCATAAAAATAAAATCCCATTTTTACTTTCTTTAATGAAAAAGAAACCCATCTCCAATATAATATAAGAAAATAAAGAAAAGTACCCCGCTTGATCAATGAAACTAGAACAGTCACAATATAGGCTATCTTGTAGCCCTCTTCAATTGCCTATTAACTTACAAATGTAAATATAAACAATCTTTTTGAACTAATTTTCTTCAGTTGATGTAGGAATTTAATTAATTAATTACTTTTAGAGCGATCTATTATAATTCATCTATATAGCACTTTAATTTCATGAACTAATTTTTCTAATTGATGTAGTAATCTAATTTATTTACTTTTTAGAGCAACGTTGCTAGATAATTAATTGGGGAGGGTAGAAACCTCTTTTAAGGGATCTTCCCTTCTGTATAAATTGGTTCTATTCTGGGTAAGATCAAAAAGTGGGTTTAAAGCTATTTAATTGTATGAATGATATTTTACTTTATTACTTTTTTAACCCAATCAATTTTGTTAACATATATATTTGATATAGTGGGACAAACTTAATTTAATGCACTGCACTTTACTATTTATTCTAATTTTCCTGTGATTGTTCAAACGTAGAGGACAATCAGGGGGATTTCACTCGAGTGTGTATATTTACATTTGTAAGTTCATAGGCAATTGAAGAGGGCTACAAGATAGCCTATATTGTGACTGTTCTAGTTTCATTGATCAAGCGGGGTACTTTTCTTTCTTTTCTTATATTGTGTTTTACTAAGTACTGACTGAGGTCAGAACTCTGCTTGAATCATAAGGATAAAAACATTACAATAAACGAATGGATCTTTGGTGTGATTTTGGTCTGCATCTCCAATATAGTTAAATTAAAAAAAGTGTACCGTTTTTAAAAGAAACCTGACTGTATGCAGTAAAATTCTTCCTTCATTTACTGCTGTGGATAGGAATTGTCAGACAGTCCTTAACTGCTCTGCTAGGAAACAATTATACCTATGAACAGCAGGGGGAGCCCCGCCTTAGTTCCCAGCCATGCAGAACTCAAGCAGCTTTGTTTGTTTCCCTGTAGAGCAGTCGGCGACATCCCTTTTACTGTTTCAAACTTCAGCTGCAGGGACAAAGATCATGGAGCCAGATTTAAACAGATAAACTGGGATTCTATTTGGAGGATTATTTTGCTGCAACCATTGGTTCTGCAGAATTGGAGAAAGTTTGTATTAAACAATACAAAAACTATAAAATCCACATTAGATTACATGACAACACAGGGCCCAGTGCAGTCTGCATATTCTGATTATTAATCAGTCTTGTTGTATCGGCTTCTGGCAGATATTATTTGACTTGTGCTGTTTTCATAATTTTATGCCCAGACCACACTGAGCATGTGCACAGTCTTGGTCTTGCAAAAATATTTAAAAAGTTACAAGATGGTGACCCCCTATGGCCAACTTTAAAAGCATAAATCATTTGTTTGATTAGGCTTATGGTGCAGTAAATTCATGTTTATGTTTATGTCAAAATACAGCATTTCTAGCCTTATTCTATTTTAGTCTTTAATTCCCCTTCAATCTTGGTATCCATAAATTACAGGAAAACTTACACTCGCACACCCTGGCCGTCCGAAATATCACGAACTCCAGGTGCTAGATGTTAGAGGAATTGGAGGACCTCAAATTCAGCGTAGACACAGGACACACCAGCACAACATGGATACTTCTAGCAGGATTTAACCTTGCTCGTTTATTTGCGGATGCAACGTTTCGGGGCGTGACCCCTTTCTCAAGCATGCTTGAGAAAGGGGTCACGCCCCGAAACGAGCATACTTGAGAAAGGGGTCACGCCCCGAAACGTTGCATCCGCAAATAAACAAGCAAGGTTAAATCCTGCTAGAAGTATCCATGTTGTGCTGGTGTGTCCTGTGTCTATCCATAAATTACAGCACATATCTCTTCCTAGAAGGGGCATGTACGTTACAATTACAAAACATATCTCCTCCTAGGTAGGGTGTGTAAGGTACCCCTCAAATAGTTTTTTTTTTTGTTTATGATATTATTTATAATTTATAACTCTTTGTAATATGGGAACGTGTAAATCATCACTCATGTTCAGGGCTGCCATCAGGGGGGCACAGCGGGTACAGCTGTACCGGGCCTGGCAGTCTTGGAAGTGTGAAGGGGGGCCCGGCCGCTCTACACTACCTGGATTGCAGGGCCCTCCTTAAGCGAATATTCAGAAGAAGCAGCCGGAAAAGAGTTAACAGGCACGGCTCCGCTGCCATCTCTGCAGCACAGGTCTCACTGCATTTCTGCCTGCCTGTGTGAGACCGTACACTGACCAATAGCAGCGGAGGTGTGTCACAAACCTGCCTCTTCCCACTTGCTTTCTCAACCAGGCGCTTATTGGATAGTTTCTCCATTTGATCCCGTGCCTCCTCGTGTCCAATGACAGGTTGAATGCTAGTGAGGGAACGTCAAAGCTCTGCTAGCAGTCATCTTAAAACAGGTTGTTTTTTTTTTTTTAACCCCTAACCACCAATGTTTTTTATGTTACTTTTATGAGGCACCATGGACACCAATGGTTTTTTTTAAACTTAAGGGGGCCCTGGCCAGCAAAAATTTTTTTTTAACTTATAGGGGGCACTGGACACTTTTTTTTATAACTTGTGGAAGCGGGGCTAGCCACCAATTTTTTTTTAAACTTGTAGGGACATGCTAACCACAAATGGCTTTTTATAACTTGTTTTTATAACTTGTTTTTTATAACTTGTTTGGGGGGGGGGGGTAGTTTTAGCTAGGATGAATGTGTGGCTTTTTTTAATGTGATGTGGGTGGGATCTGGGGTGGGGCTTTGGGTCATGCTGGGGCGGGAACAAGGGGGCCCAGAATATTTTGTTGTACGGGGCCCCGTGTTTTCTGATGGCAGCCCTGCTCATGTTACCCATTTCCAAACTATGGACCAGATTTCATGAGAAAGGTTTAGTCAATTCTAGATTTTCCCTTAGAGCCAGATGCAATTAAAAAAAACTGCAGGTTACAGTTTGTTACACTGTTATAGTAGTAAAGTAAAGCCAATCTGGCCTGGTCAGAAAAAATTTAATCTGGTTTATACAGTAGCCTGTAATAACCAGACTAGAAAGAGTAGTAGGGTTTGAGAATTCATAATTAATCAGAAGTGAAAGAAGAAAGAATTAAGTGCAGGGAATACAAAAAAAAACTTATCTGAAAGCAGGAAGTCAGGTGGAGTTACCCAAGATTACATTATCCAGGGGTTCTATGTATTTGCTGCACCAGTGAATATATGGGACCAAATTTGGAACTTTAGAACTAGTATTGTCGCATTGATATAAATTGTACCTGGGCGGATGGAGCAGTTTGTTAACCTGTTTAACCTCCAGATAGTTAAACGATAGTTAAATGATTGTGATAGATAAACGATGGCATGGTTGCTGATTAATTAACATTTTTTTATGAATGTTTAAAAAGGGTTTAAAAAATGTATTAGTGATGGGTGAATTTGTCCTGTTTTGCTTCGCCTAAAAATTCACAAAGCACAAAAAGCGCAAAACGCATTGAAGTCAATGGGCATTTTTATGCACGTGACTATTCTAACGTGCGTCCAAATTATATTTGATGTGCCGGATTTTTCATCTGCAAATTTTCGCCACAGTTTCACAAATTTATTAGCTGGCGGTGAAACGCAGAAATTCATAGCAAATCCGCGCCTGGCGAATTTATTTGCCCATCATTAAATTATATATATAAATATATAAATATTTTTGCATTGATGAACTGTTGTTTCTGAGTCCAGTGCATTCACTAGGATGTACGAGAGTTTGTAGGAGAGAGAGGCATTAATAACTTAAAATAATTATGTTTAATTTATTTTTGCTTAGAACCCTCCATTGTAAGAAATTGTTATTAGCAAGCCAACTACATTCAGTATTTATACACTAGGAAACTTTTGAAGTAACATTAGCAAAACTTGCCCCAGTCCAGAATCTCAAAGTTCTCCAGTATAACAACAAATCAGATCTTTACATTCAACTTTCAAACTGTACCAGACTGATCAAAGCTCATGAACTGACTAAGCAAACTTTTAGGTCCATTCTTCTGCAAGACCCTGTTAATCTCATCACTGAATACAGCACGCTCACTGTAAGTATATAGGTGCTGACTTCCATATTATATGATCATTTAGATCAGTACTGTCCAAATTATGTAGTGGGCCGAATATTTCTCATACATCATTTCAGGGGTCAGGTTATGTTGAAATGATGATGTCATACAAATAAGTTGATAGAGAAGATAAGGAGCCATAAAACATCCAGGCCTGGGCACCTCCAGTTGGACAGCTCTGTTTTAGATGAAGCACTTTGCTAGTCTTCCTCTGCAACAACACACCCTTACCATATGCACGTATACCCCTAATATCTAATACCCTTTTTCTAATAGATTGTAAGCTCTTTGGGGCAGGAACCTCATCCCAACTGTGTATTGAAAGCTCAAAGCTCTTTTTTTACCCATTTTAATATATAAACAGTAACAAAACAATAATAACTATACCCTTAGATAAGATTGTGGTGGTTGTGGTGCTACATAAATACATACAATACAATACAATATTGCTCATATTTGCTTTTTAAATATACAGAGACAGTTATACTAGATGTCTATGGGAATATTAAGATATAAATATTATATATAATTCTAATTAAAACAATGAAAAAGGTACTATATGGATTCCTAAGGCTGGTACTGGGCCATACAGTTGCTATATTCTACTCTTGGGACAGCATCAGCTAAAATTAGGCGATAATTGGGTTCCTGGTACATATTTTGTAAGTAAAATCTTTGCTGCTGACCAAACTTGTTGGTTTCTCAGGCTGTATACTAATGGATTTAACATTGGAACAACACCAATATAAAGCAATGAAAAAAATTTTTCTTGTTCCTGAGAATTCTCTGAGTGTGGCTTAACGTAAATCCCAATACAGGTGCCACATAACAGCAATACCACTGTTAGATGTGAGGAACAGCTGGAAAAAGCCTTGAATCTAGCAGTAGAGGTTCGCAATTTTATAATCGTAGTTATGACATACACATAGGATGTTAAGATCAGTACAAAGGGAAGAATCCCTGTAAAAGGCAATTCAGCCGACATCAATTGTTTTATATGTGACATGTCACTGCATGAGATCTCCAGCAGCATTTTAATATCACAAAAAAAATGATTCATTTCTCGTGACTTACAGAATGATAAATCTGATAAAAGCAAAGAGTAGCACATTGAATTAGGAATGTACAAAATCCATGCCATTGTCACCAGTCGGACGCACACTCTTGTATTCATGATGAGGTAGTAACGTAGAGGAATACAAATAGCCACATAGCGATCATAAGCCATAGCAGCCAACAAGAAAATATCTATACCCATGCAAAATGTGAACAGAAAAACCTGTGTTATACAGCTGGGAAAAGAAATGCTGGTGTTCCCTGTAATTGTGATGGTCATCAGCTTTGGCAGGAAGGCAGAGACAAAGATAATGTCCTGGAATGCCAGGTTGCACAAGAAGAAGTACATGGGGGTGTGCAGCTGGGATACCAGACATACAAGTACAATAATTATCATGTTTCCAAGCACAGCCATTAGGTAGATAATCAAAAGCCCCATAAATAGTAAGGGTTGATCTTCCTCAGAGCAGGAAAATGCCAAGAGATGGAAATCTTTCTGGGTTGTACAATTCATGGCAGCATTGTTTCTTTGTCACCTTCTGATAGAAAGAAAAAACATGCTGGAACCTTGAAAACACACAGTACTGCCCCCAGATCAAAGTAACTAGGATTCATTTAGTTGGGCTTCTTGGGAAACAGCTGATGTCATGCAATGAGACAACCTGGATTGAGCACGTTATGGTTTCTTTTTTTTTTCCAGTTTTTATATAAATAGAGGGGGTACAGAAGGAAAATGGGGGGCATCAGGTACACCATACAATAGTTTGTGACATCAAGTAATAATACATAATAGTATATATGACCGTCTACCAACGATATACCGTGTGAGAGCCCCTCCAAGACAAACTTATCATCTCTATGTAGTTCCTATGGGTATTCCCTTTAAAATGTAGCAGCTATCCAGTCTTTCCAAATGATGTCAAATTTATTGCTGTGAATGGAAGATGCAGAAGAACCCATAAAAAAGTGTAACTTTAAGATCCCCCCTTTGGTCTTGAACCAGAATTTGGCTGTAGAACTTCTACTCTATAGGGGCCAATCATGGACAAGTAGGAGAAGTCACTGCTGGGGCTATAGTATATGAAAATCTTTGTAATAGTTGGCCTTCACAGACCTTTATTTGCCTATGGAACTTATGCAAAGTCTTCCCTGATACCTGGTGAATTTCCAGTGCAGATACAGTAGATACTTTCATGGGTTGGATGGTATAAAGTATTATATTAATATACAGTAGAGCAATTTGATTCAGGAATTGGTCCAAATAATAAATTTGTTAACTTTACGTGCTGTATGCTGTGTTATACCAGTATTCTTTAAGCAAGTTTTCGCCAGCTGTGAAGAAATAACAACAGAGTCGATATTGTAGGTTATAATTTCTCTTGAGTTGCTGCAGACTGATCAGATTATATATTTATATAAGAACTGAAATGAACTAATTAGCACACACTCACACATTTTTTGTATTTCTGGAGACACTAATCAAGAATTCACTGTGGAAAATATGCAAAGCTCTATATAAGTCATGTCAGTCTAGGTTTTAGCTTGTGGCAGATGTGTAAATGAGATGTTATTTAGGTGTCAGTTGTTATTTTATTAACATGTATTTATATAGCGCCAACATATTGCGTAGCACTGTAAAGTAAATGTGATTAAACAACTAAATCACATGAATTATATGCATAAAACATATGGAGTTACATACATCACAATCAATACCGGTACAAAAGGTGAGGAAGGCCCTATGCAAAAGAGCATACGCTCTAAAGGGAAGGGAGTAATACACACGGTGTGGGAGTGGGCAAGATTGAATTAGGTGGGTGAGAAATGTGGTACTGTATGTGGTGTTGCGTTTGGTAGTTAAGCAGAGTGAGGGTAGGCTTCTCGAAAGAAGTGCGTTTTAAGAGATTTCTTGAAAGCAGAAAGGTTGGTAGACAGTGGGAGAGAGTTCCATAGGAGGGGTGCAGCCCTTGCAAAGTCTTGAATGAGAGCATGTGAGGAGGTAATGAGAGAAGAGTTGAGTAGCAGGTCAGTAGAGGAGTGTAGTAAGCAGTTGGGAGAGTATTCAGAGATGAGTTCAAAGATGTAGGGTGGGGCAGAGTTATGAAGTGCTTTGAATGTCAGGGTCATTAATTTGAATTTGATTCTGAAAGGTAACGGAAGCCAGTGCAGGGATTGACAGAATGGCGAGGCAGAGGAGGAGCGGTTGCTGAGGTGTATGAGCCTCGCAGCAGTGTTCATTATGGACTGGAGAGGTGACAATCTCTGGAGGGGAAAGCCAATTAAAAGAGAGTTACATTAGTCTAGACCTGATATGACGAGAGAGCGGATAAGAATTTTGGCAGCATCTTAGTTTGTCTCGATTCTCAACTCTTGCCCTATATAATCCCCAAAATAGTTTTAATGACTTTTGCCAAGATTCTTACCTCAATAATGATATAAATAGAGGGAATGAATCAGGTCTATTATATTATATTAGTATATTAAAATACAATATGTTGCAGGAGCACCGTCCAGTAAAATGATGAATAGGATATGTAATGTTGCCAATGGCTCCATAAAGTTTGCTCCAACTCTGTATATATGTAAGCTGCAAGCAGAACGTGATGTTTCCCTATGCTTTTGCAAGAGATCCTGCATTCAAAAAATACAGCATTTAAAGGCTTTCTGATCCTCATTAACAGAGTATCTAATCCCAATAGAGTTCAGTGAAGTCTGTAAATAGCCACTAACCCCAGATACTCTTTGTTACAGAAGGGAATCATACAATACAGATGTTTTTAATTTTGTTTTGATACAGTCCTTTTCTACTAAAAATCAAATTAACCATTAAAAGCATGCAATTTTTTTTATTTTGTCCCAACATATGGTGAATGGTGACAGAAGCATAAATTCCCAATGGCAGAATTATTGGCTTTGAATTCAGCAAACTGCATTGTTGTTCAGAAAGCAGTAAGCCTAAAACTAAAGTAAAGAATGAAACGGGACTCATTTTCTAATACTGACCTCGGCGTTAGTAGCCTGTCAATCATGCAAAAAGTATAGTGGAAAATATTACAGCCAACCAAATATGATGCATTAAAGAACAGTTACAATAATACATGAAAGTGCTTTAAATGAATGGCAATATAATGTATTGTTGCCCTGCATTGGTAAAACGGGTGCTTTTGATTCAAAAACACAACTAAAGTTTATATGAACAAGTTGCTGTTTTGCCATGGGGGCAGCCATTCAAGCACAGGATACACAGATAGATCAGATCTGAAGAATCCCTTTATATATTATGGAGCTTAACTGTTATTTGCTGTGTATCCTGTACCTTTTTTATTTTTTTAGTTTTGAATGGCTGCCCCCATGGTTACACAACAGTTTGTTTATATAAACTATAGTAGAGTTTCTGAAGCAAACACAACTGTTGTACCACAATAGTACGTTATATTTTCATTGCTTTAAAATGCTTTCATTTATTTGGTGTTACTCACTCTACTAACTTCTGGCACACCCTCCTTACCCAACATTCTAAGACTTAGCCGTCTTGGCTTCTTCACTTAGAGGACCACATGAATTTCAGCCAGCATAAGTGATACTACGTAGAGGAGGAAACCCACACGACATGGAGATGATATATAAACTCCTTGCAGACAGTGCCTAAACTAGAATCAAATTCAGAACCCCAGCTTTGAAACACAGAAGTGCCACATGATAAATTTAAGGACCAATAGGCAGCCCTACAATGAGACATGGGACAATTTTTCAGTAATTGTGATGTCATTGTTTATTGTAGCTCTTGAGGTAGGGTAGAGAAGATAGAGAAGATGCCTGAAGCATGATAAATGGTACCTCACTGTGAGGGTGGTGAGGCTGTAGAAATCCCTGTCCAGTCCGAAACCTGGTGGCAGATTCCCTTATTACAATTAAGAGGGGCTTTTGAGGTCTTTTTGGACAGGCAAAATATTAAGGGGTTCATTTTTAGTTTTTAAAGCATGTTCTAAGAGCAGTTATGACTAGACTCCTACTGTATGAATGTGTGTAACTGTGCTTTATTAATTGATCTATTGCTGAATAAATTGTGATATATATATATATATATATATATATTAGGGATGCACTGAATACACTATTTTGGATTCTGCTGAACCCCCGAATCCTTTGTGAAAGATTTGGCCGAATACCGAACCGAATCCCAACCCTAATTTGCATATGCAAATTAGGTGTGGGAAGAAGAAACATTTTTTACTTCCTTGTTTTGTGACAAAAAGTCACGTGATTTCCCTCCCCACCCCTAATTTGCATATGCAAATTCGGATTATATATATATATATATATTGTGGTAGTTATTTTTTAGCTATTTATTTATTTGGAATAACAATATATGTGTATATATTTATTATGTCTTAATATGCGCTTACATAAATGACTTTTATCTACCAAAACTCACTATTGTAAGCATGAAAGAGATCCTGTCTTGGTAAACTCTAATATTTCTTTTAGGCCAGTAATCCCCAACCAGTGGCTCTTGAGTAACATGTTGCTCTCTGACCCCTTGGATGTTGTTCGCAGTGGCCTTAAAGCAGGTGCTTAATTTTGAATTACAGGTAAGTTTAGTTGCATAAAAACCACATGTACTGCCAAACAGAGACTCCTGTAGGCTACCAGTAAACATAGAGACTACCAAAAGCCAATCAGAGGCCACATTTGGTAAACCCGGGAAGTTATAGCATGCTTATGTTGCTTTCCAACTTTTTTTTTTTTACATTTAAATGTGGCTCACAGATAAAATAGTTTGGGCATCCCTGTTCTAGACAAAAGCAGTTTGACTTTTATGATCATTTGGAGATCAAAAACTCTGGCAGAGATGGGTCTGAAAATATATATATATATATATATACACTAAAAAAAGGTTCTGTTTCTACTGTGTGACCACTGCCAGCACCCACCTGTGATCTGCACAATATATATATATTTTATAATATATATTAATCTTAAAGGAAAAGTCTTGCAGCACTTGGGGGTGCCAAATGTTAGGCACCCCCAAGTGATTGTAGTTTCTTACCTGAAACCTTGGGCCGGTGCTCCTATCAGCAGAAAACTATACCAGCCCGGGGTTATACCAGTGAGCACCCCCAAGTGCTGCAAGCCTTACCTTCTCCTTTAATAAAGTTTAGCTATGAAAAAAGAAACACTAGAGAAAATTTGCTTAGAACTATTCTCTCTGACAAAGTTTCACTGCCCCAAGTATGCCAGCATTCATTTGCCGAGACAAAACTTTGCATTTAGATAAGTAAGCATATTTGCCACGAAAAACCTTCTGACAAAGTTGAGCTACGTATGGCGACGTTTCCCAAAGCGAAAATTAGCCCTTTAATAAATTTGCCCACAGTGTGGAGAACTAAAACAAAAAAATTAACAGGATCTTATGAGACCCATGGGCAGTTGCAAAAAGAACTAGGGGCAAATTCACTAAAGAGCCAATTTCCCCCAAGGAAGCCTTCTCCACACTTCCAGCCACTTCATCAGATGTTAACTTGCAGCACATACGCTAATTCATCAAAATGCGAAGGTGTGTCTTGTCAGTCGAACGCTGGTAAAGTGTCGCTAGCTTAATTTGTCAGCGCAAGCATTTCATAACGAGCTTTCGCTAATGTTCATTTCTGCCTAGTGAAACTTCATTGGTACTCTTATGCTTAGGTGAATTTGAATAGGGTGGGAACATATACAGATGAAGCCACTTGGATTTGTGAGTTAAATGCGTCATGACTCAGGGTTAATTAAAGAAACTGTGTTATCTAAAGTCATCTTAACTCATTTAATGCATTTAACCTTGTCATTAGCATACCAAAGCACCATTGTTCACAATGGAGAATGGTTTAATTAGATGGGATGCTGTGACACAATTTTCTGTGTTAAATAGGATAAGTGGGATATCTGTGTTTAGTTATTCTGTGTCAAACAGGCAAACCAAAGTGGCTGCATCTGTAGGTCATATGGACGTCTTTATTAGAGATGTTGGTGCAAATGCTTGAAGTGGTAACTTGTTATTAAAAATGTTCAAGGAAGCAAATGACACACTAAAGTCAAATATACCTTGCCCCTCAAATGGTTAAAAAAATGATGACACTTTGAAACACAATCCGACTTTAAAAATGTTCTTTGTTTGTTTGGTCTTTTCGGCATACAGGACATAATGTCACTGACATAAGATTGAGATGGTTGTAGATTCATCTTATTAGTTTGCCAGGTCTAACCTGGTGAAGGAAGCTCTGGCGAAAGGGGTGACGTTATGGAAAATTTGAGCTTTAGTGAATAGTATCGATCGTTTGTCTGAGCGAAAATTCATCTTGCAAAAGGGAGTAAAACGTTGTTAGAGATGTACTCTTTCGCTAGCGAATTGTCCTGCTCACCTGTAAATAAACTGGCGATGTCTCTGCAGATTGAATTTCTGGCTGATTTTCGCTAGTGACGGCTACTTCGCTCTTTAGTGAATTTGCCCCTCTGAATAAGACTATATAGTGTTCCTGGTACATATTTTGTAAGTAAAATCTTTGCAGCTGACCACACTTGTCGGTTTCTCAGGCTGTACACTACTGGATTTAACATTGGAACAACACCAATATAAAGCAATGAAAGGAATTTCTCTTGTTCCTGAGAATTTTCTGAGTGTGGCTTAATGTAAATCCCAATACAGGTGCCACATAACAGCAATACCACTGTTAGATGTGAGGAACAGCTGGAAAAAGCCTTGAGTCTAGCAGCTGAGGTTCGCAATTTTATAATCGTCGTTATGACATACACATAGGATGTTAAGATCAGTACAAATGGAAAAATCCCTGTAAAAGGTATTTCAGCCGACATCAATTGTTTTATATGTGAGGTGTCACTGCATGAGATCTCCAGCAGCATTTTAAGATCACAAAAAAAATGATTCATTTCTCGTGACTTACAGAATGATAAACCTGATAAGAGCAAAGAGAAGCACAATGAATTAGGTATGAACAAGATCCATGCTATTGTCACCAGCAGGACGCACACTCTTGTATTCATGATGAGGTAGTAACGTAGAGGAATACAAATAGCCACATAGCGATCATAAGCCATAGCAGCCAACAGGAAAATATCTATACCCATGCAAAATGTAAACAGAAAAACCTGTGTTATACAGCTGGGAAAAGAAATGCTGGTGTTCCCTGTAATTGTGATGGTCATCAGCTTTGGCAGGAAGGCAGAGACAGAGATAATGTCCTGGAGTGCCAGGTTGCACAAGAAGAAGTACATGGGGGTGTGCAGCTGGGATACCAGACATACAAGTACAATAATCATCATGTTTCCAAGCACAGCCGTTAGGTAGATCATCAAAAGCCCCATAAATAGTAAAGGTTGATCTTCCTCAGAGCAGAAAAATGCCAAGAGATGGAAATCTTTCTGGGTTGTACAATTCATGGCAGCATTGTTTCTTTGTCACCTTCTGATAGAAAGAAAAAACATGCTGGAACCTTGAAAACACACAGTACTGCCCCCAGATCAAAGTAACTAGGATTCATTTAGTTGGGCTTCTTGGGAAATTGGGAAATAGCTGATGTCAAACTGGATTGAGCACATTTTTTTTCCGATTTTTATATAAATGGAGGGGGTACAGATGGAAAATGGGGGGCATCAGGTACACCATACAATAATCTGTGACATCAAATAATCATACATAATAGTACATATAACCATCTACCAGCGACATATCATGTGAGAGCAGCCCCTCTAAAACAAACATATCATCTCTATATAGCTCCTATGGGTTTTCCCTTTAAAATGTAGCAGCTATCCAGTCTTTCCACATTATGACGTATTTATCAGGTCATCTCTAGCCTAGGACCGAGCACGTTCACATAAGTGGGCACATTTACGAAAGTGTGAATTTTCTCTTCATCTAACTTCACCAAAGTTCACCTCACTTTGCCAGGTGTATTTTCACAAAACATCTTATATTTACTAAAAATCAGAAGTTCACTTTTTCAAGAGGAATGTGGTGAATTTGTGGTGAACAAATAGAAGTGGGGAAAATTGGCTAGAGAATTTTGGCTATGCAGAAAATTAGCATGGAAAGGGTGATGATGATGATGATAGTTGGCCTTCACAGACCTTTATTTGCTTATGGAATCTACACAAAGTCTTCCCTGATACTTCCAGTTCAGATACAGTAGATATTTCCAAGGGTTGGATATTTTTTAAAGTATTATATGAATATACAGTAGAGCAATTTGATTCAGGGATTGGTCCAAATAATATCTTTACCAGACTAATACAACTTTCTCTGTATACAACCAAAATTATTATTTTTCAGCTGGGCCGGACATGACACTTGCAAGGGATGAGGATGCTAACAACATAGTTCTTCTAGGTTTTATTAACTTTAAGTTGCTATGTTATACCAGTATTCTTTAAGCAAGTTTTCTCCAGCTGTGAAGAAATAAAAACAGAGTCGATATTGTAGATTATAATTTCTCTGGGGTGGCTGCAGACTGAAATGAACCAATAAGCACACACTCAATAAGAATCATACTGTTTCGTATTTTTGGAGACACTAATCAAGAATTAATTGTGGAAAATATGCAAAGCTCTATATGTCATGTCAATCAAGGTTTTAGCTTGTGGCAGATGCGTAAATGAGAGGTTATTAAGGTGTCGGTTTGAGGGGCTTTGTCTCGGTTCTTAACTCTAGCCCTCTATTTCATTGGCCATATATAATTCCCAAAATAGTTTTTAACCGGGATTCTTACCTCAATAATGAAATAGATAGAGGAAATGAAGCAGGTCTAATGTATTATATAATTATAATATAATACAATATGTTGCAGGAGCACCATCCAGTAAAATGATGAATAGGATATGTAATGTTGCCAATGGCTCCATAAAGTTTGCTCCAACTCTGTATATATGTAAGCTGCAAGCAGAACGTGATGTTTCCCTATGCTTTTGCAAGAGATCCTGCATTCAAAAAATACAGCATTTAAAGGCTTTCTGATCCTCATTAACAGAGTATCTAATCCCAATAGAGTTCAGTAAAATCTGTAAATAGCCACTAACCCCAGATACTCTTTGTTCTAGAAGGGAGTAATATAGCTTTTTACATTTTATTTTGACACAGTCAATAAACTCTGGGGCAAATTCACTAAGCGCCGAATCACCTAACGCTAGCGTCAATTCGCTAGCGTTGGGCATTTTCGTTACTTCGCAAATTCACTAATGAACGCTGGCGTAACTTCGCTAGTGTTACTTCGCACCCTTACGCCTAGAGAATTTACGCAATGGACTTAACTACGCAAATTCACTAACTTGCGCATTGTACTGAACGCTACCTTTTAGGCTAGACTTCCTTCGCCA
This sequence comes from Xenopus petersii, assembly GCA_038501925.1. Classification (NCBI taxonomy): domain Eukaryota; kingdom Metazoa; phylum Chordata; class Amphibia; order Anura; family Pipidae; genus Xenopus; species Xenopus petersii. The sequence continues at coordinate 139,142,791 of CM076676.1, read as the reverse complement.
CCTCAGACCAGGTGAAGCTCAATAGAGTAGATAGGGATTGCTTCAAAAAAAGTTCAAATTTTTTCTAAGTCCCAAAAAACACTGGCGTTTTTTCTATATTATGTGTGATAGGCTGAAAAAGATCAAAATTTTTTTTGGGGCTCCCCTCCTTCCCCCCTACATGTCCTACCTAACTCATGGCAACTTAACTATACAGTGGGCACATGTGTAGGGCAAAATAAAAATTTTAGTTGATGTTTTGAAGGTTTCCCAGGCATTTGTAGTGCTGCTACATATTCTTACATTGAAATTTGAATTTGGCGCCGTATGCAAATTAACCATCGCTAGCGTTACTTCGCTTAGCGAATCAACGCTAGCGCAACTTCGCAACCTTACACTACCCCTGAGCACAACTTCGGATTTTAGTGAATTTGTGGAGCGCTGGCGAAACTACGCCTGGCGAAGTGTGGCGAAGTGCGGCGAAGTTACGCCTGGTGCAACTACGAATCTTAGCGAATTTGCCCCTCTAAATGCAAAAATCACAACAAAAAAAAAAAACGTTTTTTTTTTAATATAATCAGAGTTTTAAAAAATCAAGAATTTTTCGGAATTTATTAAACACGGAGGATGGAAAAGTCGGAATCTGAAAATCCGGCATCTCAGTGGGAGAAGTCCCAATGATTTTGTTATGTGCGCTGGGTTTTGTGCAATACCTCAAAGTTTTCGGGCAAAAATCTGAGTTTTCGGATGAAAAATCAGAAAAAATTGTGAAAATCTGATTTTTTTTCCAGCAAAGCAAATTTTCAGGAAAACTGAATGATAAATAAGTGCAAAAAACCAGAACGGATTTGATTGGAGTTTGTAGCAGAAAATATTGAGATAAATTCGGACTTTGATAAATAACCCCCTTGGTGATTGGTGACAGAAGCAATTCCCAATGGCAGATTTCATGGCTTAAAATTCAGCAAGCTTCATTGTTGTTCACAAAGTAGTAAGCCTAAAACCAAAAATTAAAGAATGAAACTGGAGTTGTTTTTTAATACTGACCTCAATGTGAGTAGCCTGTTAATCATGCAGAAATGATTGCTCTCAATACAGCCAACCAAATATGATGCATTGATCCATGGCTCACTCTACTCAATTCTGGCACACACCCCCCTTACCCCAGGCAGTGCACCCATTAATGCTATAAGAGATGGTTATAAATAAAGGAGTGTAATAATGTTTAAGATATTTTCTGCTTATAAGCCTCCATTGTTAGAAATGTTGTTAGCAAGCCAAATCTGTTCACTGTCAGCTCTTAGTAGAAGGCTTTTGAAGTAGCATAGGCAACACTTGCCACAGTTCAGAATTCTATAGTATAACAACCAATCAGATATTTATATTCAGCATTCTAACTGCAAAAGACTGAATGGTTCCTCACTGTGAGGGGGGTGAAGTTATGGAATTCTTGACAATTTAAAAAGAAAGAAGGACTCGTAGGAAGTTGCACCTCTGAAAAAGCCAACAAGGTGATAAGCATAAGGCAGCCTGGACAGGAAACATAGAAAGAAAAATGATGAATAATGATGGGCGAATCGGACCTGTTTTGCCTTGCTGTAAATTTGCAAAACGGGGGAAATTTGCCAAAATGCAATGAAGTCTATGTGCGCCAAACAAAAACAAGTTTTTCTCCCTACCAGAATCCATGTTATTGGGTCTTGATACTCTGGAGTACTTTGCCGGTTTTACTTTATAAGAACATATGCTTTAAGCATACTGTCATGTGATTTATGGTGTAGTTTCCTTTCCTAAATTACACTGTTTACACTACATTTAATTCACTCTACCATATAGCATTTATTCCTGAACCAACATGTATATTTTTTTCGTTGTACTTTTGGTTTGTAGGCACCATATCCATTTTCCTGATCCTGTGCTTTCAGAAAAAGCCAACACTTCATGATGCAAATTTCTTTCAGACAGGCTGTTGTATCTCCTGCTCAATGTAACTGAAGGAGTCGCAGTGGGACCTGTATTCTTTCTATTGGTGGATGTTCTCTACCAAGGAACTGTTATCTTGTGTCAGGGAGCTGTTATCTGGTTACCTTCCCATTGTTCTGCTGAAGGTCTGCTGGGGGGGGAAGGGAGGGCGTGATATCACACCAATTTGAAGTGCCGCCAGGCCCGGATTTGTGGCAAGGCAACAAAGGCCTGGGCCTAGGGTGGCAGAATATTAGGGGCGGCATGCTGCCCAGCCGCCTCCTGTGGAGCACAGTTCCCCATCGCTCCTGTGCAGGCATGCATGAGCACTCGCACCGGAGGGGGGTAAGTGGGCAGGTGCTTGGGCGCCAGGACCGAGCGGCCTTGGGCGCCCCCCAAGCAGTAAAGAGGGACTAAAGTTTATCAGAACACAAGTCACATGACTGGGGGCACCTGGTAAACTAACATGTCTAGCCCCTTATCAGATGTCAAAATTAAATATAAATATAAAAACAGAATTCAGTGCAGGATTCTGCTGGAGCAGCACTATTAACTAATGCATTTAGGAAAAAAACATGTTTTCCCGTGACAGAATCCATTTAAATTTACTACTAAAAGAAGGCTTTACACAACTGGGTGCTCTTCCTGTCCTATATTTCAGCCAATGTAGAATCTTATCATTGGGTTGGATATTACATTAGTAGGTTAAAGTTGCCATAAGATGTGCCTTTAACCCTAAGGGGTATGTTATTACCCACCCATAACAATCCAAACCTGAGTTTAATTGAGAGGGTAACTATCACGAAAATGAAATATACTGTAAGCTTTATCATACCGAAATAAAAAACAGTTCTTTTCGTTAAATTATTCAAGCAGAAATCTTTCTGGGTATTTTGGGTCAGTAATTTCCGCATGTGAAAGCCAGCCGTACTATCTGGAACTGAATTTAGGAGATAAGCATTAAATTAAATCTGACCCTTAGGGGGTTATTTACTGAAACTCAAATTTTTCTCATAATCTGAGTAAAATAAACTCGACCAAACTCCCATTCACAGTTTGAATAATTTGGTTAAGGAAAAGTTTCAATAAAATAGTGAAAAAAAGCACGAATCCTATGAATTTTTCGGATTTGACACCCAAATAGTTAGATCTTTTGAATTTATCAACTCAAATCTCCTAATTGTTTGGATTATCGTATGAAACCCAGTATAGACCACAATATCTTTAAATTGGAAAAGAGACATCTGCCATTGACTTCTTCAGGACCTTGACAGTTTTGAGATGGAGTTTTTCTGGATTCAGGTTTGGGGTAGAATAAATCTCAAAAAATGTTTTTTTTCCCCTGAAAAATTAAAGTTTTCCTCTTTAAAAACCCAACCAGACAAATTCGAGCTTCAATAGATAACCCCCTTAGTGTGGTGAACTCCAACATAGAGAACTGTGCCCTGTTGTAAAACATCAGACTATAATGGTGTTCCTGGTACATATCTTTCAAGTAATGTCTTTGCAGCTGTCCAAACCTGCCTGTTTCTCAGGCTGTACACTACTGGATTTAACATTGGAACAACACCAATATAAAGCAAAGAAAGAAATTTCTCTTGTTCTTGAGAATTCTCTGAATCTGGTTTAATGTAAATCCCTATTGAGGTGCCAAATAAAAGCAATACAACTGTTAGATGTGAGGAACAGCTGGAAAAAGCCTTAAATCTAGCAGCTGAGGTTTGAAATTTTATGATCGTAGTTATGACATACACATAGGATGTTACGATCAGTAAAAATGGAAGAATCGCCACAAAAGGTATTTCAAGTGACATCATTTGTTTTATATGTGATGTGTCGCTGCATGAGATCTCCAGAAATTTTTTAAGCTCACAAAAAATATGATCAAGTTCTCTTGACTTACAGAATGATAAACCCGATAAAAGAAAAGTGTAGCATACTGAATTAGGTATAAACAAAATCCATGCCATTGTCACCAGCAGGACGCACACTCTTGGATTCATGATGAGGTAGTAACGTAGAGGAATACAAATAGCCACATAGCGATCATAAGCCATAGTCGCCAATAAGAAGATATCTATACTAATGCAGAATGTGAACAGGAACATCTGTGTTATACAGCTGGGAAACGAAATGCTGTTGTCCCCTGTAATTATGATTGTCATCAGCTTTGGCAGGAAGGAAGAGATGAAGATAATGTCCTGAACTGCTAAGTTGCACAAGAAGAAGTACATGGGGGTGTGCAGCTGGGATACCAGACATACAAGCACAATAATCATCATGTTTCCCAACACAGCCGTTAGGTAGATAATTAAAAGTCCTATAAAAAGGAAAGGTTGAAATTCCCCAGAGCAGGAAAAAGCCAAGAGATGAAAATCATTCTTGGTTGTGCGATTCATGCCAAATAACTTTTTTGTCTTCTGCTGATAGAAGGGGAAATACTGGAACCTTGCAAGCACAAAGAAACTGCAGATCAGAGTAACTAGGATTCATTTAGTTGGACTTCTTGGAAACTATATGATGTTATACATTGAGTCAAGATGGACTGAGTAATTCGAAATATTGTGTTACAGATGAAGGAGTCGCAAATCTTTACTGTGAATGGAAGAAAACCCAAAAAACTTTGCTGTGAATGAAAGAAAACCCATATAGAAAGTATAACTAAAAAACAATTTTTGGTTTTGAATCAGAAGTCTGGCTTTAGACCTTCTGGTCTATAAGGACCCAATAATACACAACTAGGAGAGGGCAGTGCTGGACCTAGCAACAAACAAAGTTGTGAGTTTTTCTCTAGAATAGTAACAAAAATGTAATTAAAAGTTCAAGCCATTTATTTGGACAAACAGGTGAAGGCGTTTTGTGACTGTTGGGGCACTTACTCATAGGCAGCGCTGGACCTACAGTATATGAATCCTGGTAATATTCAGCCTTCACATCTGTTATTTTATCTCAATGGAATTTCACTTTCTTAGTGTACAAAATAGTAAATATTACCATGAGTTGGGTGATTTAAAAGGTATCATATTAATATATAGTGTAGAGTCAAAATTGTATTTATATTAGACTATAACCACTTTCTCTGTCAAAGATTTTTTTTTATTTCAAATAAATAAGAAAAAGAAAGATGAAAAATTATTAATAGCAATCTTTTTGAGTAAATTAAGATCAACTGAACTTTTATATAAATTTTAAAGACACAGCGGATCACTAAAAAATCCCCACACTCAACACATGATTGAGCCACAAAATACTAAGGCCTCCTCCCAAGAACAAAAATAAAAACAAAGCATCATGTCTTAATAAAAATATATAGTACATTTTCACCCATAAGTGTTAGAAATGCATACTTAACTGAGGCTTTCGGTAAATTATATCCTTTTATTCAACAGTAATAACAAGTGGTGGCCACCAGCATGCTCAATTAAAAAATTGATTTCATTAAACATTACAAAAACAAATTGATATTTTTATATCTAAAAATAGCTAAAATTCTCAAGTTTAGCAATATCTAACATGTGTTGCTCAATAAATAACTAACTAATATATATTTATATATATATAGACTATTACCGCATTTTCTTTTGAAAGAAAACTGAAATAACTCTTATGTGCACTAAATTATTTTCTTGCCTGGTGTGACAGCTGCAAGGAATAACATCCATGACCATGTCATTGTGTGCCGCATTAGACCATTATTCTTTATGCAGGTCTTCTGCAGCCACAAAGCAATCACAACAGAACCAATATTGTAGAAAATATTTTCTCTGATGGGTTCTCACTGGTCAAATTATACGTATTTGCTTATACAAGAATATAAATAAAAATGCTCAAACAACATCATACTTTTTGTATATATGAAGACACTTATCTAGAATAAATTGTGGAAAAAATATAGAAAGCTCCAAGTAGTCACATCAACCAAGGTCTTAGCTTATTGCAGATGTACAAATGATGCAGATGTTATTAAGGTGTAGGAGAGAATATTATGCAGGTCTAATGCATTATAGCTTAACATGACACAACATTTTGTAACATTATATGTAAAGCTGTTGGGTTTTAAAACTCTGTTCCAACTGGAACATTTAAAGGGTTTCTGAACCTCATAAACAAATGATCTAATCCCACTAGAGTTCAGTGAAGTCTGTAAATAACCACTACCCTCAGGTACACTTTGTTACAGAAGGGAATCATACAAATGTAGTAGGCCTAAAACTAAAATAGAGAATTAGTCTCACTGGGCTCATTTTCTAATATGAATGCTGTTACAGGAAAACAAATTTATGGTCCATTAAAATATCATAGCTCAACCTTATCACCTTCACTTCATAGGAACCCTTAATCCAGCAGTCCCTGTCATCTTCACAACAACTTTAAAGGAGAAGGAAAGTCGTCTTGCACTTGGGGGATGACAAATGTTAAACTGCACCGGCCCGGGGTTCTTCTAGCGAGCACCATGGAGCAATCTTCTTTCTTCAAAAACTTTGTTAAAGTTCGGCTTTTTGTTCTACTGCGCATGTGCAGCCGCGCACAGAAAGATGAAGACGGAAGAGGATCTCTCTTTGGTGCTCGCTGGAATAACCCCGGCCCAGTGTAGTTTTCTGCTAAGAGGAGCAGCGGCCCGGGGTTTCAGGAAAGTCAATTCAATCACTTAGAAGTGCCTTACGTTTGGCACCCCCAAATGCATGAAGACTTTCCTTCTAATATTTACATCTAGAAAAAGTCACTGAATTGGTAACAAACAGTATGTTACCTACTCTATTTGATTCTCCTTTTGATGTTCACTTTGGTTGGTGATACACTGGTCACTTCATAAAAGTTATTGCTCCAGCTGAATTGATGCCAAGAAATTTTCAGTTAACCGCACACTGACACCACCCTTCCTGAAATGATCACCTGGTGCACAACGATAGAGGCCAGTGAAATTCTTTTCCAGCTGAATTGGGACTGGAATGTAGTAGCAGCAAAGTAGAAGATATTCTTGATAAAGTAGACATTTTATTACCTAAAAAATAGGACTAATAAAGCAAGTAAAGCTGAACTGCAGAAGGATACACAATATAACAGTAGCTGAAGGAAAGGGAAGCCTCAATCACACAGACCAAGATAATGGAGCTAAAGGTCACAAGTGAAGACAGGTCCGGGCCAAAACAAGCTACAAAGTGGTTGTTGGGGTTGAGTAACCAATAACAGTTTCTGAGCTGGAACATACATCTCTTGACATATTAGATATTGACAGCACCAGTCAATAGTTTCTTTTCTTAAAATGCCTTTATTAGGATATGGACTCTGACCCCAAACATTTGGCAACGTTTCAGACCGTCCTTGGTCTTTTTTCAAGCCAGAATATTTTACTCTATTGCACATTCATGAGTCAAAATTGAAAACAAATATGCTTGTAAAAAAAACAGACTAGTGATTGGTGAATTTGCCCCATTTGGCGTTGCCACAAAATTCACGAATTTCGTGGGAAATCCTCAAAACGGGCGAAAAATTCGTGAAATGTGTATTTTGACGCTGATTCTGTTGCCAGCAACAAAACAATCTGACGCTGGCAAATTTGCGAATTTATTTGCCTTCACTGAAATGCCAAAATTTGCTGCAAATTCGCGCCTGGCGAATACATTCGCCCATCACTAAAACAGACAAAACCCCATGCAATTTTTATTAATGCTAACTTATTTAAGGAAAAAAATGTGACAAAATATGCCCACTCTTGTTTTTTATTGGGAAAAAATTACATGCCAGTGGGGATCACATTGTTCTATTCATTTTTAATCAGGCTGAAAATCTCTCATGTTTTAATAAACTAGGGAATAAATAAAAATGTTGTTACAGAATATTCCCATTGTTAGATAATATTTCCTTTAACTTCTATAAAACCTCGCTAACTTGCTGATATTTTTCTGGTGACTATTTGAGGTTTCAGAAAATACTCGCGCATATTTATCACATCCTCGTTTTGTCAAATTTGAAAAAAAAAACCGCCAACTTGATTTTTGAGAAATCAGCCCCTTAATCTCGCAAGGGATGCCTGGAGAAGGTAAGTATTGATCCTTTGGGTCAGTCTGTCTGCAGGCCTGGATTTGACGGCCACAAAGGCCCAGGCCTAGGGTGGCAAAATTTCAGGGGTGGCATGCCGCCCAGCCGCATACCAAGAGGCAAAAGGGGAGCCGCAGCTTCTCAGTGAACTGGCTCGTCGCTTGAACACCGGCGCGCCGCTTGCAGGGGGGGGGCGGTGTGCCAAACTGGGTGAGCGCTATGACCTGGCGGCCTCAGGGGGCCAGGCTAGTAAATCCAACTATGCCATATGCAGATTTTAACAAATTCTAGGAGAGGCCAAGCCAACCCAGCATTTGAAGAAGAGTAGAATTTGGGATTATTTGATTCATGGCAGGATATGGTCATTAAAATTAGGACTCTAATGATTAAAACTCAGAATATGAAATAAAAATAAGTACCATCAGACAGATGAAAGCAGTAATATGGAGAATAATCTGTATATAGGAACCCCAAAAGTCTACAAACCAACTAGTAAGAGACAAATGTGTAATTTGGGATACATGGTTGTCGATACTGTCATGATAATCTACAATATAAGTACAACAATCAGAACCAATAAGGTTACAAACAGGAAATCAAGGGACAAACTACTACTTATCTGACATCTTCAAAAACGCTGAGCTGTATGAACATTTCAATTCCACGGAATTTGCATCTGGGATACTGCTTGTGAAGTTTGTTCATTAATTTACACATAAACAATGCTGCAGACTATTTGTCTAAATTAACAGATTGTTTATATCAGTATGTGACCTAATATTGATTAAATATTTTCTTTAGGCTAATGCCATATATGGCTGATTTTTGGCCTGTGGATAAACACTTAGGGGCAGATTCACTAAGGGTCGAATTTCGAAGTTAAAAATACTTCGAAATTCGACCCTCTAATTGAAAACCTTCGACTTCGAATATCGAAGTCGAAGGATTTAGCGCTAAACGTTCGATCGAACGATCGAAGGATTAAATCCTTCGAATCGAACGATTCGAAGGATTTTAATCCAACGATCGAAGGAAAATCCTTCGATCAAAAAAAGCTTAGCAAGCCTATGGGGACCTTCCCCATAGGCTAACATTGACTTCGGTAGGTTTTATCTGCCGAAGTAGAGGGTCGAAGTTTTTTTTAAAGGGAAAGTACTTCGACTATCGAATGGTCGAATAGTCGAACGATTTTTAGTTCGAATCATTCGATTCGAAGTCGAAGGTCGAATTCGAAGGTCGAAGTAGCCCATTCGATGGTCGAAGTAGCCCAAAAAAACTTTGAAATTCGAAGTTTTTTTTATTCTAACCCTTCACCCGAATTTAGTGAATCGGCCCCTTAGAATTACCATCAGCTTTCTACCTTGCCTGAACCCAGATCAGGCTGAGTGCAATCAAATGCAGAAGATTTCCATACTTTTGAGAGGATAACTGGGACATAACTGGGAGGATAACTAGGACATAAGTGGAACATCAGCAGACAATCAAGTTTTTTTACTATGAAATCCAAATTTTTAATGAAAAAAAACTCATATTTTTTTGGGATATACCCCGAGGATGAAAAAACTTCAAATCCAAAAATACAGCATCTCAGACCTGCCGAGGTTTTATATAAGTCAATGCGAGAAGTCGCTAAGATATCCTGATCTGTGCTGATGAGTGCAATAATCAGAAGATTTTGTTGGTTTCGAGCAAAAATTCGAAAAAATAGGCCGCAAAATTTGTACGATTCGAATTTTCATACGATTCCCCCCCCGAACAGGAAAGGTATTGATAAATAAGGGGAAAATATCCCATGTACACTTGCTTGGAGTATATTTCAGAAAATAATGAAATAAATTCGGATTTTGATAAATAACCCCCTATGTGAAACACATTCATTGTTAATGCAATGTTGAACTATGATAGGAGAAAAATCAGGAAAAGCAGGCACTCAATTTACTGGGATTGCAACAAAAGTGATTACCTTTTTAGACAACTTTTCAAGTGGCCTTCATTTTTATAGTGTTGATTTATTTGCCTTCTTTTGACTTTTTCCAGCTTTCAAATGGGGTCACTGTCAGGAGCACCCTTATGGCAGCACATCTCCGGCAGCATCGAGTCCAAGATGGCGGCGTCCACCCAGGTGGGCCGTTGACAGCGACTTTACAACGTTGCGATGATGTCGCGTGCGGAAAAAAAGGACTTCCAGGTCATGGGTTCAATGCCTGATTATAGGAATTGCTGACTTGTGTTCCTGGGTTTCCTAAATTGTTGTTTCCTGGATTCCTGACCCTGTGCTAGACCCTGATTCTGATCCTTGCTGCCTGCATATTGAACTCTTGCCTGAACTTTACTACGCTTACGCCTGACCCCTTTGGATACCCTGAACTTGGACCTAAGCTTCCTCCTTGGTCCAGACTTCTCCGATAGGAGTCGATAGGACCCTGACAGTCACTGACGCCATCTATAAACAAATGCTCTGTAAGGCTACAATGTTCTGCTATTGCTTCTTGTTATTACCCATCTTACTATTCAGGCCTAGCAACCAGATTGCTGAAATTGCAACCAGGAGAGCTGCTGATTGGGGATGGGCAAATTTGACCTGTTTAGTTTCGCCCAAAATTTGCCGCCGTCGAAATGTCGCAGACGCCCATTAAAGTCTATGGACGTCAACATTTTTTTGACATGAGTCTTTTTTTGTCGCATGGCGCCATACAAGTCTATGGGCATCATTTCCGTGGCGAAACAAGGCGAAAAAAAATGCCCATCCCTACTGCTGAATAAAAAGCTAAATAACTAAAAAAATCTATCTGTCTATCTATCTAAAAAGGTAATCATTTTTGTTGCAATTCCAGTAAATTGAGTGCCTGCTTTTCCTGAATATTACCCCCCAAAACTCTCCCCATAAGCAGAACATATGCATCTTATTGTGGATCTGAAAATTAGCAACAAGAAATGGGTATAAACGAATGAATTAGGAGATTATTGTGGAAATTACTGGGGAAATATACTTACTAAACATTACTGAGTGCACTACTTTAGCATCTGATGTGTAATAAAAAACACAAAAAAAAGTTGACTCTTGTTAATGACTTGTTAATGGATCTCTGCACCCCTGAGAAAGGTGGGCGCAATTCCAATGCATTTAGCATTCTTGCTTGAACATAAGGTACTGTATATATAGCCATTTCTTACATCATTGCCTGCTATATTATGTACATTGCCTCTGATGAAGATAGTGAAGTTGAAACAAGTTGGGTTTCTTGGTTATATTAATATTGGTATCATTTTGTAAATTAGAGATCCCTGTTTTTAACTATATGTTCTTGAAAGTCTGGCTTCATGTATATACCAATAGCTATGATGTACACACAGGGCATTAAGATCATCTTAAATTGAATAATCATTTTAAGAAGGTATTGCAAGTAACATCACATGGCAGATTTATTGAATTTTTTTCATCAAGGGGGTTATTTATCAAAGGTCGAGTGTTTTTTTTTTACCTCGAATAAACTTGAATGAACTCGAATTACCTCAAATGGTATCTTATTTAGTTAAAACTCAAATGTCTAAAATTGAAAATAATTTTACCAACCCAAAAACTAAAATCTAATTCAAACGGAACTCAAATAGTTTTTCTCTGAAAAAAAAACTCAACTGTAGTGATGGACGAATAAATTCGCCAGGCACGATTTTGCCAGGCTCAAATGTGCAGCGAATTTCCGTGGTTCACCGCTAAATTTGCAAAACTCCCGCAGAAAATGGACGCAGACGGAAAAGTCGCTCGTGTCATTGCGCATCAACACTATTCAGACGCCCATTGACTTTAATGCCAGCATTAAAATTTACGCAATTGTCAAAATTTACGTGGACATCAAAATTTGAGTTCCGCAAATTTTTTGCCATTTCACAAATTTCGTGGGAAATTTGCTAATTTTCCAGTTAAACGGGAGAAATTCGCCCATTACTACTTGACTGTCAGGAAAGCTATTAACATCTTCAAATGGGTCACCGGATCTCTGCCATTGACTTCTACATGAACTCGGCAGGTTTTAGGTGGCTTACTATCGAATTTGAGTTATTTCCAGTGATAAGGTATGATAAATCTCAAATTCGAATTTTAGTTTGGCTTGTTTTCAACTCAAAAATGTGAGTTTTGAGCAAAAAACCAACTTGAAAATTTGAATTTACCATTCAAACTTTAGTAAATCTGCCCCTTAAATGTTTTCAAATTCAAGTTTTAGTAGCTCAAATTTTTGAGATTTTAAAATTGTAACATTTTGAATGAAAAAAAATCCGAAAAAATAGGAAGTGTATTTTAACATTCAAGATTTTTCCTATTTTCCTATTTTTGAGTTTTTGCTATGCAATATTCAATTAATTTAGTCTGAAACTTTTATCCAGAACATGTTAAATATGTGGCAAATAAACATCTTGTCGATCATTTGCCTCTGTGCCTATTGAGGTCATTACTTCATTGGATTCTCTAAAGAGAATATCTCAACAGACCTTAAGACTTATAAAAGCTTCCTCATTAATAATTCTGTTTTGTGAATTTGGCTGCAGATTATGGAGGGTAAATTCAAAACTAGACAGTCAGATGAATGAACTCTTTTCTATAGTTTCCCCATAATATCTATTTAAGGTAATTGGTTATGATCAGATTATTGTGCAGTAAGGACAGGGCTGCAGCCAGAGCTTGGACAGAAGTACTCCATGAATGCCCTTTTGCACCCCTTTGTGCTCTTGAACTTCTGTACTTGTAAATAACCCATTAATAATAATATTTATCCCAATGTAAACAAGCAAGATGACTAAGAGGAATCAATAAAGAGAACTCATTCTGATCATTGCAAAACATTTTTCCAGATTGACCCAACATCATGGTTTGTATTGCTCAACACTCTTTAACATCTTTCCTTCTAGTTTGTTCATCACACCCAGCAGGATTGATTAGTTACACTCATTATGGAAAGAAGATTAAACATTTGGATTGTGTTTCTATTGCTATTAAATTGATCCCAGCCCCTTCTTCAGCACCGTCAAATCCGAGGAGCAACTACAGAGAAGACAGATATTACCCCTTACACAGAGACCTCTAAATTAAGGATAGTCTTCCCTTCCAAAAAACCCTTGTGTTTCTTGTCTTGTGTATTCAGTCTACCCTTATATTGTTTCTTCAAAGTTGTAGAGATATTTTTCCTCCAAGAATGCAAAAACCAAACCAATCTCTTGATGTTATTTTTTCGTTTGATGGACTCACAAAGGACCCAAAACTTGATGTTGTCCTCTTCATTATCTTCTTGGTGATATACATCTTTACAATATTAGGGAATGGTGGTTTAATCATTCTGGTCATGAAAAGCCCTAGTCTACACACACCCATGTATTTCTTTTTATACCATTTATCTTTCATAGATATGTGTTACACCTCTGTGATCATCCCAAGAACCCTCTCAGATATTCTGTCCAAGGATAAAAGCATTACTTTATTGGCTTGTGCTATTCAAATGTATTTGTATGCTGCCTACTTTAATGCTGAAGTTCTTCTGTTAGCTGCTATGGCTTATGACCGTTATGCAGCCATATGCAAACCTTTACTCTACCACGTTGTTATGAAAAGAAGAGCATGTCATATATTGATAAGTGTCTGCTATTCAGTTGGCTTCTTTGACTCATTCATACACACCAGGAACATATTTAGACAGAGTTACTGCAACGTGTTAGTTATTTCCAATTTCTTCTGTGATGTACCTCCAGTCCTAAAACTGTCATGCTCAGATACCTCTATGACTGAACTTGTTCTTTATGCTGTTATAGGAGTAAATTCATTGGTATGTGCGGTAATCATTGTTACATCATATGCCTACATATTCTCTGCCATACTAAAAATCCAGTCTGGACATGGAAGGCACAAAGCATTCACAACTTGTTCCTCTCACTTAATCTCTGTTGGAACATTATTCGGAACCCTGATCTACATGTACATGCGCCCAAACTCCAGTTATTTGAACGATCAGGATAAGGTGGTCTCTGTATTCTATACAATGGTAATCCCTATGTTAAATCCAATTATTTACAGCTTCAGGAACAAGGATGTAAGGAGAGCATTCATGAAATTGATATAACTAAATAAAAGGCATTCCAATTGAATAGATTTAATTCTAAAAAAGAATCTAAATAATAATAAAATAAATAAATACATAAAATAATAAAAAAAGGAAACAATAATACATTTAAATAAATTAATTCTAAATACATTAATTCTAATTTAATAAAAGGCATTCTAATTTCAACATTTTACTGAAAATCATGAAATGTTTATTATTTCCTTTTCTGACTTTTAGATACTACGCATATATAATAATCAACTATGAAGGAAAGTATAAACAAAGCTTTTGTAACTAGTGCCTGTTCTATCCAGATATGCATAAAAAGAAGGCAGCATTTATAATCCTCAGATTAGTAGACGTTTCAGCATCAAAAGTAGTTACCTAGCAGCTTGTATGAACTGTGTTTAAAATTAGCAAGTACAGGTATGGGACCTATTATCCAAACTGGTAGGGACCCGGGCTTTCCGGATAATGGATCTTTCCATAATTTGGATCTTCATACTTCAAGGGGCAGATGTATCAAGGGTCGAATTTCGAGGGGTTAAATCCCTCGAAATTGACTGGGGAATAGAATTGAATAGGCAATTCGGGCGAATTTACGCGCTGGTGAATAGTCGAATTGGCGAATAGGCGCTCGATCGAATATTCGCTCAAAAGGATTTTCATTCGATCGAATGCCTTTTTATTCGATCAAAAACTTGGAAAACAAGCCTATGGCTATAGGCTTTTAAAGCAATCCGGTAGGTTTTAGGTGGCGAAGTAGGCAGTCAAAGTATTTTTAAAAGAGACAGTACTTCGACTATCGAATGGGCAAATAGTCGCAGCGTTTTTGCGCTCAATCCAGTACTTCAACTATCGAATGGCGAATAGTCGCAGCGTTTTTGCGCTCTATCTATTCGAATCATTCTACTCAGGCGAATTTTTGCCAATTCGATAGTCGAGGAGCACAAAAAACTACTCGAAATTTGAGCTTTTTTTACCTCTATTCATTCACCGAGCTTGGTGAATGGGCCCCCAAGTCTACTAGAAAATCATTTAAACATTAAGGGGCCTATTTACTTAGCTCGAGTGAAGGAATAGAATAAAAAAAAACTTTGAAATTCGAATTTTTGGCTACTTCGACCATCGAATTGGCTACTTCAACTACGACTTTGTAGCGAACGATTCAAACTAAAAATCGTTCAACTATTCGACCATTCAATAGTCGAAGTACTGACTCTTTAAAAAAAACTTTGACCCCCTAGTTCCCCACCTAAAACCTACCGAAGTACAATGTTAGTCTATGGGGAAGGTCCCCATAGGCTTTCTAATGTTTTTTTGGTTGAAGAAAAATCGTTCGATCGATGGATTAAAATCCTTCAAATCGAACGATTTGAAGGACTTAATCGTTCGATCGAACGATTTTTCGTTCGATCGACCAAATAGCGATAAATCCTTTGACTTCGATATTCGAAGTCGAAGGATTTAACTTCGACAGTCAAATATCGAGGGTTAATTAATCCTCGATATTTGAGCCTTTGTAAATCTGCCCCTAAATAAACCCAATAGGCTGGTTTTGCTTTCAATAAGGATCTTATTTGGGATCAAGTACAAGCAACTGTTTTATTTTTACAGACAAAAAGGAAATCAAGTTTAAAAATGTGGATTATTTGGATATAATGGAGTCTATGGGTGGGAGACGGCCTTTCTGTCATTCCGGGCTTTCTGGATAAAGGGTTTCCGGATAACGGAATTGAATTCTGAATTGAAGCAACAGAGACCATGATATTGAGAAAGGATTTTTAAGGTGGCATTAAGAAAACTAACTGAAGAGCTAAAAGTGTATAAAGGTGCTTATAATGAGATAATTAGAAACTATATAGCTAGTGGGAGATATATTGCTTTATTCTAGATAGTGTGGAGCACCAGTAGGTCACAGTGGGAAGATGTTTTTTGTTCAATCTAAGCCATAATAAATCTATTCCTCCCCATGAGCTAGACTTGTTATGACTATGCATAATGATTTATTTTGTGTCCTTGCAGGTGGTCTTACACATTTCAAAAGCCAATCACCATGGGTTTTCTACCCACAATTATATAAGAAAATATGGAGAAAATGCCACAAAGCAGAATCTAATGCTGCAAAATATGTATTAAGTGTGCACACTAAACAGATATTTTGCAGCATACGATTCTACTTTCTGGCATTTTCCCCTCATTTTCTCATATACTACTGAGACTACACGAGTGCCTGGGGAAGGAGTATGTTGGAGTTTTTGCCTTAAATATTAGCAGCCAAATTGGACCACTGGAAGTTTGTGAATATACTTTTTTTGCCCACAGTAAAATTGAAGCCTAATTGTGGATGCATAATACACCAATATCGAGGCAAGACAGCATACATTTTCTCCATCATTTCCCTTTAAATGGTGTCACTCCTGGTACACAAATTTAATAACAGCATTAGTGTCCAATTCACTTGCCAAAGTCCGTTGTGGTTACTCGCACAATCCACTAAGGGTACCTTGGAATTACCAGCAGATCCAGGTTGATGGTAATTTCAAGGTTTCCTTGTGCAAGTAATTCCATCAGAAAAGGATGAAGGGGCATAGTGGGGCTCATCGCAATTTGCAAAAAATGATCTATGGACCTAAGAACATTTCTCAATATTGTCAATTCAGCATCCAATGGTGTTCATTGCAACATTAAATTTTTGTACTTTATAGACAAAAAAGGCAAAGGCATTTATACTGGTTGCTTTATTTATGTAGGGCCTTCTTATAAAGGTTTTCATCATAGAGGATTCTGGGAAGGATATACATTAATTGATTTTTACAAGTAATCATGCTACAATACTAAAGATGAAGTTGTACCAATGCAATTGACTCCATAGAGCTGAGACCACGGTGAAGAAGGCAGAGAATTAGTCCTAAGGAGCAGAGTCCACATGATTCCTTCCTCTTTTTCCCCTACAAGAAAACCTCTTCCCACATGGTTGGAAACAGGGCGGTAAAAAGCTAAGCAGGAACTTTCCTCTTGCTGACTGGACAAGGCAGTAACTCATTTACGTATATCTAACGTTAGGGCATCAGCAGCCACGATTTTGGGTTTGTTTCAAAAATATGAGATAAAGGACAAGTAGCAACCTCTTTTTTTAAAAGATATTGCTTTCTGAAGCATATATTTGTAAAATAAATGTTTTCTCCTAAACAGTGCAGTCAAAGCACTTTGACTTTTAGATGGTAACATTCTCCTGAACATCTAGGGCCTATTTATCAACAGTCTCATTTCCATGGTTTTGTAAACCACAACTAAACTCATGGGGGGGGGTTATTTATTAAAGTCTGAATGCCAAAAACAAGAAAATTCTTTTCAGAAAAATCTGAAATCTAAAAATAGTGGGAAAAAAACCTCAGATTTATTAAACTCCAAGGATGGAAAAAGTCAGAATCTGAAAATCCAGCATCTCAAACCTACCGAGGTTCTATATAAGTCCCTACCCCATTTGGTAGTTTTTGTGGTCTGCAATGGAATTAGCCCATAAATCTGACTATTTCTGACTTTTTGGGCAAAAATATGAAAAATTCGGGCTTTTCTGGAGAAAGAAAAAATCGTACTTGGATTTTCGCTAGATTTTTTTATGTTTGTCTCAGATCTGATTAAATCTTGATTTTTTAATAATAAATATTGTGGATTCAATTTGGTGGAACTTTTATGATTAGAATAATGAGATAGATTCTGACTTTGATAAATAAGGCCCACAAACCCTGAATGTCATGAGATTTATTAAAAAAAAGGGAAAAAATGGAAATAAAGAATTACACTAAATTCTGCACTACAAAATATTAATACCTTGAAAACCTCTAAAATTGGAGCTTTATGGACAAAAATATTGAGGTCTGCTATTAGGATAGCAGCACAGACTAACAACATGTATTAACTATGTTAGATAATTTGTAGTTGTGTAGTGTGAGATTTTCTTACCATAAACCCACGGTATATATCTCTGATATAGATATGTAGTAAATAAAAACAACTCAATCATCAAAAAGTAACCTTGTTTGAATCTTGGGTATCATCCTATTCTGGCTCTGCCTCTGACTCCCAGGTATTGTCATCTTTGAGATAAGTGTAATTCACTGGACCTAACACATCATTGTTTACCAAAATTCAACCTTATGAAGTCCAGCTGGTGGTAAACCTGTGGGTCACCACGTCAAATTTGACCTTGGATATTTAATTATACTAACTAGCATTGTAACATTGACAGGTAACATTTTTTAATGGATAAAATGTAATACTACAGATTATCAAACATAGGTTAGAAACAAAGTATGAACCTAAAAATTTAACCCTAAAAGTACGGATGCACCGAATCCAGGATTCGGCCTTTTTCAGCAGGATTCGGATTCGGCCAAATCCTTCTGCCCAGCCGAACGGAATCCTAATTTGCATTTGCAAATTAGGGATGGAGAGGGAAATCGTGTGACTTTTTGTCACAAAAGAAGGAAGTAAAACATGTTTTCCCCTTCCCACTCCTAATTAGCATATGCAAATTAGGATTCGGATTTAGTTCAGTATTGGGCCGAATCTTTCACAAAGGATTCAGGGGTTCGGCCGAATCCAAAATAGTGGATTCGGTGCATCCCTACCTAAAAGTGTCTGCAGTTACATTATATTCCTTCAAAAATAACAAGAAGCTTGTCACAATGAACAATTAAGGATTTTAGAAATGGTACATTGAAAATACAAAAATCCATCAAAATCTTGGTTTGTATTTTTCAACTAGAGGATCTTAATTATAATGACACGCATGATGCAGTATGTTCAATTGAACATCATGCTAAAATATGGAAAATACACAGTGAAAACTCTTGCATAGTTTTGTTGGCCTTCTAGATAAAGATTTTTACAACACACTTATAAGGGTTATTTATCAAAGTCCGAATTTATCTTAATATTTTCTGAAAAAAACGCTGACCAAATCCGCACAGGTTTTTTCGGCTTAATTATTAATACACTTTCTCGAAAATTCTGTTTGTGGGAAACAAACCCGGCAAGATCCCTTAGCAATAGCAGAAAATTCACGGATCCGCACACACTCTTGCCCCTCTTTTTATTAATTTTCCACCACAAAGATCAACGTTTCGGGGGGTTCAACCTCCCTTCATCAGGACTAGCTATACCCTGGTCTTTCCAGATGGCATACACATTCCTGCTGATTCTGATTTCCACAAAAATTCTCACTAAGCTTCCAACAATCTTGGTGACCGAATCAAACCTGGTTTGCAGACATCATGTTGGTGGATCAACCTTTTCAGTTACATCTTACACCAGAATTTCTCACTCAGGTCTCCTCATGATGCCCCTAAGTACATAAACTACATTTGACAGCTTTTTTTATTTAATTAAGATTGGAAACAAAAGGGTTTCTCTCCATCAGTAATTAACACCTTATTGTTGGCTTGATTCCCCTCCACAGCCAGGGCATACTATAGAGCAGTGATCCCCAACCAGTAGCTCGTGAGCAACATGTTGCTCTCCAACCCCTTGGATGTTGCTCCCAGTGGCCTCAAAGCAGGTGCTTATTTTTGAATTCGGGCATTGGAGGCAAGTTTTAGTTGTATAAAAACCAGGTGCACTAACAAACAGAGCCTCAATATTGGTTGACAATCCACATAGGGGCTACTAAATGGCCAATCACAGCCCTTATTTGGGTCCCCAGGAACATTTTTTATTCTAGTGTTGCTCCTCAACTCTTTCACTTCTGAATGTTGCTCACGGGTTCTAAAGGTTGGGGATCCCTGCTATAGAGTATGGTGCATTTTCTTGTCTTGGTGTGCTTCTCAAGGAATTAGAGGGGACAGCTGCACATTTCCTCAGTTCCAAGCAGGTCTTGACATGCAGCTCAGTATCACATCACTCAAGGACCAGACCTCAGCCTAGTCCACATTTAGTGGGCCATACTACCAAAGGTTAAATTGTTCTTCCAGGTGCTCCAGAGGATCAGACCACCAGCAAAGAACCCAATATCACCCTGGGAGTGCTAAGCAATATGTTGGCGCTATATAAATACACGTCAATAATAATAATAAGAAGAAGATATATTAAGGGGGCTATTTACTAAACTCCAGTCAGGCTTTTTGGGGCAAAAGCCAGAATCTCAGACCCGCCACGGTTGTGTTTAAGTAAATATCTGAGGTCTCTGTCCTATGTTGAAGTTTCTGTTGTCTGTGCTGGAGTTAGCCAATAATATGACGTTTCGGCTTTTCAGGTAAAAATCTGCAAAACTCTGGCTTTTCGGGAAAAAAACACCAAAAAATAGAGCGATTCAGGAAAAAACTCCTAAATAATCATACGATTCAAGTTTTCACTCAATTAAATTGAGTTACCCGAACCAATTTAATTGGGAATTTTTATTAATAAATAAGGTCAAATCGTGGATTCTAGTTTGGTCAGACTTTATTTAAAAAATCTGAAAAATGTAACCCTCAAAATGTTGCAATGAATTATACTTTCATTATTACAGGCAATTTACTTCTGTAAAAGCTGAATTATGTCATTGTATTCTCTGAAGAGAATATCCCAACAGGTCTTAAGACTTATAAAAAGATTTAAAGGAATGGACTAATTCAGTCATACATTGCTGTTAACTGTTTGGCAAATATATTCTTTGGATACTTATACATGAGAATTTTATGTATGCATAAACCCATTCGGCATGGTCCAGCTCAGTCAATTTTATTGCTCAACAATTGTTCCCTAGTTTCTTTATATTAGAAGGAAGAATCACCCAGTAGAAAGTAGAGCAAGGGTTTCATGTGGCAGGTTTCATTACATCCATCACATGGAGTCAATCATTCTTTAGTGATGTATTCATTCTACTGATATATTTTTTTTTTCTTCATAGTTTTGGATATGCATTTTCCTTCATTTAACCGGTCACTGAAAAATCAATATTTTTTGCTTGATGGACTTACAAAAGACCCAACACTTGAAGTTGTCCTCTTCATTATCTTCTTGGTTATATACATCTTTACAATTTTAGGGAACAGTGGATTAATTTTTCTGATCATAAAATGCCCTAGTCTACAGACTCCCATGTATTTCTTTTTGAAACATTTATCTTTCATAGATATGTGTTATACTTCTGTCATCATCCCAAGAACTCTCTACAATTTTCTTGCTATGGAGAAAACCATTACTTTACTGGCTTGTGCTGTTCAGATGTATTTTTATGGAGCCTATTTTAACACTGAAGCTCTTTTATTAGCTGCTATGGCTTATGACCGTTATGCAGCAATTTGCAAACCTTTGATTTACCATGTCATTATAAAAAGAGAAGTATGCCATATATTTGTTTGTACATGCTATGCAGTTGGCTTCTTTAATTCTTTTATACATACTGGGAACACATTCAGGCAGACCTACTGCAACTCTCTTAAGATATCCCATTTCTACTGTGATGTAGCCCCAGTCCTAAAGTTGGCATGCTCAGATACCTCTACGACTGAACTTGTCATTTATGCTATTGTAGGAGTGAACTCATCTGTATGTGTGGTAACCATTGCTACATCATATGCCTACATATTCTCTGCCATAAGAATTCAGTCTACACAAGGAAGGCACAAAGCATTTACAACTTGTTCTTCTCACTTGGTTTCTGTGGGAACATTATTCGGAACTCTGATCTACATGTACATGCGCCCGAACTCCAGTTATTTGAATGATCAAGATAAGGTGGTGTCTGTTTTTTACACAATGATAATCCCTATGTTAAATCCAATCATTTACAGCTTCAGGAACACAGATGTGAGGAAAGCATTTCTGAAAATGGCATAACTAAAAAATGTACATACTGAACTTAATTTGATTTTAAAGTGTAATTATTCACTCACCAAAAGTTTCATATATTCTTGTCTAATTTACAGAAAGTTTTGAATTAGTCAACTGTGTAATGACTTGAGAACTGTATAACGCATTTTTAGAAATTAATGCTTTCCATATATATATATCTATATAGAGAGAGAAAGGAGAACTTTGAAAGCTCTCAGATTTCATCCTAACTATATGAATGGTAACCTAATATATTTTTTTAGCATCAAAGCTTGTTAGCTACTTCATTGAAGAGCAGGTTTCAAAATTCAGTTTTCTCACATCAGCCTTCTTGATCCTATTTAATTTTCTCTGCAATCCCACCACCCTGTTTAATAAAAATGCAAAACTATATATTCAATCTTTCCTTCTTGACTTGAATTTATCCTTTATATATACAAAGTATGGTAGCCCAACATCAAATAATTACTCACCAGGTAATGGAAGAGGCCCAGGTGCACAGCCCTGAGCCTTCAGCAAGTGGAGCAGTTCATACCAGGAATTTGAAGAGCAGGTACTCAAGTGAAGACAATCTTCCACCAGGCAATAAAATTTAGTAAAATGGTTTATTATGTCACACACATATATATATATATATATATATATATATATATATTATTATTATTATTATTATTATTATTATTATTAACATGTATTTATATAGCGCCAACATATTGCGTAGCACTGTAAAGTAAATGTGATTATACAACTACATCACACGAATTACATATATAGAATATATGGAGTAACAAACGTCACAATCAATACAGGTACAAAAAGGTGAGGAAGGTCCTATGCATAGGCATACAGTCTAAAGGGGAGGGAGTAATACACAAGGTGTGGGAGTGGGCAAGATCGAAGTAAGTGGGTGAGAAATTTGGTATTGTATGTGGTGTTGCGTTTGGTAGTTAAGCAGAGTGAGGGTAGGCTTCTCGAAAGAAGTGCGTTTTCAGAGATTTTTTGAAAGTAGAAAGGTTGGGAGAAAGTCGGACAGACCGTGGGAGAGCGTTCCAGAGGAGGGGTGCAGCCCTTGCAAAGTCTTAAATGCGAGCATGTGAGGAGGTAATGAGAGAAGAGTTGAGTAGGAGGTCAGTAGAGGAGCGTAGTAAGCGAGTGGGTAAGTATATAGAGATGAGTTCAGAGATGTAGGGTGGAGCAGAGTTGTGAAGTGCTTTGAAAGTCAGTGTCATTAATTTGAATTTGATTCTGAAAGGTAACGGAAGCCAGTGCAGGGATTGACAGAATGGCGAGGCAGAGGAGGAGCGGTTGCTGAGGTGTATGAGCCTCGCAGCAGTGTTCATTATGGACTGGAGAGGTGACAGTCTCTGGAGGGGGAGGCCAATTAAAAGCGAGTTACAGTAGTCTAGACGCGATATGATGAGAGAGTGAATAAGAATTTTGGCAGCGTCTTGGGTGATAAATGATCGTATTTTGGATATGTTCCTTAGGTGGAAGTGACATGATTTAATAAGTGACTGGATATGAGGAGTGAATGACAGGGCAGAATCTAGGATAACCCCAAGGCACCGGGCCTGGGGAGAGGGGGTGATAGTGGAATTGTTAACTATGATGGATACTTCGGGGATGCTACTGGTGTTATTTGGAGGAAAGAGAACCATTTCAGTTTTAGAGAGGTTTAATTTAAGGTAGCGTTGCGACATCCAGGTAGAGATAGAGGACAGGCAGGAGGAGACGCGAGTTAGGAGTTCTGGGTTGAGATCAGGAGATGAGAGATAGATCTGAGTATCATCAGCATAGAGGTGGTAGTGGAAACCGTACGAATTTATTAATTTGCCAAGGGAGGAAGTGTAGAGGGAGAATAGTAATGGTCCTAGGACAGAGCCTTATATATATATATATATATATATATATATATATATATATATATATATATATATATATATCCTTACGCATTTTACAAACACATAGGGGGTTGTTTTTTCCTAATAAAATCAGACTTCTAAAAAATCACGAATGTTTCAGAATTTATTAAACCCCGAGGATGGAAAAGTCCAAATCAGAAAATCCGGCATCTCAGACCTGTCGAGGTTGCATATAAGTCAATGGGAGAAGTCCCAATGATTTTTTGATGTGCGCTGGGTTTCGTGCAACACCCCAAGGTTTTCTGAGTGTCTCTATTTTTGCTGATGATACCAAATTGTGCAAACTGTTAAGATTTTACATCAAACATACTGTACCATACACCAGTAAAACTACACTATATCAACTGTCTCAGGTGCAACGCAGGAGTAGGATCTTTTACTCATCTGATCTGGGAATGTCTTAATATCCAGATATTCTGGTGACAAATAACAACATTTATGGCTGATGAACTGTACCTACCAAATATTCTTGACCCTAGATTTGCTTATTGGGACCAGTCCACTCTTTTATGAGAAAAAGACTGCAGCCATGCACTGGATGAACTCATCACCTCCCAATACATTGGATCAAACTAGTCAATGCACAGCTTAAACTTTATAAACTGAGATCTAGAGGACTATTGGATAAATTTGGTAAAACATGGGAACCCTGGACTTCCCTGCGATAGCAATGACTCCTTGATACTTCACTCAACATAACACTGTATAAGTTTGTCTGCCAAACATTTGTTTATAATGTATGTTTATCTGTTTTGACAATTAAAGTAAAAGTAAGATAGTACACCTATTGAAAAAAAAACTATATGTTCCATGCAGAATGATGCTGCTTTGCAGAGAGATTTTTCTAAAATGGGCAGCAAATTGGCAAAATAGGTTCAATGTTGATAAATACAAGGTTATGCACTTGGGAAAAAATAACTAATTCCAGTTTACTAAATGGAAGTGTGTTTTGAGTCTTCCTTTATTAAGAAGGTTTTGGGTGGATGGCAGAGTGTGAAACTTTAGGCAGTGTCAGTCAATGTTTTCTAAGTATGCCCTTGCACACAAAGGACATTGACTAAAAGGATTAAAACATAATTGTACCTCTTTATAAATCTCTGGTAAGGAAACTCTGGTGAAAGAGGTAACGTTCTGTACAATTCGTAGTTTAGTAAATTTGCAGAGTAACGAAGGTTCTTCTGAGTGAAAATGCGCCTGGCGAAAGGGTGTGAAACTGTGCTAGCGATGGTCTCTTTTGCTAGCGAATTGTCCTCTACGCCTGTTAGTAATTGGGCGATGTCCCTTGGATTTATGGTGAATTTTCGCTAGCAACGACCACTTCGCCCTTTAGTAAATCTGCCCTCACATCTCTGAATGCATCTTCAAGTATTTACTAAACCACTCATTATACTATTTTAATAATATACCATTATCTTTTCACATACATGCTTTCATGATTTTGCTACAGCTATACCCCTTCTCAGAAATTTCTGTCTATTACACTTTGGCTCAAACGTTTAGCAATTATAGAGTGAATAAAGTGCCCCCTATATATAAAATATAAGGATATTATAAGCCCCTGTGTTGGGGGCTCATTCAGCTACCACAGTGTCACTGTTCCGTGTCATTGCCTGGGTTCTAATGTAGTATAGTTAGGACAGTGGTCCCGAACCAGTAGCTTGTGAGCAACATGTTGCTCTTCAACCCCTTTGATGTTGCTCCCAGTGGCCTCAGAGCAGGTGCTTATTTTTGAATTCCTGGCTTGGAGGCAAGTTTTGGTTTCATAAAAACCAGATGTACATCCAAACAGAAGCTCCTGTAGGCTGCCAGTCCACATAGGGGCTACCAATAGTCAATCAAAGCCCTTATTTGGCATCCCAGGAACATTTTTCATGCTTTTGTTGCTCTTTTTACATCTGAATGCTGCTCACGAGTGAAAAAGGTTGGGGATCCCTGAGTTAGGATTTCAACACTGCTATGAGTCATGGGCAGGCACCCCCCAACAGTGGACCTGGTTGCTGGATGTGCACCCTCTGCCCTGAAGCCCACAACATGACATATCTTGGCTCTGGGGTTGCAGGCCCAGTTGAAATCTCACTCCCAGCAGTTACACAACTGTTTGTGAATACCCAGGCTGTACACTCACTCTGGACTTTGGTTAACCCATCAGCCTACATCAGAGGGAAACCATTACAATTTCTGCCAAGTGATTCCTGTGGTGTCTGATGAAATAGGTTACCATTTGAGATTCTTTTGACACAGTTGGCTAGCTTGAATATTTCAATATAAACAGACCCTGTTTGTTTCAATGAGAGGTAATTTGAAATAGCATGATAAACATCTTAATCTCCTTAAAGGGAAACTCCGGCTTCCAAACCAAAATTTGGTAAAGAGGCCCACATAACACAGAAAACCTAATATACCCATCACAGTTACCTGTTTCAAAGTATGAATAAATGCCATTTTCTATGCTGAAATCCAGCTGTTTAACCGTTCTTCTCTTTCTGCATCATTTGAAATCCTGGCAGGGAAGGAGGGACTAAACACTGATGTTACAAATTGTAATAACTCATCAGCTTACAGACAGCATGCAGGAACTACATAACCCACAATGCATTGCACTGGGATGTTCTGTTCCTTATTGAAATCATGTGTGCAAGGAATTGTGGGGGATGGAGGATGCAGGCTGAGGACAGATGGCTGTTGATACAAAGTAACAGTAGTCAGTCAGCTCAGCAAAGTAGTCAGACAGATAAGCAGCAGAGCAGGGGGCTAGGCTTAGGAAACCATTAAAAATCATGAAAAGTCTGCATATTTTTTATTGATGTATATTGCAAAGTTGCTTAAAATTATGTTTACTTTTCAAAAAGCTTAAATTGTGTT
Source organism: Xenopus petersii (assembly GCA_038501925.1). NCBI lineage: Eukaryota > Metazoa > Chordata > Amphibia > Anura > Pipidae > Xenopus > Xenopus petersii. Next base: position 139,116,120 of record CM076676.1, on the reverse strand, counting down.
TTTGTGGAGCTCCCCTTTAATTTTTTTTTAAATTAATTTGTTTGGTAGTGAGCACAACTTCCATTTGCTATGATTAAACATCAATAAGTTCTTGATAAAATATGTCTGTAGCTTTCTTGCATTGCATTGTATGCAATGGTTAGTTTGCAGGACTTTCGCATATTAGCAATTTGTTTTCTTTACATGAAATATATATTGATTTATTTAACAATGTATATATTAACTTGAAAGGTTACTTGAAATGGTTCTGTAGTATTATAACAAAGTTTCCCACAGCGTTTTTCTTTGGGGATTAATGCTATAAGTAATCAAATCATTTAACTACCTTCTTTCAATACATTATCAGCAGGTGGTCTTGTTTGAATTGTTGCTAGCATCCGTTCGCACTCTATTGCCAGGTGACTTTTCACTTTGGCGAACAGTCGTTACTCGGCACATTCAATAAAGTGCAAATTTTACTGAACATTATTTTTTCGCCAGAATACGCCACCTCAGACCAGGCAAACTGCTAAAATGAAGCTACATCTTCCTCAATCTTAAATCCTGTCTGACAGAAATGCATACGACCTTAATGTACCCGCCCTATTCAAATTGACCTAAGCGTAAGAAGGGTAACAACATTTCGCTAGGCAAAATCGTTTGTTTGCATAATTTCGCTTTCAAACGATCACGCTGCCGAAGTAACGCTAGCGAAAAGTCGCCATCGTTCAGCATCCACGACGCAACTTTGCATTTTAGTGAATTAGTGTAGTGGTAACTAATTTTCATTTGGCGAAGTGTTTGCTGGTGACAATTCACCCTTTAGTGAATCTGCCCCATAGACTCCAATGGATAAAAAAAAATTGTTGTGTGTCAAAAAAAAATTGCCGGCCATAGACAATTTTTGTGAATTTTTGGTAAATTGAAATGGGCCAGATTCGCCCATCACTATTTAAAGGAGAACTAAATCCTAAAAATGAATGTGGCTAAAAATGCCATATTTTATATAATGAACTTATTGCACGAGGCTAAAGTTTCAGCTTGTCAATAGCAGCAATGATCCAGGACTTCAAACTTGTCACAGGGGGTCACCATCTTGGAAAGTGTCTGTGACACTCACATGCTCAGTGGGCTCTGAGCAGCTGTTGAGAAGCTAAGCTTAGGGGTCATCACTAATTATCCAGCAGAAAATGAGGTTGGTCTGTAATATAAACTGATGCTACAGGGCTGATTATTAAATTCTGATGCTAATTGCACTGGTTTCTGTGCTGCCATGTAGTAATTATCTGTATTAATTACTAATTAGCCTTATATTGTGACATTTCTATTCCATGTGTACTGTATATTGTGAGTGGGTCCCTAAGTGACAGCAGCACAGAGCATGTGCAGTGAATCAGCAGAAAAGAAGATGGGGAGCTACTGGGGCATCTTTGGAGACACAGATCTTTACTGCTAAAGGGCTGTGGTTGCCTTGGGCCGGTACAGAATCACAAAACATAATGTACAACATTTCTAGCTACTTCTTTAGTTAAGCTTTTGTTCTCCTTTAAGATGCATATGATATTAGGATCAGCATGAGCGGAAATATCCCGATTAATGGTATTTCGAGTAAAATCAATTGTTTAATAAATGAGGTGTCACTGCATGAGATCTCCATCAATATATTAATATCACAAAAGAAATGATTCAGATCATGTGAATTATAGAATGATAGATTAGACAAAAGCAACGAGAAGCACACTGCATTAGAGGCATACAGAATCCATGACATTATCACCAGCAGGACGCAAAGCTTTGGCTTCATTATCAGGTAGTAACGGAGAGGAACACAAATGGCCACATAGCGATCGTAAGCCATAGTAGCCAGTAGGAAAAAATCTGTATCTGTGCAGAATGCAAACAGGAACATCTGTGTTAAACAACTGGGGAAAGAGATTCTGGTGTCTCCTGTAATTGTGATGGCCATCAGTTTAGGCAGGATGGCGGAGACAAAGATAATGTCCTGGAATGCCAGGTTGCACAAGAAGAAGTACATGGGGGTGTGCAGCTGGGATACCAGACATACAAGTACAATAATCATCATGTTTCCCAGCACTGCCAGTGAGTAGATCAGTAAAAGTCCGGCACCGAGAAATGTTTGATCTTTCTTAGAGATAGAGAAAGCTAGGAGATGGAAATACTCACGAGTTGTGCAATTCATAGACAATTCCATCGTGCTCCTTTTAGTGAGAAAGTTAAAATGTTAAAATGTACTAGAACATTAATGACACACAGACTCATCATTGGGCACGTGTTTAGTTGTAGATCTTATGATCTAGGGAGAGATTATGTTGTGAGATGAATTATTTACAGTTCTTGAAGGGTAACAAATTCTTATGCTTATGCAGCAAAGTTTCAGAAAACCTTGTCAGCCAAGGTTTTTTGTTTTATTCAATATATGCTGGCTATAAACTTGAAAAAAGTAGAGTAAAAAGCAGCACACTTTTCTGCAAGGAGAAGCAGGAGAAAACAACCTACTATTTCTCTCATCATTGTCTGCCAGGGCAAAGATCTCTGTCTGCAACTTTTTCTCTATGAGCACACAACCTCTGCAATTTGAAAAGTTAAATAACTGGTCGTTTTTTAAATCAGTTTGTTTGTTTGGTGTAACGCATAATATAATTTTACAGTATTTCAATATGGAGTTCCCTTGCTGGGATTAAGCATGGGCAGGGCATTATTATCAACTAGCACCGGTACTTACTAGCAAGTGTACAATGCCTAGTAAAACCCCCCACAGCGTTGTCCTCTTGGGATCGCTCCATGAATTTATTTGCTTGAGGTGACCACCCAGGGCACTTACCCTTCTGCTCTCTTCATTTGAGTTTCTGGCTGTTTATCCACTCCCACAGAAGTCTGGGTCCAAAGAGACAGAGTTTAGGGGGCTGCCTCCCCTTCTAAAGACTAAGGAACACCTGAAACCTATGGCTCTAACAGGGAATATTAAGTCTAGAAAGGGAACCCACACTCGCTTTCCAACTGCAAACAGGCCCAGCCTAAAACGTTAAGGAGCCTAAAATGTGCAACAAGTTGTTGTTGTTTTTTTGACAATAAACATTACTTTTCAAAGACTTTCAAAACTTGTAAAATTCTTCACATGCCTCTAGGGTCACTCATTTAATCTAAATGCTAAAGGGGGTTATTTACTAAACTCCGAATGCAAAATCATGAAAAATTCATATTTTTTTTTTTTTTTTATAAAATTGGACTTTTAAAAAAAAATCACAATTTTTTCGGAATTTATTTAACCCAGAGAATGGAAAAATCTGAATCAGAAAATCCAGCATCTCAGACCTGTCAAGGTTGCATATAAGTCAATGGGAGAAGGCCCATTGATTTTTTGATGTGCACTGGGTTTTATGCAATACCCCGAAGTATTCGGTCAAAAAACATAAAAAATATGAGTTTTTGGGTGAAAATTCTAAAAAAATCAGAAGTTTACGGGTGAAGAATACAAAAAAAATGTGAAAATCTGAATTTTTCCTGCAAAGCAAATTTTCGAGAAAATGTAATGATAAATAAGCGTAAAAAACCCAAGTGGATTAGATGGGAGTTTGCAGCAGAAAATGTTGAGATAAAATCGGACTTTGATAAATAACCCCCTAAATGTTAGAATGAATTGTAATCAGTGTACTCCTTAAATCACAAATCATTCTCTTCCTAGTCATTATTGTTATATATAACTTATTGGGGGGTCCATATAAGTGGAATTAACTAAAATTGGAGTAAGTAATATTGTTGGAGCAAAAAGAATGTCAGATTCACAAAAGACTTCATTTTATGATTTCAGTGGTTTTGAACACTTTGGTGTTAAATTGTAGTTCTATAATGTCACTTGGGGGGTTATTTACTAAGCCCTGAATGCAAAAATCACTAAAAATTTTTGATTTTTTTTTTAAAATCGGGCTTTTAAAAATTCACAAATTTTTCGGAATTTATTAAACCTCAAGGCTAGAAAACTCCGGATCTGAAATCCCGGCATCACAGACCTGTCGAGGTTGCATATAAGTCAATGGGAGAAGACCCAATGATTTTATTGATGTGCGCTGGGTCTTGTGCCATACCCCGAAATTTTCAGAGGTTTCGGGTGAAAACTTAGAAAAAATCGTGAAAATCTGAGTTTTTACTGCAAAGCAAATTTAAAACCCGAGCGGCTTAGATTAGAGTTTGTAGCAGCCAATATTGAGATAATTTTGGACCTTGATAAATAACCCCCTTGATGTAAGTTTTTCGAGTTTTTAACTCCATTTTATTGGAGTTAATAATACATTTCAGGCATTACACCTGTGAAATGGCGTTACTCCAATTTTTTGGCATAAAAAAAAGTTTTGGCATAAGATGGCATAAAAAAAATATAATTAGAGATGAAACGATTGTGAATTTGTCATTTTGATGTTTTCTTGAGGTAAATTAACATTCTACTCCGATTCAACACCAAATTAGCGTTAATAAATGCAAATTTGACCAGTGTTTGCAATTGGGCCGAAATGAGTTGTAGTGAGGAAGATTTTAATTGTGAGAAGGACATGGTTTAACAGAATTGGTAAAACAGATGGAGTATCAAATACAAGTTGTTTCTGGGGCATATTAATCCATTTTACTAGTAGGGTAAGTGTGATGCAATTGCAAAATTAGGAACAATTTTACATTTGAGAAAATCTATATACAAAAATATTTAGGCTATTGAATCGCTTTTACACCTGACCGGTAGGTAGCCCTGCCTGCAGAATATCATTTATACAGAAGGCATGTCAGATAATGCACACAGAATGCTAATACACTTTGCACTTGATTATCTAAGAATTTTGCAGAGTTTAACGTAGATATATAGATAAAAGAGCACTATAAGGTAGGCATGAACAATAGAAAGATATGAAGGAGAAGAGAGCATTATAAGAAGAAAGCAGATTCTAAGCAGAAACAACTTACAAGAGAATCCTGCTTCAATACACCATAACAAGTCATCAGTGCAGTCAGTGCAGCTTTATGGGAAGTAGGGTATTTAAATGATTAGTGAACCCGAGAGAAGACAGTAATCCCAAAAGAACTTGTTAAAATGTATAAATAACCATTACCCAGGAAGAATACAGTACAGGGAATCACACTAACAGATCAAGTGAAAATCCTGTAGATTTGCAATTCTCTACAGCAAATTACATTATAATGTAAGAAATTGGTGTTAGTACAAAGCATGAATTGGCCAATGGCAATGTTGATAGGATCAGAATCCATTTAACAACATGGCGTGAATATACTTTTTTTTTTAACACAAATGAAAATATAGATGTGATTATATAGGAAAATATATAATTGATCAAGTAGCACTTACACTTTCATTTAAAGGAGAAGGAAAGCTACGGAGGCATTTTATTGCGAATAGATTAGCTGCAATAGTGCAAGCTAGAATGTTATATTTATTCTGTAGAATGCTTTACCATACCTGAGTAAAAAGCTCTAGAAACTCTCTGTTTGTTTAGGATAGGAGCTGCAGTATTAATGTGGTGTGACATCACTTCCTGCCTGAGTCTCTCCCTGCTCTGGGCTCAGATTACAGTAGAGAAAGGAGGGGTAGGGGGAGAGGAACAAACTGAGCATGCTCTTGCCCAGGGCAATGAGGTTTAAGCTGAAGGCAGGAAGTCTGATATGTGTACACAATAGAAGGAGAGAAATTCTGTGTTTCTTTTGACAGGGGACTCAGAGCAACATTACTTTGGGGGTTTACTGGTATATTTAGATGGACCTTTCTGATAAGGCTTACTTAGTTTTAACCTTTCCTTCCCCTTTAAGGACCTAATTTAAAGATATCTTGTTGATGGTACTTAAACAATTGGTCTGGGCCCTCTGCCTTTGGCCATAGTTCCATCAATATCTAGGGCATAAAATCTTTAAATCTCACATTGATTAACTGGGGATGTACCAAATCTAGGACTGGGTTTGGAATTTAGCAACATCTGAGCATTTTGTGCTGGATTAGAAATCAGTCAAATCATGTTTAGCCAAACCAATTCAGAAATCTTAAATGTATGTGACTTTGAAGCTCTGGAAACAGAATGCTACAATTTTTGGTTCACAAATGATTAATTTTAATTTATTTTTGTCAAACTTAAATATGCATATTAGGGTAAGAATTCGGTTTTGGATTTCTAACCAAATCTGAAAAAACAACACGTATTTGATGCAGCCCTATTAGTTATGTGTGAATTTTTGATGTTTCGCTATGCCAGAAAAATTACCAAAACTGCGAAAAAATTCTCAAAATGGCAAAACGTTCGCAAGACACCTTCTTTTGACGAGCATCATTTTTCTTATGCATGCTTCACTTTTTTTTAACTTGATTCTTTACTCGCAAAACGAAAAAGACAACACATTTTTGCAAGAAACTTTTCGCCAGCGTGAAACATGGAAATTTGTCACGGAACTGACTATGCTGAAATTTTTTGCTCATCACTAATCCTTATAAATGACCATTAAATAAGGCTTCCAGTAGTTGTATAGCAAATAAGCATTCTCCCTATATCCTACCCTAACTGGCCCTCTGTCAGGACCCCGTAAGGGGGAGTAGCTCCACAGTTTGGGAACTATTTGGCATGGTAAATAAGAGAAATAAAGACTGCAATGCTTAGCAAAATGCGATTAGCAAGGTAACTGTAACCATCCTGTTGCAAGCACAGTCAATAGGTACATATATGACAGTAGTCCATCAAAAACAAAACTATACTCATATTCCTACTAGAAAAATCAAATTACTAGTGAAACAGGGGACCATGGAATGAACATTGATCAAACCCCCTTTCTTGTTTGTAGTTAAAGGAGAAGGAAAGCTACGGAGGCATTATATTGCCAATAGATTAGCTGTAATAGTGCAAGCTAGAATGCTATATTTATTCTGTAGAATGTTTTACCATACCTGAGTAAAAAGCTCTAGAAAGTCTCTGTTTGTTTAGGATAGGAGCTGCAGTATTAACATGGTGTGACATCACTTCCTGCCCGAGTCTCTCCCTGCTCTGGGCTCAGATTACAGCAGAGAAGGAAGGGGGAGGGGAAGAGGAGCAAACTGAGCATGCTCTTGCCCAGGGCAATGAGGTTTAAGATGAAGGCAGGAAGTCTGATACAGAAGCCCATGTGTACACAATAGAAGGAAAGAAATGCAATGTTTCTTTTGACAGGGGACTCAGAGCTGCATTACTTTGGGGGTTTACTGGTATATTTAGATGGACCTTTCTGATAAGGCTTACTTAGTTTTAACCTTTCCTTCTCCTTTAACTTGGCTAGACTAGTTGCATTTCCAATGTACTTATGTATTTTAATAAGCCTTGAATTACTCACACAACCCCCTTCTTTTTGTGTTTTTCCTACTATAAATGCCATCAAGTGAACCTTCGGGCTTTTGAAAAGCAGTTTCCCTATGCTATGATGTTGTACGATCCCGTTGTTCCTGAATATGCTGTTTCAGCATCAATGAGATAGCTGCTGAAATTCCAAACTAGAGAACTGCCGATAAAAAAAATTAGTTCAAAACCACAAAAAGAATGAGCAATAAACCCACCCAGTTGCAGATTGTCTCAGATTATCACTATTTATTTAACATTTTTATTATTTGTATGTTTGTTTTGAAAATACAGTAAACTTTTTAACTGTTAACACATTTATATTTTACATAAATGACATTTTTTTTTAACCAACGAAAATGCTTTATTGTCATATCCACAAAAGTATCATACATATCATACTCATATCTGAGGAATGTAAATGACATTTTTTTCAAGGTCAGTTACAGGTAGAGATGGCGCGAACTGTTCGCCGGCGAACTTGTTCGCGCGAACATCGGGTGTTCGCGCTCGCCGGAAGTTCGCGAACGTCGCGCGACGTTCGCCATTTTGGGTTCGCCATTGTTGGCGCTTTTTTTTGCCCTCTCACCCCAGACCAGCAGGTACATGGCAGCCAATCAGGAAGCTCTCCCCTGGACCACTCCCCTTCCCTATAAAAACCGAAGCCCTGCAGCGTTTTTTTCACTCTGCCTGTGTGTGCTGAAGAGATAGTGTAGGGAGAGAGCTGCTGCCTGTTAGTGATTTCAGGGACAGTTGAAAGTTTGCTGGCTAGTAATCGTGTTGATACTGCTCTGTTATTGGAGGGACAGAAGTCTGCAGGGGTTTGAGGGACATTTAAGCTTAGGTAGCTTTGCTGGCTAGTAATCTACCTTCTACTGCAGTGCTCTGTATGTAGCTGCAGTGGGCAGCTGTCCTGCTTCTGATCTCATCTGCTGACTGCTGCAATAACAGTAGTCCTTGTAAGGACTGCTTTTATTTATTTTTTTGTTCCAATACAGAGCAGTATCAAGCAGATTACTAGCCAGCAAACTTACTATCATCTGTCCCTGAAATCACTAACAGCTCTCCCCCTACACTATCTCTTCCAAGCACACACAGGCAGATTTTTCAGATACATTTTTGCCCTTGATCCCCCTCTGGCATGCCACTGTCCAGGTCGTTGCACCCTTTAAACAACTTTAAAATCATTTTTCTGGCCAGAAATGTCTTTTTTAGATGTTAAAGTTCGCCTTCCCATTGAAGTCTATGGGGTTCGCGAACCGTTCGCGAACCGCTCGCATTTTTGCGCAAGTTCGCGAATATGTTCGCGAACTTTTTTTCCGACGTTCGCTACATCCCTAGTTACAGGAACTTCTAATGGGCTCTTGGGAAAAATGATTTATGTTAATAGGGTAAAGTGTCAGTTATGAGTTGTCGGACTAGTAGTAAAATGAACTGATAAATGATATATATTTAAGGGTTACTGATACAAATTAAGACTCTTCATAATCTACAACAAGGATCCCCAAACCTGTGGCTATCAAGCAACCCCTTGGATTTTTCTCCCAGTGGCCTCAAAGCAGATGCATATTTTTTGAATTCCAGGCTTGGAGGCAAGTTTTGGTTGCATAAAAACCAGGTGTACTGCCAATTAGAGTCTGCTGTGGGCTGACAGTACACATAAGGGTTACTAAAGGCCAATCACGTTGCATATTTTGCACCAGCCAGTAACATTTTTCATGCTTGTGTTGCTCCCCAACTCTTTTTACATTTGAATATTGCTCACGAGTAATAAAGGTGGGGGACCCCCGATCTTCAAAATGCTATATACTATATTTAGATAATGTAAAGGTAGCAATCTAATATTTGTTCTTAAACCAAAACTGTTGGTAAATTCAATTTTTGCTTGTTGCTGTAGAGGCTCAACATCTGACCCTTGAATTTTTCATATACTATCTTTGAAGCCCACCAAACCTGTTTATTTCTCAGGCTGTACACTACTGGATTTAACATTGGAACGAGACCAACATACAACAGAGGAAGCAGATTGTTTTGTTCATGATAATCATCAGACTCCTGATTCATGTACAAACTGATGACAGTTCCAGAGAACAGTAACACAACAGTGAGATGAGAGGAACAGCTGGAGAACGTCTTAAGCCTGGCGTCTGATGATCTGATTTTTAGAATGGCATATATGATGCATATATAAGATGTTAGGATTAGCACAAGGGGAAGAATTCCCATTAACACCACCTGAACTGTTATCACTTTCTCTATATGTGTGATGTTACCGCAGGAAAGTTCTAGGAATTTTTTAATATCACAAAATAAATACTGCAGATCATGTGACTTGCAAAATGTTAAATTAGATAAAAGCAAAGAGAAGCAAATTCCATTACTGACATACACAATCCATGAAGATGTCACCAGCAGGACACATATCCTTAGGTTCATGATGACGTAGTAACGCAAAGGGATACAAATAGCCACATATCGGTCGTAAGCCATTGTGGCCAATAGGAAAAAATCCGAATCTACACAAAATGCTAAGATAAAGATCTGTGTTATGCAGCCATGGAAAGAAATATTTGTGTCCCCTGTAACTGTGATGGCCAACAACTTTGGCAGGATGGCGGAGACAAAGATAATGTCCTGGGCTGCCAGGTTGCACAGAAAGAAGTACATGGGGGTGTGAAGCTGGGATACCAGACTCACAAGTATAACAATGAGCATGTTTCCCAGCACAGTCAGGAGGTACATCAGTAACAGTCCCATAAAAATTAGCCACCTGTCTTTTCCATCGCTGGATAATGCAAGGAGATAGAAACCTTCCTGTAATGTTTCATTCCGTTCATGCTCCATATTCTTCCTCAATGTAGGTCATAGCAGGTGCCTGAGAATTGATTGTAAAAGTTAATTATACTAATTTAGATTTAGAGGGTGCAAAAAAACACGAAAAATTACAGTTTTTCTTACTATAAAATCCGAATTTTTAGTGGAAAAAAACTCAATAGTACGTCAGTGGGAGAGATCCCTATTCTGCGCTGGAATTAGCCTGAAAATCTGATTTTTTTCAGGCAAAATTCGGAAAAATTCTGACTTTTCATGCAAAAAGCCGAAAGTTCTAGTGTTTCGAGGAAAACCTTGAGTTGAGATGAAATCATGTCTTTTTAATAATAAATAAGGTCAAATCTGGTTGGACTTTTTATGTCTGATACACAACCCCCCTTAATATAATTTTCATAAAATCAACTGCTGTTTTCTGGTCTTTGTCTGCCTATTACTGTAAGGAAAGATGACTCTTCGACTGTTCTGGTACAGAAGGGAGGATTCTAAATACCATAGTCTATTTACTTTTCCCTAGTAGGCCATGAAAGCTTAAATTCATATGCATCTGATATACTTTTATTGTCAATAAGCATTTATACAAATGTTAATTCACATATAGGGGCTGAATCACTAAATTCGAGTGAATGATTCGAAGTAAAAAAACTTCGAATTTCGAAGTGTTTTTTGGGCTACTTCGACCATCGAATGGGCTACTTCGACCTTCGACTATCGAAGGATTCGAACTAAAAATCGTTCGACTATTTGACCATTCGATAGTCGAAGTACTGTCTCTTTAAAAAAAAACTTCGACCCCCTAGTTCGGCAGATAAAAGCTACCGAAGTCAATGATAACCTATGGGGAAGGTCCCCATAGGCTTGCCTAAGTTTTTTTGATCGAAGGATATTCCTTCGATCGTTGGATTAAAATCCTTCGAATCGTTCGATTCGAAGGATTTAATCGTTCGATCGAATGAATAATCCTTCGAACTTCTGCGCTAAATCCTTCGATTTTGATATTCGAAGTCGAAGGATTTCAATTCCTAGTCGAATATCGAGGGTTAATTAACCCTCGATATTCGACCCATAGTAAATCTGCCCCATAAAGTATTCCCTACATCTAATTCAAGATCAAACCATTACATAGAGTGCAGAAGATCCGCCTCACGCATAATAAACACATTAACAAACACAGATAAATATTATTCAGTTTTGGGATTTGCTTTCTGTGTTTATTATGTGTTTGTTAACACAGATAAATATTATTCAGTTTTGGGATTTGCTTTCTGTGTTTATTATGTGTTTGTGGATCTTCTGCACTCTAAGCAGCCTGCAAAACAAAACTCAAGTGCTTAGTAATTTGCAATACCTCTTCGACCATCTGTCCACACAGTATTTCTGCCCAAGGCAACTATATGACTCAACCCTACTCAAGCCCCCACATAATTAAACCACTCTCGCTCTACGTTCTGCTCAGTCAAATTCCACCCCTCATACTTGGTTAAGACTCCTCACAGTCCACTTGCTGCCCCTGCTGCCTCTTTTCCTCTACCAATTGCCCCACTTTAGTGCACCTTTATTACTGGAGTTGTCATGATTATAGTTCTTCAAGGAAAAGTCACAGACGTAAAAACTCCTGGCACCGCCAGGACAAAAAAAGCTGAAAATACTTCACCTGTAAATTAATGACATATACAGGGTAAGTCCAGATTGTCAGAGAGTGAACTGAACTAAGGCAACAGGTTTGTTTGTCCTCTCTGCAAGTTCAAATTGTTTCAAAGACCAGAGCTATAACTGAACTATTTAAAGATGTTCAAGCCTGCAGAGAAATCAATTTACAGAGCCTACTGAGGATTGATTAAACAAAGATATTATCTAACATTATCTACATTTCTATTTGTTTATGTAGAATCAAAATGCAACCAAGATGGTGGCACTTTCCTTAAGCTTTTATTGGCCACTAGCCTGAAAATAGCAAACTAGAAAAACACCAATGATTCATAACCAACAAAACTAAAAGGTCCCTAAAAAGCCTCAAGATGGGCAGAAAGACAAAAAGTAGAGCAGTGCTCAAACTTTACATTAATTTACTTTCATTTTACAAAGCAGAAGATCATAATAAATGTATCACCCATTTCAAGTTTGTGCAACAGGAAGCAGAAATACATGGCACAATTAGTGATGGGCGAACTTATTCGCCAGGTGCGAATTCACTGTGAATTCCCGCGACTCGCGAACCCACAGCAAACATTCACGGGCATAAAAAAATGGATGCCGTTTCCCGAATTTTTTGGCAAAGTGAAACACCCCAAATTCGCCCATCACTAACCACAATTAATTTTATAGAGAATAAAATGGGAAATAAATGAAGGCCTTACTAATTCAGTTATGAAGACTTTGGTCCTCCAACATGAACCAATCTTCAAAAGGTGGTAAGAATAAGGAAGATGCAATGAAACAAGGCAGGTTCCTGATTGTAGAAGACTTTAACTGAATTTTTTTGGAGTATCATTTCTGCCAAGATAGAAGTATTCTATTTGGTGCATTATAATTTCATGTCATAGATTGTTTAGGATGTAGCCGGAAATTATGCTATTTTGGATCTAATGATCTTTATCAAACCAAAATGTATTACGAATGTGCAAGTAATAGAATACCTGGGAACTCCCTACAATAATATTGTCTTTTTATTATTATTATTATTATTATTATAAATAATAAATACACAGGTTCAACAAAGACACCACTAAGGGGCAGATTTATCAAGGTCGAATTGAAAATTTTAATTGAAAATTTAGATTTACGAGTTTTTTATGGTCAAAACTGTCAAATCTGACAGTTTTGAAATTCAACTGTCAAAAGCGATTGAGTTTTTAAAAAAAACTCTGGCCCTTTAAAAACTCGAATTCGACTATTCGCCACCTTAAACCTGCTGAATTGCTGTTTAAGTCAATAGGAGATGTTCAAATTTCAAATTTTAATTTCAAATTACATTTTTGAATATGAATTTTGAATTCAATTTATGAATTTAAATTTTGAATTTGAATTTCGGATTTAAATCTTTTAATTTTCAAGTTTAGTTTAGTGTAATTCGACTAGGGAATAGTTTGAATTTGATATGTTTTTTAAAAAAAAATCTAATTTTTAAATGTATTATGTACTGGCCCTTTAAGAATTTGAATTAGACTATTCAGCAAAGACTATTCGAATTGCTGTTTTAGCCTATGGGGGACATCCTGGAATCAATTTATAGTTGGTGGCATCCTGAAAATCGTGTTTTTTACCAGAGAAAAAACTCGAATCAAATTCAAATTCTATTCGAGTTTTTGGGTTGATCCCATTTACCCGAATTGAAAAAATCTGATTTTTTTTAAAATTTTGATTGGTGGTTTTTAACTCGAAAATCGAGTTAATGGGAGTTTATGGGAGTTTTTATAAACTCCCATAAACTCTAAATTTGACCCTAAGGGGCAGATTTATCAAAGGTCGAAGGGAAATTTGAATTTAAAAAATTTGAATTTCTAGCTAATTTTTGTGTACTTCGACTAGGGAATAGTCCAAATTTGAAAAAAATTTGAAAATTAGAATATCGAAATTTATCATGTACTGTCTCTTAAAAAATTCGACTTCAACCATTCGCCATCTAAAACCTCCTGAATTGCTGTTTTAGCCTATGGGGGACCTCCTAGAACCCATTTGGAGTCAATTGGTGGATTTTGGAAAAAACTTTGGAAAAACTTTGAATCGAATTCGATCAAATGCGATGTTACGTAGATTCGTACGATTGGAATTCAATCGAAAACTGACCTATTCAATTGAAAACGGACCTATTTGGCCAAAAAAAACTTCGATTTTTTGATAAATTTCGATTGGTCTTTTGTAATTCGAATTTTGAAGTTATAGGAGTTCAAAAAAATTCCCATTACTTCAAAATTTGACCTTTGATAAATCTGACCCTAAGGGGCAAATTTACTAAGCTTGATTGAATAGTTCGAATCCAAAAATATTAGAACTTCGAAATAATTTTTTTGGGTACTTCGACCATCAAATTGGTCAAATTCGATCGAATCGAATGATCCGAACGTTTCGAAGTAAAAATCGTTCGACCATTCGATAATCGAAGTACTGTCTCTTTAAAAAATCCTTCGACTCAATACTCAAATAAAAACTACCGAATTGAATGTTAGCCTATGGGCACATTATAGATTTTGGGCACTTTTTATGATCGAATAAAAATCATTCGATCGATCACTTAAAATCGTTCGATTCGAACGATTTTATCGTTCGATTCAAACAATTTTATCGTTCGATTGAACGATTTTTATTCGATCTAACCTTTTGAGCTTTTGAATCTGCCCCTTCATGTTACCACTTTAACATGCAAAGAATAATAAAATACTTTTTTGCAGGAAAAAAGATAAAAAATTGTGAGACTTAAAATTATTAAAGAAGACTTCAAATTTAAATGAATGTTTAGTATGTTATAGAATGGCTTATTCTAAGCAACTTTTCAATTGGTCTTCATAATTAATTTTTTCTTCTGTTTCTTTATAGCTGTCACCAACCCCATTTAAAAAAATAAATGCTCTGTAAGGCTACAAATCTATTGTTATTGCTATTTTATATTACTCCTCTAACAATATTACTCTCTACATCATTCTACGGGGCATATTTATCAAGGGTTCGAATTACAAATTGAAAACACGTTGAAATTCGAATTAAAAAAGACCAACCAAAATTAAATCAAAGGTTTTTTTTGGGTCGAATAGGTCCGTTTTTTTTTTTTTTCAAATTCCAATTTTTATTAGCAAATATACACACATAGTGAGGGTACAGAGTATATGTATACATCATAATATGTGTATCCCAAGAAAGAGGAGGAAACAAGAAAAACAAAGTTGTACATTTAACCTGCAATCTGTTTCCGCAGTATATCAACCTCATCGTCTGTCCACGAGCACATCATTACCGCAAACTCCGCAACATGTGTAATAAAGCCATTTTTATTTAAAAGGTAAGAAAGAAAAAAGAAAGAAGAAGAGAAGAAAGAAGAGGATAGAGAAGAATCTTCTGTCGGGCATCGGGGGTTACCATCCTGCGACTTTAGAAGAGATAGAAATCTCCATATCAATAACAATATTGGGGGGGGGGGGCTAATCCCAGCAGTTATCAGCTATTACTCTTAAGAAATCTTACCAGTCCTACGTCTTACAGAGGCGAAGTCCATCAGGGGGGGCAGGCGAATTAGTCCTCTACACGTACCATTTTGGAGATTCGCAAGAGATATACAATCTCAAAGTTCGCATTTGGATCTCTTTCATACAACCTAATGTCCGCCTTTAGCCATCATACTGGGTTCAGATTGTCTCAGGAGACGCCACATATTTTGTACCCCAAATATATTTATGAGGATGATAAGAGTAAGGCTGCATAATCATCCGAGGTTTTAAAAGTTATCCAATAAAACCATTTTTGTTGAAATTTTTCCGTTTCTTGTGCTGTATGTGCTTTATAACTTTCATATCGTTCTATTGCTGAAACCTTGTTCAACCAATCTTTAATTTTAGGGGGCCCGTGTTGTTTCCATTGTAACGGGATTAAAGATTTAGCTGTATCTAGCAGAATTGGGGTAATAGATCTACGGTAGATGTGAATCGGCAAGTGAGTGTGATGGAAAAGTAGGTGAGATGGTGAGTCTGGGATATCCCCGTCTGTGATCTCTTTTATAATTTCTCTCACCCTTGTCCAATATTCCTTCAGTTGCGAACATCCCCAAAAAATATGGGACAAGGAACCTGGTTCTGTGTTGCATCTCCAACAGGTCGGTGAGAGCGTTCTATAAATTTTTGCTAGTTTATCTGGAGTTCTATACCATTTACTCAGAAGTTTATAGTTCAGCTCTTGTAATTTACAACAAACCGATGATGTATGTGTCAACTGAACAATTTTCTGCCAATCCTCGGTTGAAAACGTCGTGTTCAACTCTTTCTCCCAGTTGAGCTTAAAATATTCCATTGGGGAGACCTTAATACCCAAAATAGCTTTGTAGATGTAGGAAATGGTCCTTATAGGAAAATCCTTAGATTCCCATAACAGTTCCATTTGTGTAGGTGTCATTTTTGTAGTAAGATGTAATCCTTTTGTTATTATAAAGTGTCTGACTTGACTTAGTCTGAATCTATCTAGAGTTGTAGACTGGGTATTTGGGAATTGAATATTCCAAGTGGGCACATTG
Organism: Xenopus petersii; assembly: GCA_038501925.1. NCBI lineage: Eukaryota > Metazoa > Chordata > Amphibia > Anura > Pipidae > Xenopus > Xenopus petersii. The sequence goes on along the minus strand of CM076676.1, from coordinate 139,099,731 downwards.
GATCCTGAGAGAAAAGCTGAAATACCGTGATGTTTCAGTACCGGCCAGTCGGTATAAGACCGCAGTTCTAATCCTGGCGGGAAATCGGGATTCCCAAGTATGGGAGTAAATCTGGATGGCGTGTTAATCCATTTGCCTGTTTTGACTAGATTATCCCAGATTTGAAGAGTATATGCAAGCTTCTTGTCTGTTTTATGTGTAATTATCCTATCCTTGTGTACTAACCACGGCAATGCACATAGTGGTGTTTGGGCCGATTTTTGCTCAATTCCTACCCATAATTTATCAGATTCATGAAAAGCCCAATCCATGCATCTATTTATTTGTGCCGCTTTTAAATATGAATCCCAATCAGGGAGTCCCAATCCGGCTTCACTCTTTAGGGCTGTTAGTTTGGAAGAGGCAATTCTTGGGCTTTTTTGTGACCATACAAAGTTGATAACAATCCCTCTCAATTTCTTAATTATCTGTGGTGGGGGAGAATATGGTAGAGTCTGAAAAAGATATAAGAAACGTGGCAAGACATTCATTTTAATAATGTTTATTCTACCTAACCATGAGATTGATGGTTTACTCCAGTTCTCAAGATCCCGTCTAACTAAGTTTAGCAACCCTTCATAATTCAATTTAAGTGTATGTTGTATGCATGGTGTAAATTTTAGGCCAAGATAGGTGATATGCGGATGATCATATTTAAAAGAGAAGTTTTTCATGAGATCTGTGTATTCCCTCCTGGGCAAAGTTATATTGAGAGCTTCCGACTTAGTTAAGTTTATCTTAAAGTTACTCAAGGCGGCAAATCGATTAAATTCTGCTAAAAGGTTGGGGAGAGATATTTGTGGGCACTTAAGAAAGAACAACAGGTCATCTGCATAAGCAGCTATTTTATGTGTAGTTTCCCCTATCTGAATTCCAGTAATACTTGGGTTGCATCTAATGTGATTAAGGAAGCTTTCAATGGAAATAGCAAATAAGAGGGGCGAGAGGGGACATCCCTGACGGGTACCATTGCATATGTGAAAGGACTCGGATAATGTTCCATTGACTCGTAACTTCGCTGAAGGGGAAGTATATAAGGTAAGGATCCACGAGACCATTTGTGCGCCCAAACCCATTGCTAAAAGTGATTCCTTAAGAAAACTCCAGTCCACCCTGTCAAATGCTTTCTCTGCGTCTGTTGACAGTATCATAAATGGGATTTGGCGATTTTGACAATAGTGCGTAATGGAGAACAGTCTATTGGTATTATCTCTGGTTTCCCTTCGGGGGATGAACCCCGCTTGTTCATGAACCCCGCTTGTTCCTGATTGATAAGAGTTGGGAGAAGATTTTGTAATCTTTGGGCTATAACTTTAGAATACAACTTTAGATCTACATTTAAAAGCGAAATAGGTCTATAACCCCCTGGGTCTCGTGGATCCTTACCCTTTTTGTGTATGAGAGAAATGTGTGCTTCCAACGCCTCCTTGGGGATAGGACACTCCGCCGATACCACATTAGCTGCTACAGTGAGGTGTGGGGCCAGCAAATGTCCAAATTCTTTGTAATATGCAATGGTAAACCCGTCAGGACCCGGCGCTTTCCCCGATTTTGCTTCTTTGATAGCTTTAAGGAATTCTTGAGAAGTAAGGGGAGAGTCTAAGGATAGTGCTTGTTCTTGCGTGATACTTCCTAGCCCTGCCTGCGAGATATAGTCCCGAATAGATTCCAATCTATTGGATCGGTGGGGTTCATCTAAAGTAGTATTCGGTAATTGATATAAGTTGGCGTAATATCCTCGAAAGATCTCAGCTATTTCGGATGTCAGATGTTTCATCTGCCCTGCTGAATCTCTAACAACCATAATATGATTTTTGACCTGTTGTTTTTTCAGTGCCGCTGCCAACAGCTTCCCACATTTGTTGCCGTGTTCAAAGAACAATTTACGGTTAAAATCAATGGCTTTCTCAGTTTATGAGGTATAGATATCTCTCAGTTGTCGTCTATTTTCAATTAGTTCAGTTAACACTGCTGCCGAGGAGGATTGTTTATGACGGGATTCTAAATCGTGTATTCTTGCTATTAGTTTGTTCATAGAGGCAGCCTTCTCTGCTTTCTTTCTAACCCCTAGTTTAATAAGTTCCCCTCTTAATACACATTTATGAGCTAGCCATACATTCCAAGGGTTCATCCCTTCTGTAACATTTTCCGTAAAATAGTTCTGAATATGTTGTTCCAGCTCTTTTTTCATTATGGGATCTTTAACAATAGTTTCATTTAATCTCCATGTAAAGGCTCGATTCGTTATTCGGGGTAAGTTCAATGTGCATGTGACCGGAGCATGGTCCGACCATGAAATTATGTCGATCTCTGCTTTCTGGATCATGGGTAAATCCTTATGTTTAATCAGGATATAATCTAATCTACTATAGCTATTATGGGGAGTTGAGTAAAATGTATAGTCTTTAATAGAGGGGTTTAAAATCCTCCAAGTGTCTACCAAAGTATTGGATTTGAGTAGATTTTTAACCATAGCTAAAGTCTTGTATGGCAAATTAGATTTGCCTGTTGAAGAATCCAGCCTGGGATCCAAAGTAATATTAAGGTCTCCACCAATGATAAACATCCCCTCTCCAAATTCATTTAAAATTTGTAAGAAGTCGAATAGGTCCGTTTTTGATCGATATTCAAATTTTTTTCAAATTCGAATAGAATTTGGACTATTCCGTAGTCGAAGTACACAAAAAATAGTTTGAAATTCTAATATTTTCATTCAAAATTCACCTCAACCTTTGATAAATCTGCCCCTAAAAGTGAATTTAATCCTCCTCGGTATATTTCCAGATATGGGGGATAAGATGACTGAAAAGATCCGTACACATATTTTTATTGCAGCTAGGAGACTAATAGCCAGATCCTGGAAACAAAAGGAAGCACCATCATACAATCGATTGCTAACAGAAATAAACTCTAACACAGAATTTAAAAAAGCGGCATTAACAGCCACAAACCATCTACTCAGTGAAAAAAAAAATGGAAACAATGGACCCAGTTCTATGATCACAGAGATAAAAAATAGTGATGGGCGAATTTATTCGCCAGGCGCGAATTCGCGGCGAATTTGCGCAATTCGCCGCCAGCGAATAAATTCGCGGAACTCCCGCGAAAATTCGCGTCAAAAATTCGCCGGCGTCAAAATTTTTTTTTCGAAAAAATGGACGCCGGCGTCAAAAATGGACGCCGGCGTCAAAAACGGGCGCCGGCGTAAAAAACGGGCGCCGGCGTCGAAAAAACGGGCGCCGGCGTCAAAAACGAGACGCCGGCGCCGTTTCGCGAATTTTTCGCCGTTTCGCGAATTTCGCGCGAAATTCGCGAATTTTTCGGCGAAGCGAAACGGAGCAAATTCGCCCATCACTAATAAAAAAATAATAAAATGGAAAAGAAACAATACAATATACAATGACCGGTAAACCATTTATAATGCTTTTCTGTATGTATTCTGTCTGTATTCAATCAATGTGAAAGCATTGAGAGGAAACCTTATATGGCTTAGGTGTAAGGAATTTATTAGAAAGGAAAGGGTCAAACTCTTCTTTAAGGACCTATAAAAATTATAGCAAGTGTTGGAAAGTGGCAATAAAAACAGGAATCTATGGAACTGATTGTTTCACTTGCAAAAACGAATCACCAAAATAATTTAAAAACATAAACTGTTAAAAGTTGTTGATTAAGAGTGTAGGTCCATAAAATATGAAAATATTTTGGTTACAGGAGCATGTGCTCTTTTCCTCACTGTTATACATAAGCAGTATTAAAGGACTCACAGTATAGTACACCAGTTACTCAAAAAGTTGGTATCAGGAGACTATTATAAAATCTGAATTTTTTGTGAAAAAAAAAAATAATGGAGAAAGTCAGAATCCAAAATCTGACATCTCAGACCTACTGAGGTTGTATTTTTTGGGGCACAAAATCCAAAAAAAAGTTGTACGATTCAAATTTTTGTAGTAGTAGTTTTTTTCCTGGACTGGAATTGTGAGGGAAAATGTATTGATAAATAAGGGGAAATAACCTGTGCGGATTTAGAATTTTTTTTTACAGAAAAATAACAGAATTGTTTTATAATTCTGAACACTTCTGAATCCATCTAGGATGTCTCATCCTTACAGAGGAATCTTGACCCTCTGTGAGGAATACTATGCTTTTAAAATCTTCCAATTCATTATGTGCTTCCTTTTTCTTTGTTTTAGATGATTGCTAATTGGATTTTGATCAGCTTGATGCAACAGCTTTATTTAAAGGGATACTGTTATGGGATATATGGGATATAACTATGCAAGTTGGAGTGATATCACTCCAACTTGCAGTACAGCAGTAAAGAGTGATTGAAGTTTATCAGAGCACAAGTCACATGACCAGGGGCAGCTGGGAAATTGACAAAATGTTTAGCCCCATGTCAGATTTCAAAATTGAATATAAAAAATCTTTAATATAAAAATGTAATGTAAAAATAGAGAGGTCTGAATAAGAACTAATGGACTTTAAAACCAATAAATTTAAGCGAGATAAAAATGATTATGAATCAAATAAAGTTTATAACTAGAATACGTGATAAATATAAAAGAGTACACACACCGGATCAAAAAATATTTTATTCTCAGAAGTCTATATTAAAACCCGCCAAAGATAAGCATGTTAGTTTTTCGGGCACTGATTATGATAGCTTTGAAGAAATGGGTACTGGTGGCTGCTCCTCCTCTCCTTTGTCTTCACATGGAAAAAGGAATACGTATGTTCAAGAAGTTTTTTGTGAAAGAGAGATGTCCTCTGAACTCTATTACCCTGCAAAAAACGTGTATGGAAAGAAGAACAAATGGAGAAACAAAGGGAATTTCCTCTCAAGCAATTCAGGAGAGGAAGACGAAAGAATGAGAACATCCAAATATCCACAGAGAGAGAGGAACAAAAGGTGTTGAATCTTTCTGATCGAACTTTGACTGAGGAAGAATTAAATGTTTTGCAGAAGGGTTTAACCTATTGTCCCAAAAACTTTGATTTGTTTGATACAGTAATTGATATCAATAGATTTGTCCGAAAAATATTGTTAAAAAAAACACCTCTTTAATGAAGATAAGGGGGAATTTGATAAATTTGAAAATTTGAGAATTGAATCGGATTTTGAATTTAAACAATCCAAATTTTCTAATTTTAAAGAGTTGAAAAACATTATTCGCTTAGAAAATCTACTGGGAGATACTGATCCAGATTTAGGGAGAGTTGGCAGTGAGACAACAGAAAATAAATTTAAACCGAAGTTGAATTTCTATCCTGTTTATTTAAGAGATCAATTGATTAATATGTTTCAAAAAAAAGTAGAAAAAGAACTTACAAATTTATACAATGAAGTGAAAGCAGTAAACAATGATTCTTTACGTAGAGATAATTTGACTTATAGAGAAAGACAAGCTTTAAACAACCTTAAAAAAGATCAAACTATAGTTATCAGGAAAGCAGATAAAGGAGTTATCTTAAATAAAAATGATTATTTGATGGAAGTTAATAGACAACTATTAGATATATTGTCTTATAAAAAACTAACAAAAAATCCAACAGAGAAATTTAAAATAGAAATGGAGGGTTTAATAATGGCTGCTTTACCGTTTAATATCATAGATGAAACTACAGCTACCTTTCTTAAAGTTGCAAGTCCTAAAACTGCGATTTTTCATTATCTCCCAAAAACACATAAACCCAATAGACCACCGGTTGGTCGCCCAATTATAGCAGGCATTGGCTCACTAGGAGAAAATCTATGCGAGTTTATAGACCATTTTTTACAACCTTTAGTATATAGACTACCCAGTTACTTAAAAGATAGTGGCCACGTAATACATGCTTTGAATAATTTTCAGTGGGATGCCTCCTATAGATGGGCCTCCATTGATGTAGTGTCCTTATATTCATGTATTCCACACAATTTGGGTTTACTTGCAATTGAATATCACCTTAAACATTATAGTTCATACAATACAAATTTGATCTCCTTTTTATTACAAGCTATTCACTTTTTACTTACACATAATTTCTTTCTTTTCAATAATGAGTATTATTTACAATGCTGTGGAACAACTATGGGTGCGAGGTTCGCACCATCTTATGCTAATCATTTCTTAGGGTGGTGGGAAGAAATGTATATTTTTCAAGATGAAAATCCATATTCAGAATATATACAATATTATGGTCGTTTTATAGACGATATTCTGATTATATGGTCAGGCACACATGAACTTTTCACTGAACTTCTTTCTTATCTCAATCACAATGATCTGAATTTACAGTTCACGAATGAAATTAATACACAGTCCATTAATTTTTTGGAAATTACTCTTTACACTGAAAATGATTCTATAGTTACAATTATATATAGAAAACCTTGTTCAGTTAATACTATTCTCAATGCTAAGTCATGTCATCAAAGCATTTCACTAAGAACATACCGTATAGTCAATTCTTACGTTTACGTCGTATTTGTACTAAAGATGATGAATTTATTGCTAAATCTGAGGACCTTTATTTTAAACTAATACAAAGAGGCTATAATAGAAATATTCTGGATCTTGCTTATGATAGAGCGTTAAAGATTAAAAGAGAGGATTTGTTCAGGAGATATAGTAATTCGAATAATGTGAATACCTATAAGAAAGTGAAAGATAATACAGGGACTGTATCATGTATTTTAACATACAGTCCACAATTTAATCAGATTAGGAGCATTATCCAAAAAAATTTAGTGATTCTTGAAACAGATCCTATTTTGAAACAAATACTAAAAAGAGGACATACTTTCATTCCTAGGAGAACAGAAACCATAGGAAACAAACTGACCCCTAGCTTTATTAAATTTCAAGAACAAAAAAATACATAGTTACAAGCGAAGGGATGATATCAATGCGGTGCAAGTAGATGCATTACGTGTAAATTTTTGAAAAAAATACGTTTTTCTCCTCTTCCATAACAAATAAAACCTATAATATATGGCACTACATTAACTGTAATACCAAAAATGTAATTTATCTTTTGACTTGTACTAAATGTCAGAAACAATATGTAGGTCAAACTGGAGGTAAATTGAAAGATAGGATTAGAGAGCATATACTTAACATTTCAAAAGATACGTGTGTTACTCCTATAGCTAAACATTTTGCGGATTGTAATAATGTATCCTTTCTAAGTGTAACAGCTATAGATAAAATAATCCCAAATAGTCGAGGAAGAAGTGTTACTTCTGATCTCCTAAAAAAAGAAGCAAAATGGATCTTTTACCCAGCTACTAGACAACCTAATGGGTTAAACTCAGAATTTGATATATCTTGCTTTATCTAACAAAACCCTTTATTTATTTATTTATGTATTTATTGATGTATGTATGTATGTATGTCTATTTACATCATATTGATTATATTTAAACAATTTTACATCTTGCATCTGAATAGTTGGAGATACTTGTGAATTTTTTATACTTTTTGTAAACTTATACTATTTTTAATTAAATAGATTTTGTGTGTTCTACAAAGTGGCCACTAGAGATCACTATGCTTTAGGCTATTTTTGTTAACTCCGCCTAAGTGTTTTTCTATTGGCTCTTTATCCTTTAAATATTGTGTCTGAATTGTAAGAAAATTAGACTATGATTAAGTTTCCCTGTGTGACACGAAACGCGTCAGGCGTTATTCCTTTTTAGATGTGATGTAAAATAAAGTTTCATATTTTATATATACTTTTCTGGCTCTTGGAATCTACTTTTGTTTGGATGTTCTGGATTGGTGCCTGCCTAATGTGATTTGTTGTGAAATACTCCCCTATACTGAAGGTCTGGGGCATGTGCACCCGGACCCAACTGGGAAAGCGGTAAGCTTATCCTAATGATACATTAAGATTTGTGTTTCTCGTGAAATTTTTGGATTTTTGTAGTGAGGGAACCTAGGCTGGAGCAGAAACAAAAACAAGTATTGGGGGCCAGATCACCAAATATCTGATATCAATGATCCAGCTATAGGAGGCAGAAAGGAACTTGCATATATAGACCCATAATTACCAAATTGTAGACATTTGGCTTTAATGAGCATGAGGGTGGAATATGAGAAAACAGAGAGCAATGGCCTAATGGACAGCCTCGTAGAATGCCTCCAGTGGCTTAACAGGAGAGTGCACTGTCCGAATATTACGCAGACCAGGGATTGAATCCCCTAGAGTACTGAAACAGGCCTGCAATGATGCAATCATCTCTCAAATCACTCACATTTAAGAACTTTAAAAATTAACCCCTCCCCATATCATAACTCTAATTTAAAAAAAAACTTCACCCAACACTTCATCCTATTCCGTCTACAACATTAGTCTCTCAAACTCCCTGCCTCAAGCTATCAGACTCTCCCTTTCCTTCTCTCTAAAGATCCACTTGTTTAGAGAAGCAAAGTAAAGTTTGCCAGGAGGGAGCACAAAGCAGACAGGATTTTTGTCAGCAGAACAGGTTTTAAAATACAATGACAAGTTGTGTGCACTATAACAACAGTTGTAAAACAAAAATCCTGAGGAATTACTTCTACAAGTAAAAAAAATCTCATCCTATATTAAAATGTACAGTATTTGGGAGTGGGGCACAAAGTTATGGACTCTTTGTTTCCTTCTGCTGAACTGACAGCCCTGAACAAAGAGCTCTTCTGCAAAGCTATTTTAATTAAAATCTTATTAATTCATCACATAGCAAGAAGTATGCCTGAGATCTCTCATTTAAGTGGAATGGGGATATCCATCAACTTGAACAGTCCAATTTTTATGAATGCAAAATAACTCAAACTTCTCAAGTTGGTTGTCATATATGTCAAACACAAACCCCAGGGGGAGTGTTTGAACACTGGTCTAGGTTTTTCTGTCTATAACATCCACCTTTGGCCTCGGGCCTAGCCCCTGGTACTTGGGTGCTGAAGGTATTACCTCCAGAGCGGTATCCAAAGACTCCCACAGGGGCAAGAGAAGGAGCCAAACATAAACTGCAGGGAAAGGGCAGAACGAGACATAGTCAGGCAGTACCGAATCAGTACCCAATAAACTTCATGAGAATTATGAGAAAAATTTGAAGTCAGGAACAAGTTGGGATCAAAACAAGGAAATAATATAAGAAACAGGACCATGGAACTAAGGACCAGAAAATGAATCAAAGCATCTAGGAGCAAGCAAACTTACCTACCAAGGACAGTGAATGAGTTCAGAGCTGGGGTTTATATAGCCAGACGGATGGCTCACTGAGCACCTGTGCCCAGATAAACAATAGCTGAATTCAGTATGGCTACCTTTAAACTAAAGGAGAGCACAGAGCAAAGCTAGGAGCCTGGCTATCTGCTTAGATAGAGCAGCAATAATGCAGACTATGTAGCAAACAGCAGGTCACTGGCTCAGATGCAGGCAGGATGTTACATTGGATCAGTATGTCTTTACATATGTATATAAAAATGCATCTTCAGAATCTGTTTCTTGAATTTACCATATACTGCCCTGGTAGCTGACCAAACCTGTTTATTTCTCAAGCTGTACGCTATTGGATTTAACATTGGAACAAGGCCAACATAAAGAAAAGGAATCAGTCTGTCTAATTCTTGAGAAGATTCTGAATTAGGTTTCACATACAAGCTAAGGGATGTCCCACAGAACATTAATACAACTGTGAGATGAGAGGAACAACTTGAGAAAGTCTTGAGCCTGACAGCTGAGGATTTTATCTTTAAGATGGTTGCGATGATGTAAACATAGGATGTTAGAGTGAATGTAAGAGGAAGAAACCCAACGAAAACAGTTCCAACTGATATTAATGTCTGAATATGTGTGGTATTGCTGCAGGAGAGCCCTAACAAAGTTTTAATATCACAAAAGATGTAATTCAGAGCATGTGACTTACAGAATGATAGAGCAGATATTAAAAAACAGTAACAAATGCCATTGCAGACATACAAAATCCATGGAGTTGCTACCAGTAGGATACATAGCTTTGGGCTCATGATGAGGTAGTAACGCAAAGGAATACAAATAGCCACAAAACGATCAAATGCCATGACTGCCAGTAAGAAAAAGTCTGTATCAACACATATTGCAAACATAAATAACTGTGTTAAACATGCAATAAAAGTAATACTGGTGTCCCCAGTAATTGTGATGGCCATCAGCTTTGGCAGAATAGCAGAAACAAATATAATGTCCTGGACTGCCAGGTTGCACAGAAAGAAATACATGGGAGTGTGTAATCTGTAATCTAAATATACAAGTATAATAATTAGAAGGTTTCCAAGCATGGTTAGTAGGTATATTAACAAAATGACAATGAAAGTAATATGAGTGTCTATTCCACAGCTGGAGAATGCAAGGAGATTAAATTCCTTCCCCGTTGTATAATTCTGTTCATTTTTCATTCTGTTGCCTTTATTGAGAGAGAGAGAGAGAGAGAGAGAGAGAGAGAGAGAGAGAGAGAGAGAGAGAGATGAATAAAACAGATCATGACATCAGTACTGATATTTTATTCTTTGGTAATTAACTGTAATAATTTTACCCTAGTAATGGATTTTTGGAACAGAAACAGAGGGTGACATTTTTGGTGGGGAGGCTACATGACCTTTTGAAGAAATTGTAAAATACAGAAGATTTCCATGAAGGCCACAAAAACCACATATGGTAAAGAAAATGTTTCTTATCATCTTCTTCTGAGCTGTTACAGCTGGTTGTAACCCTTGCTACTACACAATGTGTTCTCTCTTGGAAGAAAAATGACTTTGGATGGAGAGGAAGATTCAGCTTTGCATCTGCACTTGGACTTTTTTGATTGTTTAAAATTACTTTAATAAACGTACTGCTGCTGTCTTTGTAAGCACAGGTGTTTCAAAAAGAACTGAAGCACTGTAACAGCTGCATTTAAAGCTTCTTTAGTCCCTTTGGGGGATGTTATTCAGGCCCAGATGTGTTAATTAAAGTAAATGTTTTTTCCTAGTCATTATGTGACCAATTCAAATGCTTTCATTGTTTAACCTTCTTTGCCGTTAATCCAAATAACAAAAACAGATTCTAATTTATAAACATTTACATTTTCAAGGTATGATTGCAAGGCAGTGGTTCCCAAACTGTGGAGGGGGGGCAGCCTGAATGGCAGTTAATGCGATTTGGGGAAAACACCTACTTACATTGTTAAATACTTGTGAAAAGCCAGTTTAAAGATCAATTAGAGTGAGACTTGCGGTAAACACTATGAAAAAACATTATGTTGTCACAGGGTCGGGCTAAGCTGACTGGGCGCCCTAGGCAACCCGACTAGTTAGCCCCCACCCACAGTGCTTGCTCCCAAATGAGTGTTTATGCACCTGACCAATACTGTGTGCATGGGCAGTAACAGAACGCCTGTGAGAGAGGGGGGAGGAGGAAGAGGAAGGAAGAAGGAGGGAGGGGAAGGAGGAGGGAGGGGAGGAAGTGGAGTGAAGGAGAGGGAACTAGGGAGGGAAGAGGCAGAATGGGCAGCGAACATGGACTAGGGGCAGGGTCGGACTGGCCTGCCGGGGACTTGGGGGGCCCCTAGGTCCTGCTTTAGTTAACTTGCGGTGGCTTGCCATAATAAAATAATTTATAGTCCGTGTGGTTAGGTCCGGGTGAACACTTATGCAGCTGCAGGCGGTGTGGGCCTCATTAAAATCAGAATTGTTTCAGCCCACCACCTCCCGCTGCTGTGTCTATCCGTCTAGTTGCTTACGCCCATAGTCGCTGCCAGTACCTTGCTCTGGACTCTCGTTGGAGCCGAGGGCCAGAGGCTCCTGTTATCACGTGACTGTGCTATGCTGCGCCTCAGTGCCTGCACCACATAACGTAAGTTCTACATTACCGGCAGGGTGGAAGGTAGGAAGCAGTGCAGCCGCAGCCAATGTAAACCTGTCCTGTCCCCAAGCACTGCATGTGCATTCTAGTAGGTGTGGTCGTGCGGCATTTGACTGACTCTCACTCTGAGTCTGAAGCTACGGTTGAGCCATGGAGGGAACGCATTTTGGACTGGACAGTGGAACTGCGTGACCGTGACCTGCTGCCAGTGCCTACTTTAATAACAGGGCAAAAGGGGCATCTGCACGGGGCCCACTGACAGCTTTTTGATTTTTTTTTAAACTTTTTTATTTTTATTTTTTTGAAAATATTTTATTTGATTTTCATGTTAAACAAGCGATAACAGTATAACAACAAATAAGAACAGAGAAAGAACATTGTACCTGCAGATTACTTTAGGCCTGGCTGATAGATGGTAAATCAAATGCTCAGACTCAAAGGATCCCCCACACCAATGATCAGGACAGAGACTCTGTCAGAGAGAATGCTGGTAAGAATCATGGCTCCAGCTTTATTACTGTTTGCTTGGTGGGGTTTTTACACTGTCTACCTTCTGACTTATTTTGTAGCAGTTTCTCCTCCCTTTCCTTAACAATTATTAACTCTTTGAGCTTTAACTCCTTGACTCTTTCTGAATTTTAACAGTTGAGGTGTTATACATGGAATTGCCATCCAACTGTGAATTCAGGGGGTATTATACATGGAATTGCCCTTGTGCCATCCTACTGTGAATTCTGGGGGGTATTATAATTGGAATTGCCTTTGTGCCATCCTACTGTGAATTCTGCGGGTATTATACATGGAATTACCTCTGTGCCTTCCTACTGTGAATTCAGGGGGTATTATACATGGAATTGCCTCTGTTCCATCCTACAGTGAATTCTGGGGGTATTATACATGGAATTGCCTCTGTTCCATCCTACAGTGAATTCTGGGGGTATTATACATGGAATTGCCCTTGTGCCATCCTACTGTGAATTCTGGGGTATTATAGATTGAATTGCCTCTGTGCCATCCTACTGTGAATTCAGTGGTATTATACATTCAATTGTCTCTGTGCCATCCTACTGTGAATTCTGGGGTATTATATATGGAATTGCCTCTGTGCCATCCTACTGTGAATTCAGGGGTATTATACATTCAATTGTCTCTGTGCCATCCTGCTGTGAATTCTGGGGGTATTATACATGGAATTGCTACTGTGTCCATCCTACTGTGAATTCTGGGGGTAAAATACATGGAATTGCCTCTGTGCCATACTTCTGTGAATGCTGGGGCTATTATACATGGAATTGCCCCTGTGCCATCCTACTGTGAATGCTGGGGGTGTGTATATGTGTGTAATTGCTACTGTGTCCATCCTTCAGTTTTTATATTTTAATTGGGGGGTGGGCCCTTGAGATAAGGTTTCCTGGTTGGCCCCAGGCACCTCAGTCCGACACTGACTAGGGGTAGGCAGAAGACGCTTATAAGGTACCTGCCAAGCACTCCCTTATTGTTGCACCCTGGGAAGGTGCCTCTTCTGTCTACCCCTAGTTCCGGCCCCGTGTTGTCATGGTTTGTTGTATTGACGAGTCAACTAAGTTTAAAGGAGAAATTCATTTGCGATCACTGTACACCTCAAATTACCAACGGTAATGAGTGGAAAAAACAGAAAACTTTAAATAATATAGTGCAGTACCTCAAATAATATTCACACCCATGATATTAAGAAGAGTTTAAATCAATGTGCCCCTTCTGATAGGTGTAACAAGTGAAGTGATTGAGGTTATCACATGTGCAATAATTATGTACAAGAGGGATTCAACGCGCATGCGTTCGCTTCCAAAAATCTCTGAAATGTATCCTTGTCATTGTTACTGTTTTTATGGCTATTACTGGTATGTACTCGTTTTTGTTTCAAATTTCTCTTTCTGACTTTAGAAATAAACAGAGAGAGAAGACACTATTTTGGCCAAACTGTATGACAAAGTTGTAAAAATTGGGGATAAAGTAATTGTACCTGAAAATGTAAATCTTTTACCACATTTTGAATTGCATAAAGGTTTCTTATACAGAATATACAAGAGTATACAAACAGGAGGTTTCAAAACAACTGATAGTTTCTAGGGAGCTAATAAGGGCTGTGTTTAACTGGGCTCATATATTTCCCTGGGGAGGGCATAAACCTTGCATCTCCTTGCAGGGTTTTTCTGGCAAGGGATTTACAGAGATGTAAATACTTATAGTACTGCATGCCCAGATCAGCCACCCAGCCAAAGAGAACCAAAACCTCCTTCTTTATTAAGTATCCCCAATAACAAGGGTTTGGGCTCACATCTTCCCACCGGTAAAGGTGCAAGAAGTCCCCAGGTATCTGGGGGTCAGAAGCCCACAGTTAGGGGCAGATTTACTAAGCTCGAGTGAAGTGAATTTGAATGTAAAAAAAATCGAATTTTGAAGACCATCGAATTGGTCAAATTCGATTGAATCGAATGATTCGAACAATTCAAAGTAAAAATCATTCGACTTTTCGACCACTTTAAACCTACCGAGGTGTAATGTTAGCCTATGGGGACCTTCCCCAGCACTTTTCTAAAAATTTTTTGATCGAATAAAAATCCTTAGATCGATTGATTTTTACTTTGATCGTTCGATCGAAACATTTGCGCTAAATCCTTCAAATTCGATATTCAAAGGACTTAACTTTGAGGGTCGAATTCAAGGGTTTATAAATGTGCCCCTTAGGAGGAAATGCATAAGATCGCCAACCCTTTTTTCTTTAGGGTCAATTTTCTTCCCAGACAAGGGTTGGGGAGCTGCAAAAGTAATGGCTGCCTGCAAACAGGGGAGGTATGTAGCAGACTGACGTGCTACTAAATAACCAACTGGGTCCGATTAGCCTAAGGTGGCTAAACAGCACTCCTTAAAACCCCGGCTGGTCAGTCTCTCAACAGAACTAGCTGGGAGAGACAGGAAAAGAGTGTCTAGGATCTTGACACAGAGGATCCTATGTGCCTGCGCACACAGCGCGTGGAAGGTCTTTAACTGCACTCAGCAAACATGACTACATATTGGAGTCATTAAGACATTTGTCTGATGTGAATTGTTACAAACTACTTACCTTTAACCCTACAAAGAAATTCCAGGTAGAAATTGATGTTCTTATTAAAACATTTTACTCAATAATATTATCGATAAAAAGACCAGTGAATACTTGCATGTTGATTCTCCTAAAATCCAAATTTTTCATCATTTTCCCAAAATTCATAATAAAGGCAGACCTCCTTTGGGTAGAACGATTGTTGCAGGGATAATAAGATCACTATCTCCAACCTCTAGTTCTAAGGCTACCAAGCTATTTGAGGGATAGCAGTCATGTGTTACACATCTTTGAACATTTGAAATGGCAACCAGGCTTCAAGTAGGCCTCAATTGATGTTACCTCATTATACTCTTGCATACCCCATAATTTAGGTATTACAGCTATAAAGTACCACCTTTACCAATATAGTTCATATGACAACAACACTGTTACTTTTATTTTGGATTCTATACTGTTTCTGCTCACACACAATTACTTTCTTTTTGATCACAAGTATTATCTTCAATGCTGTGGCACGACAATGGGTGCTAAGTTTGCTCCTTCTTTTGCAAACCTATACCTTGGTTGGTGGGAGGACCAGATAATTTTTCATGACTCAAACACATACAAAGATTGTATCATTTATGATGGGCGCTATATAGATTATATTCTATTAGTTTGGTCAGGCACAAGATTTTATTTCTCACATTAACGGTAATAATTTAAATTTAAAGACATTACACTCATATTTGTAAGTGATAATGTTTCTTCAACACTTTATCGAAAAGACTGTGTGGGTAACACAATTTTGCATGCCCATTCTTCCCATCCAGTTCACCTTATTAAAAGTATACCATATAGCTAGTTTTTGAGACTTCGAAGAATATGTTCTACCTCTGATGAATTTGTAACACAATCTTGCCTGTTACGTGACAGTCTTCTAGATAGTATATAGTATGGGTAATTTGATTGTAGCCTTTTCTAAAGCCTTACATAAAAAATGAGGTGATCTATTAAAGAAATATAGGTTCAATTCTGACCGTAATCCTACTAATTGCCTTTCTCCCACTTATCTAATATACAAAAGAAGAATGACTTTGAAACGTTGTCTTGTGTTTTGACAATAGTGCTCAATTCAAACAAATCAGACACATTATTAATAAGAATCTAGCCATTCTTCACACAGACCCGACATTAGACAAAATCTTAGGACCAAAATGTCGTTTTGTCTCCAGACACTCCAAAAATATTGGAGATCTTCTATCCCCAAGTCTCATACAAAGCTCTGAATTTACTCATAACACTTGGTTAAACACAAAGGGCATAAATGTGGAGCTCGTAAGTGTATCACATGCAACTATGTTAATAGAACTACAACCTTTCTGTCCTCCAGATCTAATAAAACATATAATATCAGACAATACATCAATTGTAATTCTAAAAATGTTGTATATCTTATTACAAGCAAAAAATGCCTCCAACAATATGTAAGGCTCTCATACACACGGAGCAGTCGCTCATACACACAAAAGCCTCTTCTCCAGCACCTAAAGTTACCCCCTCCCTCTTGTACTCACTTTGCCTGGGCTTCGTCAAGGCTCTGGTCAGTGATAGTCATGATCTGTTGCAATATGTCGCCGACATCCAGCTTCCTGGGCTCCCCATTGTCTGTTGGGGGGTCATGTTTAGGATGAGGAGTGAGAGTTTGAGTCCCCCATGGATGGGGAGTCCTGGAATCCCCACCCCCCTGGCCTGCATCAGCCTGCCTTGTTCATCTATCTGAGCAGCAACAGCGATGGATCGCTCTCCTGTTTTAATGTGTGTGTGTCCCTCAGCTCTGTCTCCCCTGTCCTTCATAGTATGCTCCTTCTCCTGCACCGAGTCCCGTCTCTCTATTGATCGCTTCCACCATGCGATTTGAATAACCAGTATCCTCGTCTCCCAGCAGCACCAATGTGGCCAGTGCGGAGCGTGCCTGCGGTGATGTCACACGCAGCGCGCACACTGTTCAGACTCCAGCAGCCAGACCAGAGTAGCTGCGGGGGGAGGGGGCATGTCCAGCGGCACCGTGACCTTCCTCGCGACGTTAACCAAGGCAACAGATCGTTTCGTGCTGGGCCGCATGGATCTCCATCCCAGAGTTTATATGTAAACTACTTGAGGGATATATGTAATCTGTAACCATGTTGTGGATTGGCCTTTCTTCTGTAACCATGTTGTTCTTGATTGGTCCTTTTCCATAAAGATGGATACAATGTTCCCGAGGGGAATGAATGAACATTGGAGCCTTATTCCCTTTTTATGATTATGAATTGCTTTTATTGTTTCTTTACAGATACTGAAGATTTTCCTTTCTAGAATAATACGTTGCTAAGTAACTTGCATTATAGAAACCAGGTCATGGTAAGAGCTTACTATAAATATGATTTAAAGTTGCGCCAAGGTTTTTTGCAGGTAAGCTCTTAATAGAGCAGTTCCTGATTGTTCCTAAAACAGAGATATTATGTTGCTTTTAAATTTTGTAACTTTTTAAACTGTCTTTTATCCAGTGATATTTCTCACGAAGGTTATTTATCTACATTACACAATTGGACTGTGCACATCTATTCATCACTATGAACTATTTATTAAGAGAATTTAGAGGAATCTATTTAACGCCGTTAACAAGGCTTTAAGAGTTTATTGGCTCATTTATGGAATTGGTTGGTGTAGCTTTTGGTGTGGTACTATAAAGTTGTTTGTTATACACTTGTTTGATACACTTGAAAAAGGGCCTTGGTGCCCGAACCATGTCATGTGGATACACAATAAATGTTATATGCAGTTATCCTGCCGACAGCATGTGATTCCCATACCCTGATATAGACTGTAACTACTATGAGGAGGCCAGGGATGGAGCTTCCAGGGAACTGCTACGTCTGGCTACTTATAAAGTACGGCTAATGAGTGTAAATTTATTATTGGGAATGGTGCTACTACCCTGGGAACAGTTTCATCTTGCTCCTAAGTAGAACTAACGTCAGCTGCAAGCAGTTCTGAGTATCTAGGATTCAATGCTACACACTAGCCCTTGCTTTTACCTCAGCTCAATATTATGGAGGTCCTAAATATTTCTCTATACAAGAGGACACCTTCCCTGCAGTCTTCTGCTGCTAAATGCTAGAAAATAGATTCCCCTCTGGATCAAAGATAGCTATTAAACATGCAGATTCATCCAGCATCAGATAGCTAAGAGAGAGCTAGAGATCTTGGCCTTTGTTTTTATTTCATTACATAGTGAAATGTTATCTAATTATATCTGAATATAATCTGCATAAAATGATATTTAGAGCCAAATGGCTAGGTCAAGTCTCTTAAAGAAAGATAGGCTTATTTATAAAGATGTGTACAATAATTCTTACCAAAAAAGGTGTACACAATGGTATGTGATATTTATATTTTTCCAGATTTTACCCATCACCATTTCTGAAATCAGGAATCAGAACTAAAAAGTCATATTTTCATAACTGGACCTCAGAGCTGGTAAGTGTGTAAGTTTTACAGGTGTCTATTTTAATTCACTACAGGAATTTACACAATAATTTCTCATCTAAAAAAAAGGTGATGCACTCAAAATCATTTTGTGGCTTTTGTTCTCTGCACAATAATTTTTTGAAGGTACTTTGGGTACACCGCATGAAATTGTTAGAGTGCATCATCTTTTTTTCTACTTCTGGATTACATTCATGTTGAGTCATGTGACTATAAGAGGATAGCACCAACAAGGAACTTCAATAAGTGCTTCTACTAATCCTATTGATCTGTCTTTTACACAGCACATCATTATTCTGTTCTGTTTTGGTGCAAATTCTGTTGATTTCTGTGCAACATTATCCAAATATGACCGTACCTCAATAAAACCCTTATTCAGACACTTACTGTTTCCTGCCTTGACTCATTGGCTCCAAATCACCTCTCAAATCAATAACACTCACATTCAAGGCCCTTAATAATGAAACCCCTCCCTATATTTCATCTCTAATCTACAAATACACTCCTTCACGAAACCTACGCTCTGCTTCTGATCTTCGCCTCACTTCTCCTCTGGTCACTTCTGCCCATTCTCGTCTACAAGACTTCTCTCGGGCTTCTGCTTTTCTCTGGAACTCTCTGCCACAAGCTGTCAGACTTTCTCCTTCCTTCCAAACTTTCAAGTGCTCCTTAAAGACCCATCTGTTTAAAGAGGCCTATTCGATGTACCTTAATTAATCATTGCTGTATCAAAAATGACAAATTGTTTATACAATCCTAATGTCTCAATTGTACCCTAACCTTTTAGTTTGTAAACCCTATTGTATTCTGTAATCCTTGTCTGTTATCCACCATTTATTCCCTGTTTGCTATAACTGCAGTAAAGCACTGCGTATCTTGACAGCGCTATATAAATAAATGATGATGAAATGATGATGATTAACACTCCGTTATATAACAAAATATAAATAAAGGCGATGATGACTGAGTGACACTGCCTAGTTACATATCACATGTTCCCAAAAATCCCCAGACCCTCCCCATTTCATAACTCTGATTTCAAAATAAACCCCACCCACCACTTCATCCCATTCTGACTACAAAATGTTTCTGTCTCTGGAACTCCCTGCCTCAAGCTATCAGACTCTTCCTGTCCTTCTGAATCTCCCTAAAGACCCACCTGTATAGAGAAGAATACTCCTTGCATCATGAGATATCAACTTATCATAAATCACCAATTGTTTTCATCTTCCTTCTGTTTCAAATGTACCATAATTCATTAGATTGTAAACCCTTGTTGGCCCTTTGACTCTATTTTTCACTCTGAATCCCTTGACTCTCCTCAATTAAGGATGCCCATAAGCAAAGTAAAGTTTGCCAGGAGCACAAAGCAGACAGGATTTGTGTTAGTGGAACATGTTTGAAACTACAATGAAAATGTATGTTTCCAAATGCAAGGATTCTGAGAGCTGGAGGTGCTGGTGCTGGAGGGAAAATATGATGTGATTGGTGTGGCTGAAACATGGCTGAATGAGTCACATGACTGGGCAGTTAATATCAGTGGCTATACTTTGTTTTGGAGGGACAGAGGCAATAGAAAAGGAGGAGGTGTATGTCTGTATGTTTGGCAGGATTTAAAAAGCGTATATAAAGGAGGAGGTGATGTTAGAAAATGAGGTGCAAGAAGTCTTATGGGTGGAGTTCTTCACCAATTGTAAAGAGTCCAGCAAATTATAGACCCCCTAATATAAGTGGGAAGCAGGCTAAGTTCCTGAAGCAAATAGAAAAGGCTACTAGTTTGGGTAAAGTAATGATAGTGGGGGTTTCAGTTACCCAGATATGGACTGGAGCAAAAGTACTGCCAGATCAGTTAATGGGAACATGTTTATAAACTTGTTGCATGACAATTTTATGGCAATTGTTGTCGAAGAGCCAACCAGAAAAAATACTTTTCTGGATTTAGTGATCTCAAATGACCCAGAACTTATAGCAAATGTGCAAGTCATTTAACCCCTGGGTAATAGTGACCATAATGTTATATCATTTATCATGTCGGGCGCAAAAGCGTTTGATACAGTTCCCCACAAATGACTGCTTTCTAAACGAAGGTCTGTTGGGCTTAATGAATTTGTTTGCACATGGATAGGAAACTGGCTACAGGATCGGGTACAGAGGGTGGTTGTTATTGGTACATTCTGTATTTGGAGTAAGGTTCTTAGTGGGGTCCCTCAGGGCTCAGTATTGGGTCCACTTTTATTTAACTTGTTCATTAATGACTTAGGGAAGGGTATTGTAAGTAAAAACTATCTAGCCCAATTATTTGCATCCATGATGTGGCATCCTTGCAACAGGATCTTGACAAACTGGCAATCTTGGGCAGTTAAGTGGCAAATAAGATTCAATGTTGATAAATGGAATGTCATGCACCTGGGATGTAAAAATATCCAAGCCACTTATACCCTTATTGGGACTGCACTAGGCAAATCCATTATGGAAAAAAACATTGGAGTCCTTGTAGATGATAAACTTGGCTGTAGCAAGCAATGCCAGTCAGCAGCATCAAGGGCAAATAAGGTCTTGAGCTGTATTAAAAGGGGCATAGACTCACGGGAGGAGGGGTCATTTTTCCACTGTATAGAGCACTTGTAAGGCCCCATCTAGAATATGCCATACAGTTTTGGTCTCCAGTGCGCAAACAAAACATTATTAAATTAGAGAGGGTAACTAAGCTGGTAAAAACTATGGAATATCTTAGCTATGAGGAAAGACTGGCCAAATTGGGGATGTTCACGCTTGAGAAGAGGCGCTTAAGGGGTGATATGATAACTATGTATAAATATATATGGGACTTGCATAATAATCTCTTTAATGCTTTATTTACCAGTAGTTCTTTCCAGCTGACACAAGGTCACCCATTCCGACTAGCAGAAAAGAGGTTCCGCCTAAATATTTGGAAGGGTTTTTTTTACAGTGAGAGCTGTGAAGATGTGGAATTGTCTCCCTGAATCAGTTGTACAGGCTGATATATTAGATAGCTTTAAGAAGGGGTTGGATGGTGTTTAGCAAGTGAGGGAATACAGGGTTATGGGAGATAGCTCATAGTACAAGTTGATCCAGGGACTGGTCCGATTGCCATTTTGGAGTCAGGAAGAATTTGTTTCCCCCTCTGAGGCAAATCTGAGAGGCTTCAAATTGGGTTTTATCCTTCCTCTGGATCAACTAGCTGAGTGTTAAAAGGTTGAACTTGATGGACATGTGTCTTTTTTCAACCAAACTTACTATGTTACTATGTTAATATACATGTGCACTATAACAATGGAAATACTTAGATCCAAGAAATAAAAAATCTCATCATATATTAAAATGTATTTGAGATTGGGGCAGAAAGCTAGATGGATTGATTGTTTCCTTTTTCTGAATTTTATACAGTGAAACCTCAATTTTACATCGCCTCGTTTTTATTTTTTCCCTCATTTTAAATTGTTGTTTTGTGGCTCCACCTATATATTATACATAATACATTTCCCTGATTTTACATATTCCTGGATGTTACACCATTTTTTTCTCTTCCCCTGAAAAAAGGTAAAATTGGGATTCTACTGTATTATTATTGACTATTACAGCCGTGAACAAAGAGCTCTCTTACAGGGCCCTTTTACTTATCATTTTATCAATTCATCACATAAGCAAGACCAGTATGTCTGAGATCTCTAATTTAAGTGGAATGTGGATATTGATGGTATTTTTAGTAATACCATTTTGACCTCGTGTAAGACAAAACTCAGTAAAGGAAAACCTTTAGTAATAGTCAGGCAATTTATTCTTACATAATACAACATAACAGTTTTGTCTGGGTAAGCTGTTGGAGTAACACACAGAATGTCAGCCAAGGACTTACCAAAGACCCACCTCTTGGTCCAGGCATTATATAGCTTTCAGAAGGCTTTTACAATAATTGTGACAAGGGTTTCACGGAAATACCATACATAGTCTGTCTCCTCCTTGTACAATTAATGTCTAAATGATTTACTTAGTCTTACATGTTATCAAAGGAATGTTGTAACATACTGTGCCTAGCTCCAACGGTCCACAGCCTCGCAATCAGCTATCGGCTAACCAAGGCCATTGTGGTATTTCCAGTAATTTGAGCAGCACTTCAGTAGAAAGGGGCCCCAACAGACAGACTGGCATTATACTGACACTCTGGAATTTAAGTAACAGAGTGATGATCTTTTATTTGTATGGCCTAGTATAAGCTATATGAGTGACCATTGTCCACAGTAGACCCTTAGTCCTTATAGTCCATCCTGCCTTGGGCCTTATAGCGTTATGGCATCATAGAGGGTGGGGGTGACAAATATCAACCCTCTGACACTAGCCATTCGTCCGTCATAGGAATTGGACCGTTCCAGATATTTTTATAATTACAATATCCAACAACTTGAACAGTCCAATTTTTATTAATGAAAACAAACTCAAACTTCTCAAGTTCTTTGTCACGTATGGCAAACCCAAACTCGGGTGGAAGTGATTGGACTCTGACTCTGATCTAGGCTTTTCTGTCTATAACATCCAACCTTTGGCATCAGGGCTAGACTTCAGGTAATTGGGTGCTGACAGGTATTTTCTCACAAGAATCTAGAGACTTCCACAGGGACAAGAGAGGGAGCCAAACATATAATGTAGGGAAAGAGTATGTAAGGAAAGAACTAGACATATTTAGGCAGGATGAATCAGTACCTAATAGACGTGAGACAAATTTGAAGTCAGGAACAAGCTGGGGTCAAAACAAGGAAACAAAATAATGAACAAGACCAGGGAAAAGGGGACCAGAAAAGGAATCAGAGCATCTAGGAACAAGCAAACGTACCTACTAAAAGCAACGAATGAGCTCAGAATGGGGATTTATATAGCCAGACTGATGGCTAACTCTGAGCATTTGTGGCCAGATTAACAACAGCTGAATTCAGTATGGCTACCTGAAAACTAAAGGAGAACACAGCGTAAAGCTAAGAGCCTGGCTGTCTGCTTAGATAAAGCAGCAATAATGCAGACTACGTAGCAAACAGCAGGTCACTGGCTCAAATCCAGTCAAGATGTTACAGTACATTGGATCAGTATGTCTTTACATATGTATATAAAAATGCATCTTCATAAACTATTTCAGAATCTGTTTCTTGAATTTACCATATACTGCCCTGGTAGCAGACCAAACCTGTTTATTTCTCAAGCTGTACACTATTGGATTTAACATTGGAACAAGACCAACATAAAGAAAAGGAATCAGTCTGTCTAGTTCCTGAGAATCTTCTGAATTAGGTTTCACATACAAGCCAAGGGATGTCCCAAAGAACAGTAATACAACTGTGAGATGAGAGGAACAGCTTGAGAAAGTCTTGAGCCTGACAGCCATGGATTTTAACTTTAAGATGGTTGCGATGATGTAAACATAGGATGCTAGAGTGAATGTAAGAGGAAGAAACCCAATGACAACAGCTTCAACTGATATTAATGTCTGAATATGTGCGGTATTGCTGCAGGAGAGCCCTAACATAGTTTTAGTATCACAATAGATGTAATTCAGATCATGTGATTTACAGAATGATAGAGCAGATAATAGAAAACAGTAACAAATGCCATTACAGACATACAAAATCCATGGAGTTGCTACCAGGATGATACATAGCTTTGGGCTCATGATGAGGTAGTAACGCAAAGGAATACAAATAGCCACAAAACGATCAAATGCCATGACTGCCAGTAAGAGAAAATCGGTATCAACACACATTGTAAACATAAATACCTGTGTTAAACATGCATTAAAAGAAATACTGTTGTCCCCAGTAATTGTGATGGCTATCAGCTTTGGCAGAATAGCAGAAACAAACATAATGTCCTGGACTGCCAGGTTGCACAGAAAGAAATACATGGGAGTGTGTAATCTGTAATCTAAATATACAAGTATAATAATAAACAGGTTTCCAAGCATGGTTAGTAGGTATATTAGCAAAATGACAATGAAAATAATATGAGTGTCTATTCCACAGCTGGAGAATGCAATGAGATGAAACTCCTTCCCCGTTGTATAATTCTGTTCATTTTTCATTCTGCTGGCTTTATTGAGAGAGACAGAGAGAGAGAGAGAGAGAGAGGGAGAGAGAGAGAGAGAGAGAGAGAGAGAGAGAGAGAGAGAAATAAAACAGATCATGACATCAGTACTGATATTTTATTCTTTGGTAAATAACTTTAATAAATAACCTTAGTAATAGATTTTTGGAACAGAAACAGAGGGTGACATTTTTGGTGGGGAGGCTACATGACCTTTTGAAGAAATTGTACAGAAGATTTCTATGAAGGCCACCAAAACCACACATATGGTAAATAATATGTTTCTTATCACCTTCTTCTGAGCTGTCACTTGGCAGATTTGTTACAGCTGGTTGTAACCCTTAGTACTACACAATTTGTTCTCTCTTAGAAGAAAGATGAATTTGGATGTTTTCAGGAAGATTCAGCTTTGCATCTGCACTTGGACTTTTTTGATTGTTTGAAATTTCTTTAGAAACGTACTGCTGCTGTCTTTGTAAGCACAGACGTTTCAAAAAGAACTGAAGCACTGTAACAACTGCATTTAATGCTACTTTAGTCCCTTTGGGATGTTATTCAGTCCCATATGTGTTAATTAACGGAATGTTTTTCCTAGTCATTATGTGACCAAATTAAATGCTTTCATAGTTTAACCTTCTTTGCTGTTATTCCAAATAACAACAAAAACAGATTATAATTTACAACATATACATTTCCAAGGTATAATTACAAGGCAGTGGTTCCCAAACTGTGGGGGCAGCCTGTCGGGCAGCTAAGGTGTGATTTGGGAAAATACCTACTTACATTGTTAAGAAAAAAGCCAGTTTGAAGATCAAATAGTGTGAGACTTGGGATAAACACTATGAAAAAACAATATGTTGTCACAGGGTTGGGGCAAGCCCTAGGCAGGTGCCTCTTCTGCCTTACCCCTAATTTCACCCCTGTGTTGTTATAGTTTGTTTTATTGACGAGCCAACTAAGTTTAAAGGAGAACTAAAGCCTAACTAACGGAGTAGGCTTGAAATGTTATGTGTTAGGCTTCTGTACTAGCCCAAGGCAACCACAGCCCTTTAGCTATAACAATTTGTGTCTGCAAAGATGCCCCAGTAGCTCCCCATCTTCTTTTCTGCTGAAACCAAACCAAGAGAAAAGGCTTAGTTTAAAGTTTAAGAACAACAAGAATAAATCAGAGCTTTAGTGAAACAGCAGTAAACCGATACCAGCTTGGGCAATACTAAACAGTCCTGACAAAAATCTGAAGGGGTTTTCATGGCAGAACCCTGTGTTCTCCAAATTCCCTCATAAGAGAGATAACTTTTGGTAGAGAGGTTGTAGTTTTTGTTATGCACAGTAGTAGGTCACCTGGAAAGGCCCCACATTTAAACTCCCGTCCAGCTGCTATTATGCCGGATATGTCAATACCATGTCTAAAATGTGCAAGCGATGTTTCCATAACAAGTATAAAAAGAATTGGTGAGCGAGGGCAACCCTGTCTAGTCCCATTTGAAATTACCAGTTTAGGTGACAGGGTGCCATTGACTCTAATCCTTGCCGTGGGTACGTCATATAAAGCCATTATTTTCCGTATCATTACAGGGCCTATACCAAAGCCAACCAGTGTCATAAAACGCCCTTTATGCCTTGTTTCTGTACATATTTTATTAATGATATGACTTTTGCCGTATTGTCCTTTCCCTCTCGTTTAGGTATGAACCCTGCTTGGTCTATGTGAATCATTTCTGGTATCTCTTGATTCTATTGCTTATCACCTTTGCATACAATTTCATATCTATGTTGATCAAGGAAATGGGTCTATAGCTAGGGCACAATTGGGGATCCTTTCCTTGTTTCGGGATAATGGTAATGTGCTTCCTGGGCCTGTGGATGGAAGACTTTTTTGGGGGTAATATTGTTAAAATATCTCAGAAGCAATGGGATTATACCCTTTTTAAATGTCTTATAAAAGACTGCTGTGTATCCATCAGGTCCATGGCTTTTCCCAGAAGGTAGGGAATCTATACATTCCTTAATTTCCTTAGCTTCAAAGGGAGCTTCTAACATTTGGGTTTTATCTGGGGTTAGTTTGTTTAGCTCCGCTTCTTGGATAAAGTTTTTTATTTTGTTAATTGTTTCAGCGTTAGGAGGGCCATTTTTTAATTTGTACAGTGTTTGGTAGTATTCCTGGAATGCTTCTTGCTATGCCTTTAGTGTCGTAACATACTGTGTTTTCTTTGTTTTTAAAATTTGCATTTGGGGTTGGATTTTTTTAATTAATTTAGCGAAGTGTTTGTTACATTTGTCGCTTGATTCATAAAACTTCTGTTTCGTTCTCATATAAGCTTTATGTACTTTCTGGGGCTCTTAACTGCATCCTCTTGCTTTCTAATGTAACTAGTGTTTTTTGGGCTATGTTCTCTTTATGTGATTGTTCTAAAGCTGTTATTTCTTTCACTAAAGTGCTAATCTCCTTGTCTTTTTCTTTTTTTAGTTTGCTTCCCAAGGCAATCAATCTGCATTTCAAGACACATTTCATGGTTTCCCAGATTGTCGCCGGGGATGTCTTGGCTACATTGTTTGTTTGAAGTGTTAGATCTATCCATGTTTGAATCTGTTGTTTCCTGCTCTCTGTATGTAACTCATTAAGACGCCATGTAAATTCTGCCTTAAGCGTTTAAGGAATTAAAAATTTTGCGATGACAGGCGAATGATCTGACAAAATAGAATTACTAATGTCTGCAGTTGTAAAGTCTTTTTCAACTGCATCTCTGACAACCCTTTTTTTACCTCTTTTAAACCTCTATATGAGATATTTGTTTTTCCAGATGATAAATCCGTTAAAGGATTGAGCGTCATGTTGAAATACCCTCCCAAGATAAGAAACCCTTCATTGCAATCATCTAATATTTTTAAGAAGTGTTTTAGATACGCCACTCGTCCTTTTTTGGGTACATACACTGTAACTTTCACAGCGGGAAGCCGCTGTAATGGGAGTAAGTCTCAAACTTTGTAGTGGGTGTGGTGGAAACCCAGGGAAATAGCCACAAACAATTGGAGCAGGCATGGTGAATTTGCAGGTTTTAATGGAAAGGAAGATAAACACAGGAACAGGTCAAAACAAAGTCTTTACCAGGCAGGCAAGGAAAGCTGAAACAAAATCACAGGAACAAAAACTTTGTGCGATTCCTAGTTCCAGACAAATTCACAATGACTCAGCCCTGAGCAAAGCTCAGGGTGGGTTTATAAAGGACACCTGATTAGAAAATACAAATCACATGAGGGTAACAAGAAGGGAGGAGACCAGGGAGGAGACAAACTGGAAACAGACAGAAAAACAGAACAACAACAACCGGACCAGCCCCAAGAGCCTCCTGTGTCTCACTCAGCAAGTGCACCAAATTGAAAAACCAGTCAACCACCGGGCGATCCCAAAGTCGGATAGTCCCCATCTTTTTAATGCAATTACAGGGACCCAGAATGGGGGCATCTACAGGAACCACCGGCACGGGAACTGGCACTGAGGCTGAAAACGGCTGGGCTACTGGCACAGGAACTTGGACTGGCTGGGAAGCCATCACAGGAGCACGGACTGGCTGGGAAGACATCACTGGAGCATGCACTGGCTAGGAAGCCATCACAGGAGCACAGACTGGCTGGGAAGCCACCTCAGGAGCACAGACTGGCTGGGAAGCCATCACTGGAGCTGACAGGTCCTCAGGCCCAGAGGCCAGGGCAGAAAGGTCCAAAGGCCCGGGCAGAAGGGTCCTCAGACCCGAAGGCCAGGGCAGAAAGGTTCTCAGGACCGGAGGCCAGGGCAGAAAGGTCCACAGGCCCGGAGGCCAGGGCAGACATTAGCTGGGAAGCCAGCACGGAAACGGACACAGGCTGGGAAGCCAGTTGCCAGAGAAGATTCACTGGAGCTGTGAGCAGCAGCTGCTGCAGGATAGGCCCCTCTGGAGCTGTGAGCAGTGGCTGATGCATGGAAGACCCCCCCCTGGAGCTGTGAGCAGCGGCTACTGCAGGATAGGCCCCTCTGGAGCTGTGAGCAGCGGCTGCTGCAAGGAAGGAAGAGCAGTCACAGGAACTGAAGCAGACTGTAAGTATGGAGCGGACATGGGAACTGAAGCAGACAGCAAGCATGGAGCTCACACAGGAACTGAAGCAGACTGCAAGCATGGAACTGACACAGGATCTGAAGCAGAGTTTTGCTGAACTGCATCCAGCTTGTCAGAAAGTAAATGCAGACTTTGAATAATATAGTCCTGCTTCCTCTCATGTACCTCTAGGAGAAGGAGGGTAGAAATTAACATCTCAGTGGTCAGCGGAGCAGTGGTAACCTGACCTTTGGCCTCATCTTCCCCGTCCCAAGGGAGTTGTAGTTCAACAACGGGACTTGAAGGCATGGAGGGCTTTCCCATAGTCATTCTGTAAAGTTCACAGTGGGAAGCCGCTGTAACAGGAGTAAGTCTCACATTTGGGAGTGGGTGTGGTTGAAGCCCAGGGAAATAGCCACAAACAATTGGAGCAGGGATGGTTAATTTGCAGGTTTTAATTTAACTGAAGATAAACACAGGAAAGGAAAGCTGAAACAAAATCACAGGAACAAAAACTCTGGAACTAGGAATCACAGGAACAAGGACTCTGGAATTAGGAATCACAGGAACAGAGAAATTCAAACACAATGACAATGACACGCCCTGAGCAAAGCTCAGGGAGGGGTTTATAAAGGGAAGGTGATTAGGAAATACAAAACACATTAGGGTTACAAGAAGGGAGGAGACAAACTGAAAACAGACAGAAATACAGAACAACATCAGGGCCAGCCCCAAGAGTCTCCTGTGGCTTACTCAGCAAATGCACCGAATTAAAACACCCGTCCCCAGAGTTCAATTCCAAGCTGGTCCTTACATACACATTTCCTATTGTGCATGGTTGATCAGCTAGTTTCCCATTTATTATAACGTAGCGCCCTTCTTTATCTGTAATTGTGTCTAAGTGTTTAAATGGGAGATCTCTATGAATTAGGGTTAAAACTCAAGATTTTTTTATGGGGTTATTGCCAAGAAACCTATGAGGATATTGTTGTAGCTTTAACATTGGGATATGATTTACTTTAAAATGCCTGAATCATCACAATTTTTGCTTTGTATTTCACACACTCATGAAACATCTGAGCTCTTTTGACTCATTTAGCCCATTCACATTAAATGAGAGAATTGTACAATCCATATTTGGATCTTTAGCCATATTTACATATCAGGGTATGAATCCTGAACCAACTTTTCAGCTTACACTTGTTGTCACCTTGTGGAGTGGGGAAATACAATGGGAAGAGGTGATAAGGTACTTGGGGGGTAGCCTTCAAGGGGTGGGTAGGCAAGGCAGGGGGTAATTGTTGTGGCAGTAGACTGATTGGGGATTGTCCCCTTGGCTGTGGAGGTGTTATAGCGGCTTGGGCACAATGCACGCTAAGTATGAGGGTGGGTGGTTGAGTAGAGGGCTGGTAGTGCATTAATGAAGTTCAAGTATTTACAACTCCACCGACCCCCAACAGTCATGTTATTTAAACTTATAATAATAAAATGGGGTATAGTACATTTTTGGAAGAAACATATAATAACCATGTATCTCTAGAACCTTGAAAACGGACTAAAACCTTTAATCAAATATTGTGAACATCAATAAATGTAACTCAAAATGTCCATAGCAAGTCCATTCAGATCAAATCAGATCAAATTCTGCACAATAATTTTTTGGAGGCACTTTGGGTACACCGCATGTGCATCATCTTTTTTTCTACTTCTGGATTACATTCATGTTGAGTCATGTGACTACAAGAGGATAGCACCAACAAGGAACTTCAATAAGTGCTTCTGCTAATCCTATTGATCTGTCTTTTACTCAGCACATCATAATTCTGTTTTGGTGCAAATTCTGTTGATTTCTGTGCAACATTATCCAAATATGACCGTACCTAAACTTAGATAAAACTAAAACCATTATTCACTCACTTATTGTTTCCTGCCTTGACTCATTGACTCCAAATTGTCACGACCGGCACCCAATACCAGAACAAGTGCCAAGCACCCTGGTCTCAGCTCGGCTTCACCAGTAGTGTGACCACCGTTGGGCTTCTGGAGTAGCCCTCAGCTTACTTGGGTGCCACCTGGACTTAACGAGAGGTGCAAGGCGAGATGTTCTGGCTGGCAAAGGGGCACGGCTGTTAGCAGAGTCTTTTGGGCCGAAGGTCACGGTACAAATGGAGCAGGCAAGAGAATCGTCAGACAGGCAAGGTCGAGGCAGGCAGATATCAAGAATCGTCAGGCAGGCTAGGGTCAAACTGGGTTGTCAATCAAGGGGTTAAGCAGGAAGAGTTGTCGTAGGCAGGCGAGGGTCAGGATACAGAATGCAGAATAGTCAGGAACAGGCTGGGTCAAACACGGGTAATCAAACAGACTAGATACAAAACAGATCAGACGCACAAGGCTCAGGAACCACTAGAAACAAGTTCTATCACGGGCACTGGCTGGGGGTCAGAATGGGCCTTAAATACACGAAATTTTCGGGCCAAAACGTGCCTCAATGCGCGCTGGCGTAATTACACCAGCACGCCTGTACCTAGAAATCAAGATGGCGCTGGATCTGGCGCCAAGGAACCACGCGGCGGGCGTCCCCGCCGATGGCGCGGCGGGCGACCCCGTCGCACAGGTAATATTATTACACAAATCACCTCTCATTTACACCCAGATTTAATACCCTTAACAGTGAAGCCCCTCCCCATATCATAACTCTGATTTCAAAATAAACCCCACCCAACACTTCATCCCATTCTGACTACAAAATGTTTCTCACGCTTCTGTAACTCCCTGCCTCAAGCTATCAAAGACTCTCCCTTTCCTTCTGAATCTCCCTAAAGACCCACCTGTTTAGAGAAGAATACTCCTTGCATCATGAGATATCAACTTATCATAAATCACCAATTGTTTTCATCTTCCTTCTGTTTTAAATGTACCATAACGCATTCGATTGTAAACCCTGGTGGGCCTTTTGACTCTATTTTTCACTCTGTAACCCTTGTTTGTAAAATTATATTAAGATTCCTTTTTATTATAAATTAATGTAAGTTACTGGCGCTATATAACTAAATATATATAAAGGTGATGATGACTGAGTGACGCTGCCTAGTTACATAGCACATGAATCCCCAGATTCTTCTCAATTAAGGATGCCCATAAGCACATTAAAGTTTGCCAGGAGGGAGCACAAAGCAGACATGATTTGTGTTTGTGGAACATGTTTAAAACTACAATGAAAATGTATGTTTCCAAATGCAAGGATTATGACTGGTAAAATGGGAGAGCTGGAGGGAAAATATGATGTGATTGGTGAGGCTGAAACATGTCTGAATAAATCACATTACTGGGCAGTAAATATCAGTGGCTATACTTTGTTGTGGAGGAACAGAGGCAATAGAAAAGGAGGAGGAGCATGTCTGTTTGCTAGACAGGATTTAAAAAGCGTATATAAAGGAGGAGGTTATGTTAGAAAATGAGGGGGGGAATCTCAATGGCATACATCCCTGAGTTTTAGACCGGCCCTTATTTCTGATTTTCTTAGATTCACTTTCATCTGGTATGATACCAATGGATTGGAGAAAAGCTGATGTCTTTCCAAAATTTAAAAAGGGATTATGATCTCTCTGGCAATTATAGGCCAGTAAGTTTGAAATTTGTGGTGGGCAAATCATTTGAAGGCTTGTTAAGGGATCACATTGAAAATGTTGTCCTAGTGAATGGCATTATGAGCAGCAATCAGGAATGGATGGCTTTATGAAGGATAGGTCATGTCAGACAAATTTGATTGCTTTTTATGATGAGGTAATTCCATCCATGATGTGGCATCCTTGCAACAGGAACTTGACAAACTGGCAATCTGAGCAGCTAAGTGGCAAATAAGATTCAATGTTGATAAATGGAAATTCATGCACCTGGGATGTAAAAATATCCAAGCCACTTATACCCTTAATGGGACTGCACTAGGCAAATCCATTATGGAAAAAAACAATGGAGTCCTTGTAGATGATAAACTTGGCTGTAGCAAGCAATGCCAGTCAGCAGCATCAAGGGCAACTAAGGTCTTGAGCTGTATTAAAAGGGGCATCGATTCACAGCAGGAAGGGGTCATTCTTCCACTGTATAGAGCTCTGGTAAGGCCCCATCTAGAATATGCCGTACAGTTTTGGTCTCCATCACTCAAACAGGACATTATTGTATTAGAAAGGGTACAGAGAAGGGCAACTAAGCTGGTAAAAGGAAGGAATATCTTAGCTATGAGGAAAGACTGGCCAAATTGGGGATGTTCACGCTGGAGAAGAGGCACTTAAGGGGTGATATGATAACTATGTATAAATATAAAAGGGAATCATATAATAATCTCTCTAATGCTTTATTTACCAGTAGGTCTTTCCAGCTGACACAAGGTGCAGCCTTAATTACAGCCGTGAACAAAGAGCTCTCTTGCAAGGCCCTTTTACTTATCATCTTATTAATTCATCACATAAGCAAGACCAGTATGTCTGAGATCTCTAATTTAAGTGGAATGTGGATATCCAACAACTTGAACAGTCCAATTTTTATTAATGAAAACAAACTCAAACTTCTCAAGTTCTTTGTCACGTATGGCAAACCCAAACTCGGGTGGAAGTGATTGGACTCTGATCTAGGCTTTTCTGTCTATAACATCCAACCTTTGGCCTCAGGCCTAGCCCTCAGGTACTTGGGTGCTGACAGGTATTTTCTCACAAGAATCTAGAGACTTCCACAGGGACAGGAGAGGGAGCCAAACATATACTGTGGGAAAGAGTATGTAAGGGTAGAACTAGACATAGTCATCAGTACCTAATAAACGTGAGACAAATCTGAAGTCAGGAACAAGCTGGGGTCAAAACAAGGAAACAAAATAATGAACAGGACCAGGGAAAAGGGGACCAGAAAAGGATTTACCTACTAAAAGCAACGGATGAGCTCAGAATGGGGATTTATATAGCCAGACTGATGGCTAACTCTGAGCATTTGTGGCCAGATTAAAAACAGCTAATTCATTATGGCTACCTGAAAACTAAAGGAGAACAAAGCGTAAAGATAGGAGCCTGGCTGTCTGCTTAGATAAAGCAGCAACAATGCAGACTACGTAGCAAACAGCAGGTTGCACAGAAAGAAATACATGGGAGTGTGTAATCTGTAATCTAAATATACAAGTATAATAATTAGAAGGTTTCCAAGCATGGTTAGTAGGTATATTAGCAAAATGACAAAGAAAATAATATGAGTGTCTATTCCACAGCTGGAGAATGCAAGGAGATGAAATTCCTTCCCCATTGTATAATTCTGTTCATTTTTTATTCTGCTGCCTGTATTGAGAGAGCGCGAGATGAATGAAACAGATCCTGATATCAGAACTGATATTTTATTCTTTGGTAATTAACTGTAATAATTTCACCCTAGTAATGGATTTTTTGAAGGTGACATTTTTTGGTGGGGAGGCTATGTGACCTTTTCAATAAAATACAGAAGATTTCTATGAAGGCCACCAAAACCACGCATATGGTAAATAATATGTTTCTTATCATCTTCTTCTGAGCTGTAACTTGACAGATTCGTTACAGCTGGTTGTAACCCTTAGTACTACACAATTTGTTCTCTCTTGGAAGAAAAATGAATTTGTATGTTTTCAGGAAGATCTGCACTTGGACTTTTTTGATTGTTTTAAATTTCTTTAGAAACTTACTGCTGCGGCCTTTGTAAGCATAGCCGTTTCAAAAGAACTGACGCACTGTAACAACTGCATTTAAAGCTACTTTAATCCCTTTGGGGGATGTTATTCAGGCCCAGATATGTTAATTAAAGTTAATGTTTGTCCTGGTCATTATGTGACCAATTCAAATGCTTTCATTGTTTAACCTTCCTTGCCATTTTTCCAAATAACAAAAACAGATTATAAACATATACATTTTCAAGGTATGCTTGTAGGGCAGTGAGTGGCTCCCAAACTGCTGCCCCCCATTGTTAAATACTTATGAAAAGCCAGTTTGAAGATCAATTAGTGTGAGACTTGGGATAAACACTATGAAAAAACATTATGTTATCACATGGTTGGGCCAAGCCAACTGGGCGCTCTAGGCAACCCGGCTTTCCAGCCCGCCACCAACTGTGTGTGCTCCCAAATGGGCGTGTGTGCACCTGACCAAGACTATGTGCATGGGCAGTAACAGAATGCCGGTGAGGGAGGGGGGAGGAGGAAGGAAGGAGGGATGGGAAGGAGGAGGGAGGGGAGAGGAGAGGAGGAAGGGGAGTGAAGAAGAGGGAACTAGGGAAGGGAAGGAAGAGAGGGCAGCGAACATGGACTAGGGGTAGGCAGAAGGCGCTTAATAGGTACCTGCCAAGCACCCCCTTATTGTTGCACCCTAGGCAGGTGCCTCTTCTGTCTACCCCTAGTTCCGGCCCTGTGTTGTCATAGTTTGTTGTATTGACGAACCAACTAAGTTTAAAGGAGAAATTCAATCACTGTACACTTCAAATTAATGAGTGGAAAAAACAGAAAAATTCAAATAATATAGTGTAGTACCTTAAATAACATTCACACCCATCGTGTTAAGTAGAGTTTAAATCAATGTGCCCCTTCTGATAGGTGTAACAAGTGAAGTGATTGAGGTTATCACATGTGCAATAATTATGTGCAAGAGCGATTAGGGTAGTTTCAATACCCACGCAAGAATAATTTCTTTTAATTCTAGCGGTCGATT
This sequence comes from Xenopus petersii, assembly GCA_038501925.1. Lineage (NCBI taxonomy): Eukaryota > Metazoa > Chordata > Amphibia > Anura > Pipidae > Xenopus > Xenopus petersii. The sequence goes on along the minus strand of CM076676.1, from coordinate 139,064,389 downwards.
GTACTCACAAGAGCATAAAAGATTATGGCATTATCAGAATAGAGGTGATTGATCCAAACTTTCGTGCTTCTTATGTCCTTATGTGGGCAATGAAAAGTGACGTGCAGAAGCATTTAACAATGTTTAATAAATAACTTAAAATACACTCACAAACATTCTCTATAAAATGGCGTATGAAATCAAAGACAGTCGTGTGCAAACGCTATGTTTCTCCCTTAGCGTCTCTCAGGATTCACTGTGAATGTGTCCGCTTCCAAACTCAAACTTCCTCACTTCTTTGTTCACCTTTACCGCGTTTTGCCAACAGGCTTCCTCCAAGAGCGGTGAAAATACTAAGTTCCACATAGTTGAAATTAAAAACGTTATTATCCTGAACAATCGAATCGAAAAGTCCACAATAGCATTATTGCAAGCGTCAAATGTAGCACATAATATATATAGGATATATATATACTGTGTATGTATATATATATATATATATATATATATATATAGACATACAGTGGGTATAGGAGAAAAATACATTAGTATCAAAGCAAAAATGCTCTAAGGTCAAAATTTATATTTAAGCCTAGAGGGGATAGTTTTTATTTTATGTATTCACCAATATTCTCTATGCAAAGTGTCATTAACTATATTTCCTCCCCTCCAATGGGTTTTAACCTTTTCAATCCCTAACCATCAAAGGCCCACTGGCCTTTTATTAGGTTGCTCCAAAAAGTGTTTGGAGATTAAGGGGCAGATTTATCAAGGGTCGAATTTCGAAGTCGAAAAAGCTTCGAAATTCGACCATCGAATTGGAATACTTCGATTTCGAATATCGAAGTCAAAGGTTTTTTTTCATCAAATTTGGCCATTTGTGGTTGAAGTAAAATCGTTAATTTCATCCATCGATCGAACGAACGATTTTTCTTCGACCTCTAAAAACATAGAAAATAGCTTGTAGAAGGTTCCCATAGGCTAACATAGCAATTCGGCAGGTTTAATTTGGCGAAGTATTGAAGTCGAAGTTTTTTAAAGAGACAGTACTTCGATTTTCAAATTCAAAGTCGTAGTAGCCTGTCAAATGGTCAAAGTACACAAAAAATTACTTCGAAATTTGAACTTTTTTACTTCGAAAATTCCCTCTAATTCACTTCAACCCTTGATAAAGCTGCCCCTAAATGTTTTAAATTTCCTTTAGGAATATTATTTACATGTTCTCTCAATTTTCTCTCCAAATTTAAAATAAAAACTAGTAAATACCTGTAATAGCCGTAAAAACAGTAACAATGACGAGGATAAATTTCAGGGATTCTACCCTTGTAGTCTATGTAAAGCATGTAGGTTTAGTATAAAAGCCAAGACATTTAAAAGCCATTCAACAGGTAAATCCTTTCAGATCCAGGACTTAATGAAATGTGACACTGTTAATGTTATCTACATGTTGGAGTGCCCGTGACCGTGAGACAAATAGAAAATTGAGAGAAAGGATAGGAGATCATGCAAATAATATTCGTAAAGGAAATTTAAAACATTTTGTCTCCAAACACTTTTTGGAGCAACATAATAAATGTCCAGTGGGCCTTCAATGGTTAGGGATTGAAAATGAGGGGAAGAGATTTAGTTAATGTCACTTTGCGTAAAGAAAGAATACATGAATTAAAAAAATTTGGCTGTAGCAAGCAATGCCAGTCAGCAGCATCAAGGGCAAATAAGACCTTGAGCTGTATTAAAAGGGGCATTGATGCACGACAGGAAGGGGACATTCTTCGACTTTATGGAGCTCTGTTAAAGACCCATCTAGAATATGCCGTACAGTTTTGGTCTCCATCACTCAAACAGGACATTATTGTATTAGAGAGGGTACAGAGAAGGGCAACTAAGCTGGTAAAAGGTATGGAAAATCATAGCTATGAGGAAAGACTGGTCAAGTTGGGGATGTTCACACTGGAGAAAAGGCGGTTAAGGGGTGATATGATAACTATGTATAAATATATAAGGGCATAGTATAATAATCTCTCTAATGCTTTATTTACCAGTAGGTCCTTCCAGTTGACGCAAAGTCATCCATTTCGATTAGAAAAAAGAGGTTCCGCCTTAATATTTGGAAGGGGCTTTTTACAGGGAGAGCTGTGAAGATGTGGAACTGTCTCCCTGAATCAGTTGTACAGGCTGATACATTAGATAGCTTTAAGAAGGGATTGGATGACTTTTTAGCAAGTGAGGGAATACAGGGTTATGGGAGATAGCTCATAGTACAAGTTGATCCAGGGACTAGTCCGATTGTCATTTTGGAGTCAGAAAGATTGTTTTCCCCCTCTGAGGCAAATCGGAGAGGCTTCAGATGGGGTTTTTTGCCTTCCTCTGGATCAACTGGCAATTAGGCAGGTTAAAAAAAAGAGTTAAAACTCAATGGATGTGTGTCTTTTTTCAACCTAACTTAATATGTTACTATGTATGTGCACTATAACAAAGGCTGTAGAACAAAAATCCCAAGGAAATACCTAGATCCAAGCAAAACAACAAATCTCATCATATATTAAAATGTATTTCGGAGTGGGGCACAAAACAGTTTCCTTCTTCTGAACCGAATACAGTGAAACCTCAATTTTACATTGCCTGGTTTCATCATCATTTATCATCAACATTTATTTATATAGCGCTGTCAAGATACGCAGTGCTTTGATTTTAATTTTTCCCTCATTTACATTTAGATTACATTACATTACATTGTTGTTTTGTGGTCCCAGAGTTTACAACATTTTTTTCTGGTCCCCTGAAAAACATAAAATGGGGGTTCTACTGTATTATTATTGACTATTACAGCCCTGAACAAAGAGCTCTCCTGCAAGGCCCTTTTAATTATCATCTTATTAATTCAACACATAAGCAAGACCAGTATGTCTGAGATCTCTAATTGAAGTGGATGGTGGATATCCAACAGCTTGAACAGACCAATTTTTTTGTAAATCAAACAAACCCAAACTTCTTAGGTTGGTTGTCACGTAACCCAAACCCCAAGGGGGAGTGATTGGACTATAGCATCCTAACTTTGGCCTCGGGCCTAACCCTCAGGTACTTGGGTTCACAGGGGCAAGAGAGGGAGCAAAACATATACAGTACTGTAGGGAAAGAGTATGTAAGGGCAGAACTAGACATAGTAAGGCAGGATGAATCAGTACCCAATAAACTTGAGACAAATTCGAAGTCAGGAACAAGCTGGGGTCAAAACAAGGAAACAAAATAATGAACAGGACCAGGGAAAAGGGGACCAGAAAAATCAGAGCATCTAGGAACAAGCAAACTTAGCTACCAAAGGCAATGATTGAGCTCAGAATGGGGATTTATATAGACAGACTGTTGGCTAACTCTGAGCATTTGTGGCAAGATTAAAAACAGCTGAATCCAGTATGCCTCACCTGGTCCCACAACACCATCTACCTAGCCAAGAAAGCCCAACAGCGCCTCTACTTCCTGCACAAGCTGAGGAAGTCCCATACAGAGGGACTATCGAGAGCATCCTGAGCAGCTGTATCACTGTCTGGGCTGGGAACTGCACTGTCATGGAGCGTAAGACCCTAGAGAGGAAAGTGAAGACAGCAGAGAAGATCATAAGTGTCTGTCTTCCTTCCATCGTGGACATTTACACCACTCGCTGCATCCGTAAAGCCACCAACATTGTGGCTGATCCAACACACCCCTCACACTCCTGCCATCTGGAAAAAGTTACCGAAGCATTAGGGCCCTCACTACCAGACTGTGTAACAGTTTCTTCCCTCAAGCCATAAGGCTCCTGAATACTCAGGACAGATCTCTCTCACACTCACACTCCATCTGACCTTACTATATTCCACAACGTTACACAGCCACTGTACGCCATTGTATAAATAAATAGCCATTGGATACAATTGTTCTCTATGAGCACAGCTGCACTTTATCATCTTCTTACTACTATCATATCACAATGATACACCCATCATGTCTAACGATTAGCATTATTTACTTAACATATTAGATCTGCTGAGTGTGCACTGTCTTGTCCTGTCCCTGCACTATGCTGACCTGTCTTGCAGGAGTTGCATATTTTTGCACTTGCACTTTTTGTTTGTTGCACATTTATGTTGTGTGTAGCACCATGGTCCTAGAGGAACATTTCACTGTGTACTGTACAAATGTATATGGATGAAATGACAATAACAACAACTCACTCTTTACTCTTGAAACTAAAGGGGAACACAGTGTAAAGCTAGGAGCCTGGTTGTCTGCTAAGATGGAGCAGCAATAATGCAGACTATGTAGCAAACAGCAGGTCACTGGCTCAAATCCAGGCAGCATATTACATTGGATCAGTATGTCTTTACATATGTATATAAAAATGCATCTTCAGAATCTGTTTCTTGAATTTACCATATACTGCCCTGGTAGCAGACGAAACCTGTTTATTTCTCAAGCTGTACACTATTGGATTTAACATTGGAACAAGGCCAACATAAAGAAAAGGAATCAGTCTGTCTAATTCTTGAGAAGATTCTGAATCAGGTTTCACATACAAGCTAAGGGATGTCCCACAGAACATTAATACAACTGTGAGATGAGAGGAACAACTTGAGAAAGTCTTGAGCCTGACAGCTGAGGATTTTATCTTTAAGATGGTTGCGATGATGTAAACATAGGATGTTAGAGTGAATGTAAGAGGAAGAAACCCAAAGACAACAGCTTCAACTGATATTAATGTCTGAATATGTGCGGTATTGCTGCAGGAGAGCCCTAACACAGTTTTAATATCACAAAAGATGTAATTCAAATCATGTGACTTACAGAATGATAGAGCAGATAATAGAAAACAGTAACAAATGCCATTACAGACATACAAAATCCATGGAGTTGCTACCAGGATGATACATAGACTTGGGCTCATGATGAGGTAGTAACGCAAAGGAATACAAATAGCCACAAAATGATCAAATGCCATGACTGCCAGTAAGAAAAAGTCTGTATCAACACACATTGCAAACATAAATACCTGTGTTAAACAGGCAATAAAATAAATACTGTTGTCCCCAGTAATTGTGATGGCTATCAGCTTTGGCAGAATAGCAGAAACAAACATAATGTCCTGGATTGCCAGGTTGCACAGAAAGAAATACATGGGAGTGTGTAATCTGTAATCTAAATATACAAGTATAATAATAAACAGGTTTCCAAGCATGGTTAGTAGGTATATTAGCAAAATGACAAAGAACATTATACGAATGTCTATTCCACAGCTGGAGAATGCAATGAGATGAAACTCCTTCCCCATTGTATAATTCTGTTCATTTTTCATTCTGCTGTGCATCTGCACTTGGACTTTTTTGATTGCTTGAAATTTCTTTAGAAACGTACTGCTGCTGTCTTTGTAAGCACAGGTGTTTCAAAAAGAACTGAAGGACTGTAACAGCTGCATTTAAAGCTACTTTAGTCCCTTTGGAGGTGTTATTCAGGCCCAGATGTGTTAATTAAAGAAATGTTTTTCCTAGGCATTATGTGACCAAATTAAATGCTTTCATATTTTAACCTTCTTTGCCATTATTCCAAATAAAAAAAACAGATTATAATTTATAAACATATACATTTTCAAGGTATGCTTGCTAGGCAGTGGTCCCCAAACTGTGGGGGCAGCCTGAAGGGCAGTAAGGGGGTTATTTTGGAAGAATGCTGACTTGCCTTGTTAAATTCTTCTGAAAAGCCAGTTTGAAGATCAATTAGAGTAAGACTTGGGATAAACACTGAAAAAGCTATATGTTATCACAGGGCCGGGCCAAGCTGGCTGGGTGCCCTAGGCAACCCGGCTGGCCAGCCCGCTAGCCACTGTGCGTACTCCCAAATGTGTGTGTATGCACCTGACAAAGACTTTGTGCATGGGCACTAACAGAATGCTGGGGAGGGGGGAGGAAGAAGGGGAACGAAAAAGGAGAGAGGGGAAAAGAAGAGGAGGGAGGGGAGAGGTAGAGAGGGCAGATAACATGGATTAAGGGCAGGCAGAAGAAGCTCATAAGGTACTGTACCTGCCAAGTGCTTATTGTTGCAACCTAGGCAGGTGCCTCTTCTGCCTACCCCTTGTTCTGGCCCTTTGTTGTCATAGCCTGTTGTATTAATGAGTTAACTATGTTTAAAGAAGAACTAAAGCCTTACTAAAGAACTATGCTGAGTGTCACTCAAAAAAAGAATTTTTGGTGATTTGTGTATTCGGAGTTTAGTAAATAACCTTCATAAAGATGGTATATAGCGCAACTCAATAGAGCACAGTCTGAAAAGGTTTAGGCCAAAATATCTTCAAATAACATTACTCTCACGTCAGAGAACCACACCGTTTTCCAGAGGACTTTATTTTTGTACTCACACATCACTCAGACACTTTTGAGATTATCAGATCATTTTACAACAGCTGCCCTCCTCAACAATCCCTCTGAAATGTGTAAAATTCTCTTATACACTAAAGGCTACTTTATCTTCAAGAATGGCCGCAGCAAAATAATCTAAAATAAAATAAGGCTAGAAATGCTGTATTTTGTATTCTAAACTTAAACATAAGCTTATTGCACCACAAGCCTAATAAAACAAATAATTTATGCTTTCAAAATTGGCTACAGAGGGTCAACATCTGGTAACTTTGTTAAACATCTTTACCAAGACTATGCACATGCTCAGTGTGGTCTGGGCTGCTTAGAGGTCATCATAAATTATCAAAACAACACAAGTCAAATAATATCTGCCAGCAGCCAGTACAGCAAGATTGATTAATAATAAGAATATACAGACTGCACTGGGTCCTGTGTTGTTATGTAATCTAACGTGGATTTTATAGTTTTTGTATTATTTAATACGAACTTTCTCCAACTCTGCAGAACCAGTGGCTGCAGCAAAATAATCGTCGAAATAGAATCCCAGTTTATCTGTTTAAATCTGGTCTTTGCCCCTGCAGCTGGAGTTGGAAACAGTAAAAGGGATGTAAAGACAAAAATAAAATCCAATACAAATCTCTACACAGTCGCTGACTGCTCCACAGGGAAACAAACAAAGCTGCTTGAGTTCTGCATGGCTGGGAAGTAAGGCGGGGGCTCCCCTGCTGTTTATAAGTATGATTGTTTCCCTGCAGAGCAGTTAGGGACCGTCTGACAATTCCTATCCACAGCAGAAAATGACGGGAGAATTTCACTGCATACAGTCAGGTTTCTTATAAAAACGGTACACATTTTTAAACTGAAGTATATTAGAAGATAGGTTTCTTTTTCATTAAAGAAAGTAAAAATGGGATTATTTTTTTTTTTGCCTTTACATGCCCTTTAAGGCAATAATTTAATCAGCAGAGACAGTCAGACAGAAAGTACCCACATACAGTAAACAGGTGAGTTGAAGACATGATGGACACCATAGGGATTTAGGATTCCCATGGTGTAAGCCTCTCAGTTTTAAATATAGCCAGAGCCAGAGCTGTGGCCCCTACACTATGGTGGGTTTGGGCTGCAGATTACTAAAGCCACTACTTCTGCATGGGTTAGCTTTAGACTTTACTTGCTCACTAGACCTGCCCACTCCTTTGGCTGTAGGTGTCGCTGTACACACTACAGGATTTACTCAGCCCAAAATACCTTGATGCTGTACCATCCCTGAATTTGCGATGCCCATTTGTGTAGAAAGGACACTATTAAGATCTGTTATTGTCTTTTATTTATATTAACAGACTCCAAGAGGGTTATTTAGCAAAGTCCGAATTCATCTCAATATTTTCTGCTACAAACTCTGATCAAATCCGCTCTGGATTTTTACACTTATTTATTATTACATTTTCCTGAAAATTTGCTTTGCAGGAAAAAACTCAGATTTTCACAATTTTCTTTTGGATTTTTCACCTGAAAACTAAGATTTTTGCCCAAAAACTTCTGGGGTATTGCGAGAAAACAAAGCACATCAAAAAATCATTTGGACTTCTCCCATTGACTTGCAAACTCGACAGGTCTGAGATGCCGGATTTTCTGATTCACACTTTTCCATCCTCGGGGTTCAATAAATTCCAAAAAATTTGTAAAATTTGTAGTCTGATTTTATAAAAAAAAACACTTTTTTTGTGATTTTTTCATTTGGAGTTTAGTAAATAACCTAATGTGATGTAAACAAGCTAAGGACGTACTACTGGTGAAAGATGTAGTCCCAGATAAAACCAAGGCCATCAGAAAAATTGTTATATCAGTTTAAAGTTACTGTTTTGATTCTCATTGGCGATTTTGTGCCATGATCAGCATGTGTCTGCACATATGGTATGATATCTTTGGTCTGCTGCTTCCATTGGGTATGCAAAGCCCAATAGGAAGGTTACTGATACTCACCCTAACAGGTCCCTGAATGGGGTGACTGCACTTATAAAGAGTTCAGCTGGACTGGATATTTTTATAATAAAAAATCTGTCACATGGTGCAGAGCGCAGAGCTGGAAGAATCAAGGCATCCTTTACACACAGAACCTGTTGGTCCGTTTTAATTTGCACATCTGGGTGATAAAAGATTATATAAAAAAAACACTAAGGGGTATATTTCTCAAAGACTGAAGTTAGAGATCGCCACAGTCCTCTAGAGTAAAATTCTGCCACTCTCCATTAAATTTTTAAAAGAGTATTTATGAATGTGAGAAAGTGAAAGTTCATCCTTCGATAAATACACCTTTCAAAATCCCTTAGAAATGAACGGAGAGTGGCGGGATTTCACTCTAGAGGATAGTGGTGATCTCAACTTCACTCTTTGATAAATATACCCCTTAGAATAGAAAAGTAGTAGGGATTGTTAATTCTAAGGTAGCCTTAACCTTTCTTCACCCTAATTATAAATAACTAACTGTGATAATACATGTTTATAGCTTTCCCTAACTTTTACACATAAAATGAACAACACTTTTCTTAAAACTTCTTCAAACTTAACAAAGATAAGCCGCTTTTTTTTTTAATTAAAAATTTGTTTGAGATGTACAAGTCAAGACAAGAACAAATTTCATGCAGTTACTCATGTTGTTTATGTGTGTATTTGTTTGGGAGAGGGCAATTTTGATCTTCATCAGGGAACCTGTAGAGAAAAAGTTATTAATGATTTACTTCTAAGTCTGGGCGTCCACAACTGAAGAGTGAAATGTTAAGTCATGATTTATGTTAATCCTGAATCTGATTTTATGGCAAAATATATGTATTAAAATAGTTTTATTATGCTGCTTTGTAGGAAATTACATTTCTTCTATCTATTCTGGTCCAATGTGGTCCATGAAAAATGCTGGGATACAATACTATGGGGCAGATTTATCAAGGGTCGAATTTCGAAGTGGAAAATACTTCAAAATTCGACCATCGAATAGAATCCTCCGACATTCGAAGTCGGAGGATTTTATTCATCGTAAGATCGTATTCTGATTCGTACCATTTTACCGTACGATTTTCCTTCGAATATAAAAAACTTGCTCTGGAAGGTCCCCATAGGCTAACATAGCACTTCGGCAGGTTTAAGTTGGCGAAGTATTGTTTAAAGAGACAGCACTTCGATTATCGAATGGTCAAATGGCTTTTACTTCGAGTCGAAGTAAATTTGAAGTCGTAGTATCCTATTTGATGGTTGAAGTATTCAAAAAATTACTTCAAAATTCAAACTTTTTGTACCATAGTAAATCTGGCGCTAAATGTAATGATATTACTGGGGTAAAGCTGCTCATCCAAAAGCAGATATTGGGGGTTATGTAATTAAAGGCACCAAGTTTGCCCAGGAGCAGTAACCCATAGCAACCAATCAGCAGGTAGCATTTACTGGTCACCTGTTTAAAAGCAAACATCTCATCGGTTGCTATGGTTTACTGCTCCTGGGCAAACATAGTGTATTTTATTACATATGGAGAATTGGCTCCTGACAAAGTTTAAAGTCCCTCTTAATCAATATCTGTCTGAACTTGAACAGATATTCATTGGCACAGGGTTAAAATTCTGGCCGAGTGATGAATGAGCTTGATTTGTACAAATATACAGTAATCTAGTGGATCTAACCATTTATGGCGATCCTCATGGAATGTGGAAAATGTGGTAGGACAAAATTCAGGGAATTTATTATACTGCCCTTTTTAACCACATTCCAGGGAAGAGAAATCATTGCTGAGTAATCATTGAAGAGTTACAATGTGCCATTATGATTGGATTAGTGGAAGTGTTTATATGCTGAGAACTTCCCACACCAGTCAGTTGAACTGAAGAAGCTGCTCGGATGAGTAGTGAAACGTCTTCAATGATTATTCAGCAAGTCCAGTTGTTTTAGATTTACCTATACTAGATTCACTATAAGGGGGTTATTTATAAAAGTCAGAATGCTAAAAACTCCAAAAATTCTAGTTTTTCTCAAATTTTTTGAGATATATTATATCCCGAAGCTGCAAAAAGTCAGAATTCAAAAATCCGCTATCTCAGACCTGCCGAAATTGTATATAAGTTAATTGGGGAGGTCCCTATCCTATTTGGAAGTTTCTGTGGTCTGCACTGGAATTAGCACAAAACTTTGACTATTTTGGCTTTTTGGAAAAAATCCGAAAAATGCAGGCTTTTTGTGGGGGAAAGACAGAAAAAAACAGCAATTTTGGAAAAAAATCCAAAACAATTCTATGATTCGGGTTTTTGTTTAATTTTATCACTTTTTCCCCGATATAAATAAATTGTGCTTTTTTAATAATAAATAAGGTCAAATCGTGGATTCTGGTTTGGTCTGACTTTTTTATTTTAAAAAATCAGATACATTTTAATTTTGATAAATAACCCCCCTAAATGTATATAACCTTATATTTGTCAACATGCTAAATATCTGTTTTAATAATAACTGAAATGTACGTAAAGCCTCTAAACATCAGGTGTGCAGTACTTAAGATAATACAATTCAATGTCACTGAAGGAGTTAAGTTGATGATATGAAAATTCTGTTCTTTCATGAATCCCCTTGTGCTAAGTGTGATGTACATCTTAAATCAAGTCTCTGGAGGAACCCAGTATCATCTCAGGTGAATGCCATGTTTAGATTTCCAGCGCTAATTAGTACAGTTATTGTAAAATAAATTAATGAAAGTGTTTGTGAAATAAAAACAAAATCCCCTGAGGGATGTCAACACCTAATAAACTGCTTTAATGTCAATGAAAACTGGCATTAGCTAAAAATATTAAGGTTAAACATAATGTATGCAGATTTTTTCAACTTCACCTGCTTTGTAATAAAGGTCTAACAGCACAAAACATACATATATACATTACACATATCATGAAGTCAATAAATAAAAAAATGTAATAATATATTTTAATTTTCCAAGCTGGTTGGTGTATGTCTACATAAGACCTTCTTTCCCATTACATTGCTGTCATAGTTATGGTCATGTCTATAAGCTTGGTATCAAATATGTGTTCAGGGTAGTAACTTGAACTTCTTGGGCCTCGGGGATGATAACTAGCTTAGTAGGAGCCAGTTTACATAATATAACTGGTAAACATTGTGAGCTCTACTAGGCCCTTTACTTTCCATGGACAGTAACACAACAGAGTTTATTGTCTCCATTCTCCTAACCTTTATGCATTTTGCTAACTACTGTACAAGAAAGATGTTCAGCTTCTGAAATGGAAATATTCTTTTGGTTAATAAATTGCAGCTTTTGGACAAGGGAGTGTTTAATTATTTATTTAGGAAAAAAAATTCTTATTTTTATTCTTCAAATTCAGACAGCAATATTATTTTTTAAGGGTTTTAAGTGTTTTTCTTCCAGTTTATTTTTTGTATTAATGTAGTTAATATATAGTCATATGAAAAAGTTTGGGAACCCCTCTCAGCCTGCATAATAATTGATTCCACTTCAACATAAAAGATAAGCGTGGTATGTCTTTCATTTCTCCTGGGGTGTTTTCTGAACAAAGATTTTTAGTGAAGCAGTATTCAGTTGTATAGAATTAAATCAAATGTGAAAAACTGTGTGTGTGCAGAAATGTGGGTACTTTTGTAATTTTGCTAATTTGAATGCAAGTAACTGCTCAATACTGATTACCGATTATTGCCAACACCAAATTGGTTGGCTTAGCTCGGTAAGCCTTAAACTTCATAGGCAGGTGTGTCCAATCATGAGAAAATGCTCCAAAGGTGAAGACTGCACACTCAGAAATAAGCCATAAGCATAGGCCCTATGCATTTCGACTGTTTAGGTCTTCATCAGGGGAAAAATTATACAAAAACAAAAGAAAAAGGCAGAAAGAGTGTCATGTCTGTTAAAGTTTTATACCTTCATAAGTCTGTGCTGCAGTGTCTGTTTGTGTACGGAGCTTGGGAGTCTGACGTCACTTCCTACCACCATGCATTCTAAGAAGCGGAACTAGTAACAAAGATTTGGAACTCATATGCGTTCCGACATGTGGAAGTCGCATCCGGCTGGAGCGCAATAGCATTCCAGCTAATATACATATTAATACTGTTGCTAGTGAATCCCTAACAGTGCATAATCCATCACTCATTAAAGAGTGTATATTTTGTAAATGTAAATTTAATGAAGTGACTTGCTGTTCTGTATTTAGAGACTAAGACCTTTCTTTCATTATTAGTTTTCTGTACATATGGATTAGTGTTTACATTAGCGATAGCACCCTGCACCGTGTTTTTAGAATAACCCCGCTCTCTGAACCTATTCACCATATTGTAAGGAATCAGGAACTCAGCCAACTCCCCAGGGTCTGATGTAATACATCTAACCCTGGTCATTTTGGAAAAATGTAAAGCCCTAATTAATGCCAGCAGCTGAAAACGAATTGCATGTACCGGTAGTATCAGATTTCGGCCCATGGGTTTGCAGTAAGTACTCTTGATAAATGTTTCAAATTAGACCAATATGTCAAGAAAAGCCATTGAGTGTTGTCTCCAAGCTGCTGTGAACCGAATTGTAGATGGAATAGCATTCAGGTAATTCAAGAAAGTGGTCAGGGTAGTTTCATATCCCTGCCAGACAAAAAACAAATCATTGATATACCGAAAGTAGCATAAAATATATTGCCAAAATGCAGAATGATATATATATATATTTATCTTCATTTTCAGCCATGAATAAATTTGCTTATGATGGAGCAACATTACTGCCCATGGCAGTTCCTTGCAGTTGCCTATAAAATATGTTCTCAAAACAAAAATTATTGTGGTCCAAAATGAAACAAACTCGATTAAGAGAAATGGGACAATAGGTAATTGCCAATATTTCTCCATTAACAAACAATGGATGGTTGATTACCCCAATTCATGTGGAATATTGGTGTAGAGGCTACCGATGTCCATGTTCACTAAAAGTACCTACGATTGATGCTGGGTATCTATTGCCAGGCTATTAAGTTTATTCAAAAAATCTCTCTCAAAAGAAAAGAGAAAAAGAATCTACATATTGTGCAAGTTGACAAATACAACCTGAGACCGATATAATGGGTCTGCCTGGTGGATCAACTGGTGACCTTTGGATGTTAGGGAGTAAGTATAGGCACGGATGATGGGGATTATTCATAATCAAAAATTTACTTATCAATGATGTGATCATCAAGCACCTTACTCACCATCTCCCGTATGTCCTTTAACTAGGTAAATGCAGGGGTCTGTGAGTAGTTTCTCATACCACATATTATCAGATAATTGACCAACGCCTCAGTCCTATATTTAGTATAGTCCATTGTGACTCTACCGCCACCCTTGTCCGCAGGTTTGACAATTCGAGATTTGTCTTTAACAATTTCCTGTATCGATGATATTTTCTTATATTGTATATTTTTTGAGTATCTACCGGTATGTTTCAAATAGTTGTTGATATCATGTCTAACATTATTAACAAAGGTACTTACAGACTATAATCGGTTCAAGCAAAAAATTAGAAAAAAAAAATCTGATTTTCCTGCCAAAAGTCTGGTTTTACGGATAAAAGTCAGATTTCCCGCCAAAAAGTCTGATTTTCATGCCAAAATCTGAAAAAGTTAGGTTTTTGCAGGAAACTCAGCGCGGACCACAATATTGAAATGGGACCTTTACCATTGACTTCTGTAGGACCCCAACAGCTTGGAGATGGCGGATTTTCGGAGTTCAGACTTTTTTCAGCCTCGGGGTTTATAATACATTCCAAAAAAGATTTTTGTATTTGGAGTTAAATAACCCCCTAAATATTTAGTATGTATATTTCATGGCAAATTACCTGTTATCTACATTGTGCTACATGTTTGATTCATCAGGAGTTTTTGCAGCAACACCCCTGTCCCCCCAAGTCAAGGATGCACTGAGATGGGACAGATGTCTGATGGGGAGGAACTTATATCAGAAGAAATAATACACTATTGTAATAATATTTAACGGGGTAACTTTTTTTTACAATACCGAAAATTGGTATGGTTGCAGCATACTAGTGTTTGTAGAACCATAATAATATTTGACCTTAACAATAAATATATATTAACAATATTATTTAGGCTTTGTTGTGTCTTAACAGTTTATAATAACCGTGTTCTTATAATCCCAATTTTACTTGAGAAAGCTCTGCCTTTACAATAGCATATTATTGTGAGGAATTTTGCCCAATCTATAGATGGGCACTAATAATACCTTTTCCGAAATGTGCATTTGACTTAAAAGACTTTTTCATTTTGCTCCCTTTTCCTTGAAAAATTTGGTGGATCATTTAACAGTAACTGCTTAATTAACACACATAAAAACACAAGAACAAAATGAAAATGAGTTAACTACAAAAACTTTGTCTATTATTAAAAATCAAGAATAGCAATATAGTATAACAATCTTTTTTAAAAGGGTGGTTCACCTTTAAGTTAACTTTTAGTATGTTATATAATGGCAAAATCTGAGCAACTTTAATATTGGTCTTCATTCTTCCTTTTTATAGTTTCTTAATTATTTGCCTACTTCTTCTGACTCTTCCAGTTTTCAAATGGAGGTCACTGCCACCATCTAAAAAACAAACGCTTTATAAGGCTACAAACATATTGTTAGTGTTACATTGTATTACTCATCTTTCTATGCAGGCCTCTGCTATTCATTTTCCAGTCTCTTATTCAAATCAATGCATGGTTGCTAGGGTATTTTGGACCCTAGCAACAAGACTGCTGAAATTGCAAACTAGAGATCTGCTGAATGCTAAATAACTCAAAAATCACAAATGATAAAAAATGAAAACGAATTGTTAATTGTCTTAGAATATCGTTCTACATCATAGTAAAAGTTAGTTTAAAGTTGAACAATCCCTTTAAATATTTTGTTGGTCTTCTGGATCAGTTGATATGTTATTTGGTAGGTAGGAGTTTAATGATTAATGCTGAACAGATGATCATGAAATTGAAACTACAAGCAAACAAACCCTTGATTAAGGGTCTTATTTATCAAAATCCAAATTTATCTGACTGTTTTCATCAAAAACAGCTGACCAAACTAGAATCCACAATTGCACCTTATTTATTATTTAAAGAAAATTGATTTTATCGGATCAGGGACAAGCACAAAAATTGTAGCTAAAATCCAAATCATGCGATTTTTCCGGGCTTTTTTCCGGAAAAAAAAAGCTCCAATTTTCTGATGTTTGCCCGAAAAGTCAGAAATAGTTGGATTTTTGGGCTAATTCCAGTGCAGACCACAGAAACTTCCAATTGACACAACCTCAGCAGGTTTGAGATACAGAATTTTCTGATTCTGACTTTTTCTATCCTCTCGGTATAATAAATCATGAAAAATTTGAGGTTTTTTTTCCACTAAAAATTTGGATTCTAAAGTAAAAAAAACTAATTTTTTTTGAGTTTTTGGCATTCAAACTTTAATAAATAACCCCCTTAGTGTAGAAACCACCACGAAAACCTCTAATACAAAACTTTGCCAGGTAAAAGTTATCAAGGTCCGATAGAAGTCAATGGGAGCTTCTCTGATCCTATTGGACCATTTTAAATCAATTCCATTTTAGAAGTTTTCAGATTTTTTTTTCACCAGAAATTGTCTAAAAAATGTAAATTTTTAGATGTATTCGTATTTTCAGTTCATGCTTTTTTTGACTAGATATTTTAATATGTATTTTGGACTGTTTTGAAAAGGAAACACGTGCTTGTTTGGTTAGCCTTAGCTAAGAGCATATACTGCAGGGAAGCTTAATTCCCAACAAGACTATATACAGTAGTCATGACATGGTTTTGAGTTTTAAAAGCATAGTTGCCATTTAGGATGCTGTGACACGTAGAAAATATTAAGGGGCCTGAATGCTCCAAAAGTTTGTATTTTTTATTTGTTCAGTTAGCCAATAAAAGTTATCACCAAACTTTAAATTTTCTGCATTTTTTTCAATGGCTAATACAGGGCGACATCTTAAAATTATTGTAACTGAGCAAAATGTAATGCTAGAACATTGGCAAATAAAGATAGACTACATAAAGGGGCAAATTCACTAAGCAGTGAAAATGCGCTAGTGACTCCTTCACCGCACTTCGTCAGGCGAATTTTGGCCAGGGTGCCGCTAATTCACTAAAATCCGAAGTTGCGCTCAGGGAGACGAACGGTACCGAATTTACTCAAGCGTTAATTCGTCAAGCAAAGCGAAGTTACGCTAGCGATGCCTAATTTGCATACGGCGCCAAGTTAAACTTGAATCGATGTATATGTAGCAGCAAATACATTACACTACACAAGCCTGGGAAACCTTCATAAAATAAAATAAATAGAGTTGTTATTTTGCCCTACACATGAGCCCACTGTATAGTTTAGGTGCCATATGTTAGGAAATGTAGGCAGGAAGGAGGGTACCCCCAAAAAAATTTACGATCTTTTTCAGCCTATCACCCTTAAAAAAGGAAAAAACGCCAGCGTTTTTTGGGACTTAGAAAAAATTTCAACTATTTTTGAAGCAATCCCTATCTACTCTATTGCACTTCGCCTGGTCTGAGGTGGCGAAGGCAAGTCTGGAGCAAGAGGTAACATTCAGTAAAATGCGCAAGTTAGTGAATTAGCGTAGTTACAATGACCCTTCGCCAAAGCGCAACTTCGCCTGGCGTAAAGGTGCGAAGTAGCGCTAGAGTAGGTCCACTTCTCTAGTGAATTTACGCCAGCGCCCGTAGTAAATTGGCGAATTAATAAAATGACATGAAGCTGGTGAATTTGCGCTAACGTTAGGCGCTTTAGTGAATTTGCCCCAAAGAGTTAGTTTATTTTTAAATTAACTTTTAGCATGTTTAGTCTAAAACATATTCAATTTCTGAGACAATGTGCAGATTGAAGCAATATTCAGCTACAATATATAAACAAAACAAAGCGAACTCACAGTAAATGACCAAGACATGGCACACGAGCTTACATACTTTGGCCAAAATATGGCACTCAATTTTTGTTAAATTTTAAAGCTGGAAGTTTGAATGTGATATGGTTGTTTATCGTTTGTAGTAGCTGGTCAACTCCAGAGTGTAGGTTAGTCCAAGAACTGTTAAAAAAACAACTGGTCAACGCTACAGTGTGGGTTAGACCGGGCACTAACAATTTTATTGTTTTGTACTGAGTTGAACTAGAGTTAGAGTTTTCTAAAGTTTGGTCATTTTGTACTTTTAAATAATTGTATTATTAATGAAAACCCATAAAACAGTCAGCAAACACATACTACTATAAAATAAATAAAAAATTAAATTTGGAAGTAACGGATCCATTATTTTCTACAATTACCGTATTATTTAATTTGCCCCCAAAGAATTCATTCCATGCAGAATACTGACATATCTCAAAGGAATGCACACTACAGTATAAAAGCAACCTCACATAAGCATATTCCTTTTACAGAAAGCAAGAACTGCACTAACACAGGGGAGCTTCATCTCCAGTTTGTTTATTTAACTGGCAAGGGCTGTTACCTAGAATAGGAAGGTAAGTTTGTTTTCACATTTAAGTAAACAGCGAAGCAAATTTTCTTTCCAAGGGCAAATGGAGTATTTACAAAAAGACATGTTCTCCTCCTCTCTAGACTATTTATGTTCTCATTTTCTATTTAATAAAACATTACAGAAATAAAACATGGGTAACGCATCAATATCGCAATATATTTTGTTGGTAAATAAAGTATAATATTATATTTGTCAGTGGTCAAAAAGCCAAAGTGATGGCAGGTCATTATTTCAATCTATGTAGTAAAATATTATTTATCGGGTGTATTTGCACTATAATATAGAAAGCTCTAAAATGAAAAACCTTCTGAAAAGGTAACTTTCCCAGGGATTTATGAAATGATCACAGATCACATTGTTTTGCTAATTTCATTGAAAGTGATATTTAATTTCCCCTATTGTCTCATTCACTTTTAACTGTGAAGTATGTTAACTTGAAGTTCTACAGTTTCATGTTTCTTACATGTGTATTATACTGATTTGAGTCAAGCAAAAATTATGAAAACGTTGTTTGCAATTTAAAGGTGTATTTGAAAAGAATATGTTACAGAATAGGAGTGAGACAGAAATTTGTTGGAAATCATGTTTTATTCTCTGGATTAAATTTCACATTTCAAATGAAGAGTCTTACAAGAATAATACAGAAATAGTGTGTTGAATAAGTCAATTTGAGAAGTGTAGTACCTCAGAAAAAGGTAGAAAAAATAACACTAATCTTAGTTCCCACTAAGAAAGCATCAAAATAAAAATGATAAAGAGAAGAAAAAAGTGAAGAAAACCAAGGATATAGAGCGTGGTTGAGATAGGAGTGCTCTTTTCCCATAGATTCCATCATATGAATGCAACATCACATGTATCACCAGGGAGGCTTGATAAAGTGCAATATGAGGCCTGAAACATTGCCTATATATGAACTAAATAAATCACTTTTTCACCTTTGCAACCAGGAGTACTGAAGTATTGCTTCTTCTGCAACATCACAAGAAGGCATCAAGGAAACTGAGATTGGCAGTAATGGTGGGGCAGAGCTCTCTTTAAGCCAATTTCTTATCCCAGCCAGGAGAAAATCTACCGATTTCATTCATGATTGTTGAATCTAAAGTATTTGGGTGAACATAATCTTGAAGGTCTGTTATTTTTTTTTAAAAACTTGTAATTGCAAGGCATACACATTGTTTGGTTTACAGTAATAGCCCCATAACATCTTTTATTAGTATATGAGGGATGATTAAGGGTAGATGGAACGGATATTGTCTTCTGAGTTTAATATGATATATTTAACCAAGGCAGAGTTGTGGAAAGTTTTTAATACATCTAATTTAGTGTAATCTGTATTGAATAAACCCTAATAGTGCAAAATAAACATGGAATTGGTTTATTTTTAAAGGGATATGTGATTCATATACACAACAGCGCTAACCTTATTTATTTTGCATTTGGTTTATTCTTTGTGGAGATTGTGTAGGGAAAGCAGCTATTCAGGAATGTAAAGTGTAATAGACAACAAAGTGGGCATATAGTTACATACTCTCATTGCCATATTAGATATTATTATCCAGGTCTTGATATGTGTTCCATAAATACAGTTTCATGGTACTTTTTAATTTCTTTATTTCCTTTTTGTTAATGTAAATTGATTCATTAAAAAAAATGTTTTCACTGTATAAAACAATGTTGCAAAACAAAACATATTTCGAAGACTTCCATATTTTGGCATTCTCCAACAATCCAGAGAGACGGCCTCTTCTTTTTCTTGTATTTTTCTTGATCTACTTGATCGGGGTACTTGGGAACATTGTTTTAATTATGGTCACATTTATGGACGCTCAATTGCATACCCCTATGTACTTCTTTCTTTGCAACCTTTCCACAGTTGACATCATTTTCACCACTGCCACCCTATCAAAACTGATGGATATTTTGCTTTCTGGGAACACATCCATGTCCATCACGCAATGCTTCAGCCAATTGTTCTTCTTCATATTTGCAGCAAGCACTGAAGATACCTTGCTGCCAACCATGGCCTATGATCGTTATATTGCCATTTCCCACCCCTTACACTATAACTCTATCATGACTAATAAATCATGTGTCATGCTTTTAATTGCCAACTGGATATCTGGGTGTTTGAACTCATTAACTCTGACTCTTGCAGCATCCCGTTTAACTCTGTGTCAGTCAAATAAAATACAGCACTTCTTCTGTGATATTAAAGCCCTGCAGAAAATATCCTGCCCCGACATAAAGTTTCTCATCATTATCTATGCCGAGGCAATTATACTAGGACTCCTACCATTTATACTAAGTTTAACATCCTACATCAAAATAATAAAGATCATTCTGCGCATTAAGTCCAAAACTGGTAGAAGAAAAGCCTTCTCCACCTGCTCGTCGCACTTCACTGTTCTTGTCATTTTCTATGGGGCTGCAATGTGCATGTATATGAGGCCACCCTCAGAACATTCAGAAGAATTTGATCAGGTATTTTCGCTGCTCTTTGTAGCTGTAACACCGTTTTTAAACCCACTTATTTATAGTTTAAGGAATAAGGAAGTAAAAGGGGCTTTAATGAGGTTAGTAGGACTTAAGAAAAGTGATCCAAAATTGTTCAAAACATAGAACTAAAACTGCTAGTTTGGTAAAAATTATGTTTTCATGCAAATTTTTTGCCACAACTGAGATTCTATGTACATTTAGTGGTGTGTTTTTTTTTGTTTTTGTTTTTTTTACAATATATTCTCATAATGTCTGTCAGTGAAGTACTTTCCAGCAACAGTATTCTTGCCAAAAGGAAGCAGTTTTTCTCTCTAGAGAGAATGCAGGATAAAACAATTAGAATTATTTTGAAATTTTAATAAATCTGTGAAAATAACTACTTATGTGGCTTCAGCTTGATCAATACTTTCCACAATGTCTTCCTTTAAAGTGAGTTGCAGATCCTGCCTAACAGATGGACTTACACCCCTTCTTTTCTATTTACCCTGCCCTTGAAACAAGATATAGCCTTCAATAAGTACAACCCATTTATTTTACGCACTCAGCCTTGATCTAATAATATCAGTGATGTCACTTTGCTCAGCCAATGACATTAAAGGGGACCTGTCACCCAAAAAAAAAATATTCAAAATTCTATTTTATCACATTAGTCAAGCAAAATATATGAACTTTAATTACACTATATAAATTAAATCACGTTTCCTTTGTGGATCCTGTTAGTAAGGCAAGCTTTGTATCATCTCAGAATCTTGTTGGTGCATCAGAATGGGGGACCTGATGTCCATCCCCATGCCCTGGTTACACAATTAAATGGTAAAGAGAACGGGGGAATGTGTGCAGAGCAGTGACATCTAGGAAGTGCTGAATGGAAAGTGAAAGTAATTGTCTGCCTACGGCATAAAGGAGGGACAGAAATGAGCTTACAACAGCTATGAATGTTTTAATAAAAAATAGCAATTGAGTTTCATGTTTAATTTGAAAAGGGCTTTTATTGTACAACTTTTTCTGTCTGGGTGACAGGTCCACTTTAATTCAAGCAATCGGAATGCCATCTATAAACTGTCGCAAAGTAACATTGAAGTAGGTCAAGAACAAAGGCATGCATTATAGTGTACTGCCATATATATATATATATAACGGCCCGCCTTCCACCCGCGCTCAACTTCCAGGATCCTTTTATAGACCCACCCCTCCCCGCGGGCACACAGGCGTGTCTATAAAAGTTCAACCCAGAAGTTGCCATTTGTAATGTCGCAGGCGGGGATTTTTGAAGATTTGATGTATTCGGACTTCCACAATGAGAGTTAAGGAGAAATCAAGATGTGCTGCCTGTGACAATCCTCCAACAAGTCATTCAAAATGCTATCAATCATGCTCTAAAAAGATGGCACGAGAGTCAACAGTGGATCCAATTGACATTATGTCCTGGATTAAAGAGGCAGATGCTCAACGCATTAAGAAAGTTGTTGCAGTGCCAGGTACTTCAAGACAAATGCAAAAGAGTGTTACTAAGAGGGAGATATTTTCCAAAGATGAGTCTCCTTTAAGAAAAACCTCAGCAGGGGAATTATCTGAAGAGGAATTGTTGGAGCAATTGTGAACATTTGATTGTGGAGCAATTTGTTAAGGCAGTGAGAGAAGAGTTAAAACTAGAAATATGTACTTTTCCCCCTCCCTCCTGGCCTACCTGTCCCCCTGGGCAAATGCCCCTAACTTGTTACTCACCCCTCTGCGCAGGTCCTGTCCACGGAGTTCACAGTCGCCATCTTCTCCCCCGCACGTCTTCTTTCTGCTTTGACCGGCGTCTTCTGGCGCATGCGCAGTAGGAACATTTACCGGTATGGATCTAGTGCGCATGCGCCGAATGTCACAAAGTTTTCCAATTTCACTTCGCGACATTAGGCGCATGCGCAGTAGATCCGTACCGGTAAATGTTCCTACTGTGCATGTGCCAGAAGATGCCAGTCAAAGCAGAAAGAAGACATGCGTGGGAGAAGATGGCGACTGTGAACTCCGTGGACAGGACCTGCGCAGAGGGGTGAGTAACAAGTTAGGGGCATTTGCCCAGGGGGACACGTAGGCCAGGGGGGAGAGGGGCAACACAGGGGAGGGGTTTTGCGCCCAGGGGGTTTCCTTCTCCTTTAACGAGGGGTGCAAGGCGAGATGTTCTGGCTGGCAAAGGGGCACGGCTGTTAGCAAAGTCTTTTGGGCCAGAGGTCAAAGGATTAGGCAAAAGGATGGTCAGACAGGCGCCAGCGTTAGGGACCATGCGGCGGGCGTCCCCGCCGATGGCGCGGCGCGCAACCCCGCTGCACAGGGATCCTTACAATAAGATTGAGCAGATGTGATAGTTGTGATTCCAGATTGGCCGTGTGCACACGCTAGCCCTCAAGGCTTGGCTATTGAAAGGCAAAAATTGAGAGATGCAGGTTTATCTAAACCAGTAATTACAATAATACCATGATGAGTTCAAGGAAGACATCTGCTGACAAGTCATACCAAAAGAGTTGGAAGGTGTTTAAGACATATCTGGAAGAGATTGGAATTCAAGTGGATAAATTTACTATTACAGAAATTTGGGATTTTTTGCAAAAAGGTCTGGGCAAATGCCTCAGGCTGAAAACTTTAAAGTCTCAAGGTCTCAAGAGCTCGCTATGGTGTAATTTATGGCAGTTGTATTAAGAATCAGACTTCCAGCAAAGAATATTTCTCCTTCCTGGAATTTACCTTTGGTATTAGGGGCTTTAACAGAGCAACATTTTTAAGCCTTTGCAGGAGGTGTTAGATACAATACTGACTTACAAGACTGTATTAATAACAGCATTGACATCAGCTAAGCTAGTTAGTGAGTTGCAGGCTCTGTCAGCACAATAGCCTTATACAGTTTTCAAATTAGTCAAATTTATAACCAATCCAACTTTTCTGCCAAAGGTGGTTACTCCTTTTCATTTTAATAGAGACATTGTATTGCCAAACTTTTTTCAAGAGCCATAATCTGATCTAAAGAAGTGGAGTAAACTTGATCTAGTCAGGTGTTTGTCTGTTTAGTTGGATAGATGGAGAAAATCACAGCAGTTATTTGTGATTCTTTCAGGAGTAAAGCTGGCCACAGACGCAAAGATCCGATCGTACGAATCAATGTACGATCGGACTTTCCCATCTCCCGACCTGCCACTAACCATTCAGATCAAAGTCTTACCATTCCAACCAAATTAAGTAGTTAAAGAACAGATCAGCCGATATTATGCCCCTGACAGCAATCGTACGATAGACAAAGCTAGTGACAGTCTCCCATTGAAAATCGTACGATCGGCAATACACGCAGAGATATTGTCGGCAGCCAACAGAAATTTTCTAACCTGTCCGATCAACCAAACGATCGATCTCCGCCGGATGAAAAATGTCGGGACTCTCCACACGTTCCGAAAATCGTACGAATCCTCGATTCGTATGATGAGATCTTTGCGTCTATGGTCAGCTTTAGGAAGGGTCAAGCCGCGGCAGTTTCTACCATAAGTAGGTGGATCATTACGAGCATACAGAAGGCTTATGCTTAAAAAAGAATACAGATGTCAATGGGGATTAATGCACCCTCCACTAGAGTTGTAAGTACTTCATGGCTATTAAGGCAAATATTTCACCAGATGAAATATGTAGAGGGGCAACATGGAGTTGTTTTTCAACCTTTCTGAAGCACTCCCATTTGGATGTCAAGTCGACGTCAGAAGCAGAATTTGGACAAATGTTTGAAAAGCAAATCAGTTTGTCACAAAATAAAAATTTTCTCTTGCAGATAATTTTGTTAGATTTTATTTAACCCATAATAATTGCTTTAGTAAATTCCTCTTTTAAAACGATGCCACGTTAACCAGGGAAAATTAATACCATACTAACTGATATGTTATTTTCCTGGTTAACAGATGGCGTCACCCTCCCTATGTATGGGACCTATAATTATCAGAATCAACATGAACACTGTTTGAGGGGTTGTCGTTGCTTTTCAGACTACCCCACTCAGCATTAACCTATCCAATTTTATTTAAACTAAAACATTTGGTAGGTGGAGTATGTGCACTTTCTGTTGCTTATTTGAGATTTCGAACAAAGATGTGTCTAATAATGAGGAGGGTAGGAGATGTCTAGTGTTGGTGGCTATAAGCATTATGTATTGCAGTCAGTGTCATGTGTGAACAGCAGCCTTGCTTTGACCCTCAGCTCTTCAAACAATGTAGATTGTCTTGGAAGGATACAAGAGATTTGAGGGCATAGCACGGTTTTCAAATTCAGATTGAAGCTAGTAGTACTAGAACATCTGCAATAGGAGAACACATATATATTGGTAGGGCATGCTGGTCATCAGGCAGCAACCACAGGGAACACACTCCCTGGGAATGCAACCAACACAAACAATCCCAATACCCTTGCCCAAATGTATGCTGGGTACTGTATATAATGAATCTCCTTACAGATGCAAAGGAAATAGTATATTCCACCATGAATGTAATTCCTGCAGAGGCAACTATCTTGCTTTTCACTGCATCAGAAAGTTTGCTCATCCACCAAAGAAAGAAGACCCAAGAAACTCTGTGGCCAGAGGTGAAGGCTTTACTGATAGTTCAAGACGTTACACTGGCTAACCTCTTACTCAAACCAAATGAAGGGTCACCAAACAGAAGCTGGCTGTGGATCACTTGTAGTGAGAGAAGATTTTCTGAAGTCATAGCACCAGGCAGACTCCAGGGCCCATTCTTTGAATCAGCTATTCCAGACCTCTGATTATCCCCACTGGTTTTAGTCCCTAATACAGAGTAAAATTCTTAATTTCAAATTCATAATTTATCCTATCCTGATTTGTCAATCCAAAAAAAATGGTATTGACAAGGAACTCTATTGTGTTTCACGTGTATTATTTGAATCTGCTACTCATACATACATACACAGTGGTTCTGATTCCATTTTGATGGTTATTATGTGTTTGATGAATACCTACCCATGGGCTGCTAATTATATTTTAAAATCTTAAAATCTTTTATTGAATGGGTAGTGATATAAGAGACCTACCTATGCACTATTTAGATGATTTTCTATTTTTGGCCTTCTATTTTTGGGGCACAGTAATTCACAGCACTGTGAGGAATTATCAACACCTTTGCATGGCTAGCAAACAAGTTTTAAATCCCCTAGCCTAGGAAAAACCTTATAACCATAAAGATTGACAGAGTAGCCATGGAGTTTCTGCATAAGGAAAAACTGGCAGAATTATATACGCTTGAATGCAAAAAGCAGTTGGAGTCTATTATTGGTCATCCCAACTTTGCCACGGGGGCCATGGAGAAAGTATTCAGTAAAAGAATGGCAGCACCAACAGCAGGGAATTCTAAACCTCATTCATTCATTCGGATTCCATCCTGAAAAAAAAAGATCTCAGGGTCTTATAGCATTTCCTGAAAACATGGAAGGTTCACTTCTGTTGGCAATTCTCATTCCTAGATAACACAGAGTTGCAATTTTGGAATGAAACCAAGGCCTAAGAAATGGTGGTAAGCTTGAATGGAGCTAAAGTATTACTTGAATTCCTATCAGTACTAGCAGTAGAGGTATGGGGTGATAGGCTGGAAAAAAATGGTCCTAACTCACATTTTTGGTTTACAAAAAAACTTGAATCGATTGAGTTTAAAAAAATAAATAAATAAATAATATTTGAGATTTATTAAACCCTGACCCTTGAAATAGCTAGAATATGAAAATACACCACCTAAAACCTGTCGAGGTTATATATAAGTCAATGGCAGAGGTCCGTTGAACCATTTGAAGAGGTTAACAGCCTGCTTGATGTTTAATGGTTTTTTTGGATGGTTTTGCCTGAAAACTTGAATGATTCAAGTTGTGGGATTCGAACTTGCAAAATCAGGTTTTTCCCATTTAAGTTTTTTCTTAAGTAAGATACCTTTCTAGTTTCGAGTTCATTTGAGGTATAAAAAACTCTAACACTCGATAAATAACCCCCTAAATTGTGATTAACTTGGGGTGGTACAGGAGTTATCAACAGACAATTTCTCCACCTTTAATTAGGCTTTTAAACCATTTTGTGTTAATGAAGTACATATGTATATTGGAGTAAAGCATTTACTTGGTTTTGACATTTGACATTATCTCCCAGGTAAAAACATTTCAGGAGTACGTGGGAGCTATGGCAGCAGCAAAAACACTATGCCCAGATTATGTTTGGGAAGTAGTCTGGTCTACTAAATTAAACATTTACATAACTTGGAGTTCATAAATAAAATATTGGATATGGATCCAATTTAGGCCTAGACAAGCAGGTCTACCAAAAGTACAGGTGGGGTGGGATGGGTTAAAAGTGGAAGCAATTAACGACTATCCTTATAGAAATTCTAGTAAGAGGGACATTACAACGAATAATTCTAATTTATTTGGGGGCAGCTTGACAAACAACAGATATGAAGCCTTTGGAAAAAGTCAGATGGAAACCCAACTTCCATCAACTCTTACTTTTACCACCATGTCAAACTGCTAAGAAAGGACAAAGGGCTCTTATGTAGCAACAGCATTGGTTGTGATTTTTTTCAATATGGGTTTACAAGATTCCCCTTACCATTTGGAAGTGGGGCAAGATCTTAGGTGAGGAGGAACGAGTTTAAGATCTGGGCTTAGTAGTTAATTGGCAGAGCTCATCAGAAGTGGCTGCCTTCTGAAGGTGTAACAGAGATGTGGTCCTGGACTGTATATGATTCATCGTAAGTAGGGATGGGCAAATTTTTTCGCCGATAATTTGCCCCCATATGTTCTATGTATGTAATTAATGTGATTTACTTAAACATATTTACATTGTGAAATATACTAGCACTATAGAAATAAATACTAATCAGCAGCCCTCCACTTGTCAGTTTCATTAATCTGGTTGCTAGGGTCCTAGTTACCCCAGGAACCATGGGTTGATATAAATGAGAGAGTATGAGCAGGAGGACTGAATATAAAGACGAGCAAGACAAAGCAGCATCTCTGCTCTTCACTCCCACAAGGCGGCTGCTTAACTCGTCGCTGCGCGCTTACGTATAGTCGTGACGCTACAAGTCACGTGATGAGGGTTGCGGCGTTGGGATTTTTCGCTTGACAGGAGGAGGGAGGTTGCCGCTAACAGCGGTGCTGGAAATGGGCACTATGAATTTAAATGGATAATAGGGTGTATGTTGCACTTATATACTCCAGCCTGTCCAATCCCCTGTCAGCTCTAACAGGACTGTGACAAAACGAGCAGTAGGGGAATGAGAATGCCGGTTCCCTAGCAACAGCCCTTCCCTCCTGTCTCCAGCTGACTGACAGCTCGGGGGGCGGGGCTCCTAGTGAGTGTAGCACAGTCTGCCCATGGCCTCCTTGCTTGCAGCCTCTATTTCGATTCATTCCACTGTAAGTGCTCCCAGTAAAGAGCACGGCCACTGTCAGTTATTCCTGTGGCTGTCAAGAGGTGGGTCATAGTAACATGTGAGACACAGTCCCCCAAACCCTTGAGAAGAAGTTGCACTGTCTGCACAGGTTATAATTCCCTCATTGGAATCTGCAGAACTCACTGGTTTTATGTCCCAGTGGGGGGGCAGGACTTGGGAACTTGACACTTGGGAAACACAGCGCTGTACTGTCAAGTATTTTTAGGGAGCACCTATGTTTTCCATGGTAGTTCCAGGGAATTATTTGCATGGAAGTGGCTGGCACGACTCCCAATAAAAGCGTATGTCTGCCAGCTGGCCATTCCTAATGTGCCAGTGCTAAGGTTGCCACCTGGCCGGCCGGCCGGCCTAGCCGGTAAAATACCAGCCCAGGCCGGCAAATGTAGCTGCCGGTAAATTTGTGATCACCATTCAAACTGCTCCCGGCCTGCCACCCTCAGCCCACCCTTTTGTTCCCTCTATTGCTAAAAAATACCTATTCCACGATCCACGACTCTGGCCCGCTCCTTGACGTCATGGCCAATGCCCCCAGTGACAGCGCTATGCCGTCCCATGACATCACAGCCCCGCCCATTTTTAGAACGATCATCCACCTCGTGGACCCGCCCCCTTCCCTGGCCGGTAAAATCTTTTCAAAAAGGTGGCAACCCTGGCCAGTGCCCCAACCTTTAGGCTCCTGGCCTAGTGTAAAACACCCATAAGCGCATCCGTTATGCCTAGGGTTGCCAACTGGCCAGTATTTTATCAGCCTGGCCAGTAAAAATTATGGCTGATCCCAATGTTATTAATAGGGAAAAAAGATAAATAGATAGGATAGGTATTTTTTTCCAGAAAAGATGGCAACCCTAGTTATGCCCTGTACCAAGCTGTGGTTGAAGGTGTTGGTGCCGAAATTGAGCCTATTTAAAGGAATTGTTCAGTATAAAAATTGGGTAAATAGATAGGCTGTGCAAAATAAAAAATATTTCTAATATAGTTAGTTAGCCAAAAATGTAATGTATAAAGGCTGGAGTGACTCGATGTGTAACAGAACACTACTTCCTGCTTTGCAGCTCTCTAACTCTTGAGTTGGACCACATGGGACCTAACTGCTCCCCACGTCGGCGCTCGTGCATGCGTGCAGGGGGGCCCGAAGTTTGGAACCCAATGGGTCACCAATCATCCAGTCCAATCCTGTAACTGTTTGCTTTTGAATCTGATCTTCAAGCTTAAGGATCAATTGCAAACTTCCTGACTAACCTGACTTTAAAGGGGTTGTTAACCTTTGAATTAACTTTTAGTATGATGTAGAGAGAGATATTCTGAGACTATTTGCAATTGGTTTTCATTTTTTATTATTTGTGGCTTTTTAGTTATTTAGCTTTTTATTCAGCAGCTCTCCAGTTTGCAGTTTCAGCAATCTGGTTGCTAGGGTTCAAATTCCCCTAGCCACCATGCAGTGATTTGAAGAAGAGACTGGAATATGAATAGGAGAGGGCCTGAATAAAAAGATGAGTAATAAAAAGCAGCAATAGCAATACATTTGTAGCATTACAGAGCATTTGTTTTTTAGATAGGGTCAATGAAAAGAGTCAGAAGAAAAAGGCAAATAATTAAAAAACTATAAAAAAATAAAATAATGAAGACCAATTGAAAAGTTTCTTAGAATTAGCAATTCTATAACATACTAAAAGTTAACTTGAAGGTGAACCACCCCTTTAAAGCCGCTGATTTACTCAGAGAGAGCTGAGAAGCAGGAAGTAGTGTTCTGGCTATTATGTTACACATCCACTCACTCCAGTCTTTATACATTACATATTTGGCTAACTAACTATATTAGAAATAATTTCTATTTTGCACAACCTATCTATTTTTAAAGGGAAATCAGGGAGGTATGGAGCTGATCACCACTGATTGCTGTGGGTACAGCAACACACATCCTGGCCTTATTGAGCCCAATTGACTGCGCAAAGCTCACAGAACACTGACATTTTAATGTTGACATCTCTTTTCTGAATGAAGGCTTCATCTGTGAATAGGAACTCTGTTGTTTCTGCCTCCATCCAGCAGCGGCCCACATCCATTTATACATAGAGAATTCCCTGCCCGCTGCATCCTTCCCCTGTAACAGTCAGTGATCTACAGCCTGTTCTCTGTGCCGCCAT
The DNA here is from genome assembly GCA_038501925.1 of Xenopus petersii. Classification (NCBI taxonomy): domain Eukaryota; kingdom Metazoa; phylum Chordata; class Amphibia; order Anura; family Pipidae; genus Xenopus; species Xenopus petersii. The sequence goes on along the minus strand of CM076676.1, from coordinate 139,034,351 downwards.
TCTTTATTTCTGCTTTTCCTCTACCCTAGGCATTCCACATATACTTTTATTATTCCCCTGAAAAGCCATAACATCATCCACCTGAAGGTGCCCAAATCAGGAATAAAATCTCAGGCATTACTAATAACTTCATTAAAATTAATTCTCGTTGCAGCCAGTGTAACTGCCCCAGATTTCTCAAACACTCTTGCAAACCGTGGCTGACTTAGGGTGATCAGATTCATTGTTGAGAATATGAAACCAGGGGCATGTCCCAAAAACATTGAAAATACATATGCATTGTTTAGCCAGCATCATATTCTCTACTAGTATTTGGTTAGGTGCTGACCCTCCACACTGAGCACAAAGCTATCCTATGAGAAGAGGTGAGGCTGTGCTGGTGATGATAAACCACTGAAGGGTGCAATTTAGGAATCCCAGTGTGACCTTGTATAAGCAAATCAGTTATAAACAATACCCAAATTCCTGTGCCTTGTTCCTAGTAGGTACCAATATGAAATTCCTGATAGATTCGACTGGTGTACATATGAACACTTATAGCAGTTATGTGACTTGTTAAAGGGACTGTTTACCTTTAAATTAACTTGAACTATGATGTAGAGTCATATTCTGAGATAATTTTATTAGTTGTGGTTCTTGAACTATTAAGCATTTTGTTCAGCCACTTTCCAGTATGACATTTCAGCTATCTGGTTGCTATGGTCAAAAGAACCCTAGAATCCAGGCACCGGTTTGAATGAAAGAGTAGGAGAAGGCCTGAATAGAAAGATAGTTCTAGTGATGGAAGTTTTTGGTTCTTCTTATACTTTTTCATGTAAGTGGGCAATCTCTAATAGTCAAAGAGGCTAGGGAAAGGACTATGTTGTTGGCAGCATTTGTTTGACATGACTTGGAAACTCCTCTTGTGATTGGTCAGCTTTGACTAATATGGAAATGAAGAGGACTTGGTAGGTTTTCTCTCCCTATTGCCTTGGAGGAAAGTTGAAAGGCCAAATAATGTAAGAGATGGGAAGGTTGAAGTTTGCTGGGTATAGACTGACACACGGCAATGTGATGGGTGTATAATTGTAGTGATGGCAGTGTTTTGTTCTTTCTATACTTCTTTTATGTAAGTGGGTAATCTCTAATAGTCAAAGAGGCTAGGCAAAAGGGCTATGTTGGTACTTGGTAGGTTTTCACTCCCTATGGTTTATGAGGGAAAGTTGAAAGGACAAGTAATGGAAGAGATTGGAAAGTTAAAGCTCGCTGGCTATAGACACATGGCAATGTGATTGGCTGATAGCTCTATTGATGGAAGTGTTTGGTTTGTAAATGTGCAGAGAAGGGGTAACAATAATATTTTTCAGAATCATCTTGTTTGGATATTCATATATTGCATATTTAGTTCACTTTGTTGTGCCTCTGGTGAATCCCTGTTTATCACAAGAAGGAGCCATGAATCCTGCTTGGGGAATACCAACCCTATCTTGTTATGGCTTTGTCAAGATTTATCTCACAGACAGTGAGGCTCCTGGGCAGGATCATGTCTAATGAAGAGTTATTTCCATATGTGACACCAGGAAACCTATAACCCCCCTCCCCCAAGAGTTGGGTTATAAATGACTGTCCATGTTCATTTCTCCATGTACATGTATTCAATAAACCTTTCTCTAAAAGCAAAATGAAAGTCTCTGCCCAGTGCAAAGTCCACAACCCCATAAAAAAAAGTTGTTCCTGGAAGGCTTCTGTGTTACAATGGGGGCAGCCATTCAAAAGAGAAAAGGCTCAGGTTACACAGCAGATAATCTCTGTAGAGCATAATTGTGGTATCTGTTATCCACTATTTAACCTGTGCCATGTAGAATTGTTTCAGTTTTCGCCATTGCTACACAGCAGCTTGTTTATATAAACTATAGTGTTTCTAAAGCAAACACACCAGTTTTACCAGTGTAGGGCAACACTACATGATATTTTCATTACTTAAAAACACTTTAATTTTTAGATGTTACTGTTTCTTTAATCCTGTACATCATGTATAAACACCCATAGACTGGGGTGAATTGTAGAACAAACATAGAAGTTGTGGTGCTCCAGCTGTATTGTTGTTGTTACGGGCCCATATGAACTGTTTGTTGTGTGTTAAAATTAAACAAACTCCGATTTCTATTGGGAAATAATCGGTTAATCATTATAACAAAGCAATCACACAAGTACAAACAGATATACATGAGAGGTACACATATTGTTAGTTATTTGCTTATCCCTGATTTAAGCTGGTCTTGTGCATTTTTTGGGAGAAGCTTTTTATCCCAAAAACACATCTGCACATGGCCTGCATACTAGAACTGCTACTAAACTTCCAAAGGAACAGTTTCTCTTTATATGTTAAAGGAAACTGATACAACCAAAAGGAATACTTAAGCAACAGATAGTTTATAATCATATTAAGTGGCATATTAAAAAATCTTACCAAACTGGAATATATATTTAATTTAATTGCCCTTTTACATCTCTTGCCTTGAGCCACCATTACGAGTGCTGCCTCAGAGATCACCTGACTAGGGATGGGCGAATTTGACCCGTTTCGTCTAAAATTCGCTGCTGGCGAATAGTCGCCGACGCTCATTAAAGTGTATGGGCGACAAAAAATTTTTGTCGCGCGACGAAATTTTTTGGACGCCCATCCCTACACCTGACCAGAAATACTGCAGCTCTAACTGTAACAGGAAGAAGTGTGGAAGCAAAAGACAGAACTCAGTCTTTTAATTGGCTCATGTGACCTAACAAATATGGTTTGTATGGTATGTTTGTGCTTACAGTGAATCGTACGATCCGAGGGGGCGGCCCTTATTTTATAAACTGGCAATTTTCTATTTATGATTACCCAATGACACATACTACTAGAAAAGTACATTATTATGAAAATGGTTTAATTACATGAGGCAGGATTTTACAAATGAGCTGTTTTATTCAATATATTTTTATAGAGACCTACATTGTTTGGGGGTATAGTTTTCCTTTAATAAATGTTTCATCAGCAGGAATGGTGGAGCAGTCTGTATGTCCAGTCAATGCTAGTGTTCACTGGGTTTGATCCAGTTCCCAGTATCCTGAGCACAATAACACACAGCAGACTCCAATACTGGTATTCTTGGGAAAGATACCATAGATAGCTGAGCCCCCCTCCTTCCAGCTTCCTACATAGTAACAGTTGCACCCCCTTCTCTCAAGATTCCTGGAAAAAGTGTAAAGCATCTTGTGAAGAAGTAATCCTATCAGTGTCCGTCATTATTCATTAAATAACACCGATCCCTTTCCCACTGACAGCCTTCGGGTGTCAGCAGAAGCTGTAGGATATAACTAAGCAGGATGATTTCATTATTTGCCAAAACAATCCATAAAAACAATCCATAAAGTACATGTGATGTACAGCTGCAACATTTTAAAGGGACATTGTCATGATTTTTATGATGTATTCTTTATTTCTAAATTACTGTATATACTCGAGTATAAGCCAAGTTTTTCAGCACCCAAAATGTGCTGAAAAAGTCTACCTCGGCTTATACTCAAGTCAGTTCCTGTCATGGTGCACAAAGAAGCGTCTGCGTCTCATGATCTCGACTACAAGATCCCAGACTAGGAACTACCCATGCCCAACCCAAAAGATATTGAGGACCTAACTTAAATCACAATGGTTTCGTAGCTGTTCAAAAGTGTGATGATTTAGTGTGTGTATACAATGGCTGAAGTTTTGGCAAGTTGAAAGCTTTCTCCCGCACGCATCCTAGCCCGAGTGTGACATCATAACCCCAGCCCACAGAGCGTCATAACGCGAGACTGGGTGACTCACATATTGGGGTTCCTGCAGAAGGCACCAGTAATGTCCTTCACCACTCGCTTGACCAGCACCGCCACCTCCTCCTTCCATTCGCCATCTCAGAGGCTACAGGCGGAGAAAAAGGAGAAAGATGAGCTTCCAGGTAATGCAGTGGGAAATGGAGACACTCCCTCTTGTTATGCTGCGTGCTTAAAGGAAAACTATACCTTGTCGTATCTCTGTGCGTCTCTGTAGCACGCGAATGTTACCATCTGTTTTCATTTACTATGACAATTACATTGTCTGGAGCTGTCATTGATGTGTGTTTTTATCAGTGGCGAAGGCCAGTATTCACGTATGATATAATGGGCCTCTGTCCTATCCTGATGTCTGGTCAGCAGGACAAAAATGCCTTTTGTGAGCGCCTACCACCTCACCCCTTTAAAAGAGAACACATATTGAATTCACAACCTGCATGGCTAATTAGCAATTCATTTAGATGCATAGCAGCACATAAATCAGTTCAGTCTGCAGCATGCATCTAAATAATTGCTAATTAGCCATGCAGGCTGTGAATTCCATATGAGTTCTCTTTTAAAGGGGTGAGATATGTGCCTAGTGCGATCTTCACTAAACTTCTGTTACTTTAAGTGCCAGTTCTTCCCTAGCAGGGCGCATGCAGGAGCGTGTGTTCTGCTGAACCTAAAATGCATTTCTCACCCTAGGCCTATACTCGAGTCAATACATTTTCACAGTTTTCTTAGGTAAAATTAGGTACCTCGGCTTATACTCGGGTTGGCTTAAACTCGAGTATATACGGTATGCCGTTTACACTGCAAATAATTCACTCTACAATATAAAATGTAATTCCTGAACCAACAAGTGTATTTATTTAAATTTTAATATTGGTGTGTAGGTGCATCTCAGGTCATTTTGCCAGGTCATGTGCTCGGAAAGAGCCAGTGCTGCACTATTAACTAATGCGTTTTGAAAAAATTTTTTTTCCCTTTTATTGCATAAATTGCATCCTAAGTGTGATTTCTCCCTGTTTAATACTGATATTTAGCTAAGGGACAGTTTACTGTGTAGGAATGGCTGTGTGAGGATTAACCATCTAATTATACAGTGTGACTATGTGAAAGGTTTGGCCAGTACATATGGGTCATGAATAGAACAGAAGAGGCATTGTGTTGTGTCCCACATGCATGTGTTATGATGTTCATCAGCTAAGTTTGCCTGTAGCTAGTTTGTTCCTCTCTCTTCCCTGTAGTTTGGTTCCGCCCAGGTAGCCACCCCTCCCATAGTCAGTATTCCTGCAGACAAGTATCTGTAAGCATGCACTGCATCTATCTCTCTGTACCTGGTAAAGCTACTTCGTTTTGACCTATGGAATTTGTCACTAAGATTTACACTGCAAGATTAAACCTCTTCGAAATCTTCATCTGTGTCTTCCATTGAGTCGCCTATCTGTGGATACTGCCCTTATGTAAGTTATTGCCATTCCATTGGGACTTGGGATAGTCTAGGGATCAGTAATTACATAGCTACAACAGCTGAAACAGAATAGTCAAAATGAATAGAAGACCATACAGTCATCACTGTGATATTCAGCAGCCTGAGAGCCCTGCTAGTCACACTACAGACCAGCATATTACAGAACTTACACAGCATCTCAGTCAGAACTACTCCAGCTACACTGCAGTAATCTGTGAGGAGGCCAGTGAGAATATAAACTGTGTGTCTGCATTATAAACTGTGTATTCTGAATACTGCTCATCAGCCTGCACTGTGAAGCTAAAGAGGCAGCATTCTCCCTGCAGAACATCTCTCCTGTTCCCTCCTTCTGCAAACTGTTACTTTGTATCAACTCACAGGCAGCCAGCTCCCTGTAACCTGACACTCATGGCTGAACAAGTCTTCCCTCCAAACAGAAAACACTGAGGATCAGCAAATGCCTGACAATCTGCTGCAAGAGGAAAATACAGATATACTGACAGAAGCAAGTGTCAGACCCAAACGTATAACTAAACTTTCTTGGAAATCCAAAGAAAACTTTGAAGTTACTATGGAAGAGTTCTCAGTTGATCTAACACACCTCTGGGAGAGGACTGTGCATTACATGTCTGAAGTCACACAGCCTAGCCAGAGAGTACTGCAACTAGAGGGCACTCTCTTACACTTCAAGTCTGCATATGAAAGCTACCAGAGGCTCTGCACTAAGTACATGTCATTCCTAAAGAGCACTAACAAAGAAGAATCTTTAGAAGAACTAAAAAGGTTTGGATATCTGAACCAGGAGAGAAGTAAAAAGGTGTCTGAAACTAAAGCTAATGTAGAGGCAAGAATTACACAGCTGCAAGAAACTGCATCTCATCCCTCCACATCTACTAGACACACTAAGAGATCTTCAAGATCATCCCACTCAAGAATTTCCACGCTTAGTGAACTAATAAAGGCTCGTGCAGAGGTAGAGGCTGCCAAGGTGCGAGCAGCCTTCGCAGACAAGAAAGCAGAAATGGAGGTAGAAGCTGCCCGCAAGAAAGCTGAAATTGAAGCCTTAGACAGAAAATGTGAGCAAGCTACAGCAGAAGCGAAATTAAGAGTTTTGGAACAAGCTGTTGGAAGTGATTTAGACAGTGTCAGTATGGCAAATTCAGAAGATCCCATGGAGCGCACTAAGAACTAAGAATGTCCTCAACCAGAACAGCAATTTCTCTGCCACTTCTGAGGCTCCTGATGACACAGACACTCCTTTAAGACACCAGCCTTCTGAACATATTGTGACCACGCAAGACCCTAAACCCTCTGGTCCCTCTGCCCATCAAGATGGGCCCTCAAGCTGTACCTTGCCTCACAAGTCTCAGACTACTAAGTATCAGTCTGTCAACCCAGGGGTCAACATCCAAACCAAGCTACCATCACCTTTTCAGGTTACCAATATGCTTCCTGATTACAACATTTCTTCTGAATCACATCCTGCTATAGCAACGAACTTCCAACCTGTTCCTGACTCGAACCCTCATGCAAATCCATACTTTCCTAGGCCACCATGTGCCAATGTGTCAGATCTCGCTAGATACATGGTTCGCCGTGAGCTCACAAGCACTGGCCTCACAAGCTTCGATGACCACCCTGAAAATTATAGAGGATGGAAGTCTACCTTTAAGGCTGCTATAAATGATATGGGAATACCTCCTGGTGAAGAATTTGACATGTTAATAAAGTGGCTAGGCCCCCAGTCAAGAGAACGTGTGAAGCGACTGAAGGAACCTAAGGTAGTTTCTGTCCTGTTCACGGACAATGAAGCAGTGAAACATTTGTTGGATGTCGGCCATTACTGCTATAGGCTCTTGTCTGAATCGGATGAGCACTCCTATAAGGTTATTGTTCAAGTTAGGCCCGGTAAGGAGAACATTGTTCAAACTGACTCCTTGATATTGAGCACTCGAGTCAAATACTACCCTAATTTGACTAGGTTTGCGGGGGTGGTACACACCAAAGGATGGAAGATACCAGCATTCTTCACCCTTCTTTAATGATGGAGCAGGTTCAGCATTATCATTTTCTAAAACCTTCTGCATAAAGGATACAAAATGTTTCTTCATCTCTGGTTTCCTCTCAAAGGAACGTTTCAATGAAGCAAATCTGGAACTGCCTGCTGACGGTTGTTTGGCAGTCTACCTTTAAGGCTGCTATAAATGATATGGGAATACCTCCTGGCCCCCAGTCAAGAGAACGTGTGAAGCGACTGAAGGCTGTTCATGTTGACAATCCGTCTGCAGGTCTACGTGCAGCTTGGGAACGCCTAGACCAGAGTTATGGTAGTCCAGAAGCTGTAGAAGATGCTCTGCTGAAAAGATTGAAAGACTTTCCCAAGATATCCGGTAAGGATAATCAGAAATTTCAGGAACTGAGTGATCTTTTGCTTGAACTACAGCTCGCTAAGGCAGATCCTCACCTCCCAGGCCTTAGCTATCTTGACACAGCCCATGGTGTGAATCCAATTGCGGCAAAACTGCCGTATGGAATACAGGAGAAGTGGGCAACCGTGGGTTCGAAGTACAAGAAAGAGAAACAAGTTTCTTTTCCACCATTTTTCTATTTCTGTGACTTTGTCAAGAACATTGCCGAAACCAAGAATGATCCAAGCTTCTTTTTCAACGAGTCAAACATCTCGAGTCCAAATTTCACTAAAGACAAATTTGCTCTGAATAAACCCAGGAGTCATAGGGGCCCCATGTCAGTTAAAAAGACTAATGTGCTACCTGATCCTGTTGCTAACCCTGAAAAGAGCAGAGAAGTAGAAAATACAGAGTCCCAATCGCCAATGCCCAATTCATAAGAAACCACATGCTCTTAAGAATTGCCACGGGTTCCGGAAAAAACCATTGCAAGAACGCAAAGAAATTTTAAAGAAACTTGGGATTTGCTTTAAGTGTTGTGCTTCAACAGAACATCTTGCAAAAGATTGTAAAGCTGGAATCAAATGTAAAGATTGTGGAAGCAATACCCATGTACAAGCACTCCATCCTCTTCAGCATACCTCTCCTTCTGCAGATTCTGATCCTGCCACAAATCATGGCGGGGAGAATGCAAATCAGACAGCAGACTCTACTTCAATTTTTTCTACATGCACTGAGGTTTGCGGAGAAGATCTTTGCGACAGGTCTTGTGCAAAAATATGCCTAGTCAGAGTGTATCCCAACGGACAGCCTGAAAGAGCCATGAAACTATATACAATTCTGGATGATCAGAGCAATCACTCACTTGCCAAGTCAGAATTCTTTGACTACTTCAGGGTTAAAGGAAATTCCCTACCATATTCACTTGGCACATGTGGAGGTGTTACAGAAGTGTCCGGAAGAAGAGCTAATGGATTCATGATAGCTTCTCTTGATGGTACTATAGAACTGTCACTGCCTACCCTTGTTGAATGCGACCAGATTCCTTCCCACAGAGAAGAGATCCCTACTCCTGAAGCTGCCTTCCATCATGCACACTTAAGAGCTATAGCTGAACACATACCACCACTTGATAAAAATGCAGAAACTCTTCTTTTGCTCGGCAGAGACATTCTAAGGGTGCATAAAGCACGCCAGCAAATAAATGGTTCCCATGACGCTCCGTATGCCCAGCGCCTTGATCTTGGTTGGGTTATCATTGGCAATGTGTGTGTAAACAGAACAAAAAGAGCTACCAACATTTCTTCTTGCAAAACTTACGTGCTACCTAATGGACGCGAAACTCTTTTCGAACCATGTCCTTATCATTACAGTGTAAAGGAGAGATTCAACAGCACCAGAGACTGGCAATCCATCACCAGTGTCCGTAAATCCACCTTTAATCACCAGGAGGATTGCATTGGTGACACAGTATTCATTTCAACTTGTAATGATGACAAACCAGCACTTGCCATTGAAGACAAAGAGTTTCTCAAGATCATGGATAAGGAATTTACTCAAAACCAAGAAAACAGTTGGGTAGCCCCTCTACCCTTTCGTACACCTAGAGAAAGACTGCCAAACAACCGTCAGCAGGCAGTTTCCAGATTTGCTTCATTGAAACGTTCCTTTGAGAGGAAACCAGAGATGAAGAAACATTTTGTATCCTTTATGCAGAAGGTTTTAGAAAATGATCACGCTGAACCTGCTCCATCATTAAAGAAGGGTGAAGAATGCTGGTATCTTCTATCCTTTGGTGTGTACCACCCCCGCAAACCTAGTCAAATTAGGGTAGTATTTGACTCGAGTGCTCAATATCAAGGAGTCAGTTTGAACAATGTTCTCCTTACCGGGCCTAACTTGAACAATAACCTTATAGGAGTGCTCATCCGATTCAGACAAGAGCCTATAGCAGTAATGGCCGACATCCAACAAATGTTTCACTACTTCATTGTCCGTGAACAGGACAGAAACTACCTTAGGTTCCTATGGCATAGGAACAATGACTTGAATGACAAGGTTATAGACTACCGCATGAAAGTGCATGTATTCGGGAACAGTCCTTCACCTTCAGTAGCAATCTACGGGCTGAGAAGGACCGCCCAGGAAGGTGAACAATAGTATGGAACTGATGCACGTCATTTTGTGGAGAAAAACTTCTATGTGGATGATGGACTTAAATCCCTTCCTACAGAGGAAGAAGCCATTGACCTTCTTCGAAGAGTTCAAGAAATGTTGTCTGTGGCCAACCTCAGACTCCACAAGATCACCTCCAACAGCGACAAGGTAATGAAGGCCTTTGACAAAGATGACTGCGCCACTATTCATTGAGATCTGGCATAGTGCCGAGAGACTGGCGAATTGCTAATGTGGTGCCTCTATTCAAAAAAGGATCCCGTTCTCAGCCTCAAAACTATAGGCCAGTTAGTCTGACGTCAGTGGTAGGAAAGCTTTTCGAAGGGTTAATAAAGGATAAGATACTGGACTTCATAGCAAATCATAATACTATGAGTTTGTGCCAGCATGGTTTTATGCGTAATAGATCTTGCCAGACTAACTTAATTTCTTTTTATGAGAATGTAAGTAGACACCTCGATTCTGGGATGGCAGTGGATGTGATTTACTTAGATTTTGCTAAAGCATTTGATACAGTGCCACACAAAAGGTTACTGGTTAAATTAAGGAATGTTGGCCTGGAACATAGTATTTGTACCTGGATAGAGAACTGGCTAAAAGACTACAAAGAGTGGTGGTGAATGGAACATTTTCTAATTGGACCAGTGTTGTTAGTGGAGTACCGCAGGGCTCTGTACTAGGTCCCTTGCTTTTCAACTTGTTTATTAATGACCTGGAGGTGGGCATTGAAAGTACTGTTTCTATTTTTGCAGATGATACTAAATTGTGCAGAACTATAGGTTCCATGCAGGATGCTGCCACTTTGCAGAGTGATTTGTCTAAACTGGAAAACTGGGCAGAAAACTGGAAAATGAGGTTCAATGTTGATAAATGCAAGGTTATGCACTTTGGCAAAAATAATATAAATGCAAGTTATACACTAAATGGCAGTGTGTTGGGAGTTTCCTTAAATGAGAAGGATCTAGGGGTCTTTGTAGATAACACGTTGTCTAATTCTGGGCAGTGTCATTCTGTGGCTTCTAAAGCAAATAATGTTCTGTCTTGCATAAAAAAGGGCATTAACTCAAGGGATGAAAACATAATTATGCCTCTTTATAGGTCCCTGGTAAGGCCTCATCTGGAGTATGCAGTGCAGTTTTGGACTCCAGTCCTTAAGAGGGATATAAATGAGCTGGAGAGAGTGCAGAGACGTGCAACTAAATTGGTTAGAGGGACGGAAGACTTAAATTATGAGGGTAGACTGTCAAGGTTGGGGTTGTTTTCTCTGGAAAAAAGGCGCTTGCGAGGGGACATGATTACACTTTATAAGTACATTAGAGGACATTATAGACAAATAGCAGGGGACCTTTTTCCCATAAAGTGGATCACTGTACCAGAGGCCACCCCTTTAGACTAGAAGAAAAGAACTTTCATTTGAAGCAACGTAGGGGGTTCTTCACAGTCAGGACAGTGAGGTTGTGGAATGCACAACCTCACTGTCCTGAGATGCTGATTCAGTTAAAGGGGACCTGTCACCCAAAAAAATTATTCAAAATCCTATTTTATCACATTAGTCAAGCAAAATGAACTTTAATTACACTATATAAATTATTTGAATCTTGTTTCCTTCAGTCTGGGAATTCAAAATGATAGCAAGTAGGCAGCAGCCATTTTGTGGACACTGTTTTTAAGGAAAGCCTTGCATCATCTCAGAATCTTGTTTTTGCACCAGAATGGGGGACCCGATGTCCATCCCCATGCCCTGGTTACACAATTAAATGGTGAAAAGAACGGGAGAATGTGGGGAGAGCCGTGACATCTAGGAAGTGCTGAATGGAAAGTGAAAGTAATTGCCTAAGCCCTAAGGCATAGAGGAGGGGCAGACAATATTTGATTGACAGCTGAGATTTTTAAATGAGCTTACAACAGCTATGAATGCTTTAATAAAAAATAGAAATTGGAATTCATGTTTAATTTGAAAAGGATTTTTTATTATACAGATTTTTGTGTCTGGGTGACAGGTCCACTTTAATGACTATAAAAATGGCTTGGATGATTTCTTGGACAGACATAATATCAAAGGCTATTGTGATACTAAACTCTATAGTAAGTATAGATACGTTTATATATAATTTATGTGTAAAAAGTATGGAGGGTGTGTGTATGGATGCTGGGTTTTCATTTGGAAGGGCTGAACTTGATGGACATTGCCTTTTTTCAACCTGATTTTACTATGTAATGGATTGACCAGATTTGTAAATCCTATCCGACCCAGAGGTCCTTATCTGCCAAGTCTCCATCAAATGATTCACAGCCCTAGGGCCACAATTGCATCAGCCTCATTTGTGTTAGAAAGTGAATGGTCGAAATTTAGGCCAAATTTGCTAATTTGGCAACCTCACTAAATTAACTAATCTGGCCATTTATGGTCACATTAAGTCCCCCTGTAAGCTTGTGCTCCACCAAATACCATGGTTTTCTTATCAGTCTGTTAACTGCCAAGGCTAAGAGTTGTGGCACACCTGCGATTTTTAAAAGCGAGTTTTGTTGACAGCCAGCTACTTCATAAACAATGCTACTTGAAATTGCCTGTTGCCCAAAACACACAGAGATGTTTTTTTGAGCGATTTATTAGAAGTAGCAAACCCATTCAGAGGTATTGAAATATATGATAGCAAAACACACAGTAGAGATTAGTAGCCACAAACAATAGTATGTACATTGTTATGATGAGGGTGGCAATTTCATCCCAGCGTCTAAACATTCACTTATTATTTGCATATGAAGACACACTGAGGAAGTCATGCTGATGACAATACACTGAGGAAAGAAGAAAAATGTTATTTTGGAAGCATTTCTTTTATACAGATCGACTGTGTGGATGGAGAAATTAGTGTGTTGCACTGTAGGATGTAAATTGCTTGGAAGCCAAAGTTGCCTGAAATCTTCACTTGCAGAAAGAGGACCGACTTGTAGCCGAAAAAACTTGGTTTTAAAAGTCGTAGGTGGCTAATCTTTCCATGTGCCACAACCCTAAAGTGGAGCAACAAAACATATGACACCTTTACATATCTCTCTAACAGATTTGTGTTACATACAGTATGTTGATTTACTGTTTACCAGAAAGATCACTTTTAAATACCTTGAGTGGTACCAGTTAACCCTTCCATGGCCTTTCACATTACAGCATGGGCATAAAGATATTAAAAGGGAAGAGAGTAGAGTGCAGCATAGAATATAGAGTGGGAATAATGGAGGAACACAATGGAGCACATTTAGGGCCAGGGCACACTCTGCTGTTTGGGGAGATTAGTCACAAGCGACAAACCGCTTCTTCTTCGGGCAACTAATCGTACTGCCTTCCAGCCGGCTAGAATGTAAATCTCCGGCGGAATGGCACTCAGATCGATTCGGCTTTCCGAATTTTCCTCGTGAGGCAACTTTTGGGGACTTCGGGAAAATGAAGTGTTCTGAGTGCCACCCCGCCGGTGATTTACATTCTAGTCGGCGGGAAGGCAGTGCGGGAAGATTAATCGCACGAAGAAGAAGCAGATTTACAGTAAATTATAAACCCTACCCTTCTAATGTTGAAGAGCTTCACATTGACACTGTGTTTGGGGGTGACCTGGGTGGGATGATGTTCAGTAGAAATAGCCCAGTGATTATATTGTGTCTCTGTACAGGGGGACAAGAGGTTCAGGAGGGATGTATCACAGGAGATTGTGTTGGACATGGCAGCCTCTTCCTATGATGATCGGTACCTAGAGTGCACTGAGGCCATGGATAGCAAGATCCCCGGAATCCTTCATGATGAGCAGACCTCAAACGAGGAGTTTGCTATAGCCTGGGATGACGCCACTGATGAATGGCAAAATAGAAAGGGAGACACTGAGATTCCCCCTGGATTTAAGGATGAGTATGCAATATCAATACTTGCCTATACCAATGACAATCCAGACATTTACCGTTCCTTCAATGCAGCCGTGCGCCAGGCTGGGCAGTCCAGAGATTTCTATCTGAATAATTTCCATTTCAAGGCTTTACACTATTATCTAGCCAGGGCCCTTCAGCTGCTGCGTGAGTCAACACCACAGGATTACTCAGTCTACAGAGGAGTAAATGGGGTGCGATTCATCACTGAGCCAGGGGCATCAGTCCGTTTTGGCCAGTTCACATCTTCATCAACAGATGAAAACAAAACTTTGAAGTTTGGAAATGACACCTTCTTTACCATCACTACCGGCTACGGGGTCACAATTAGCGAATTCTCGTTCTTCGACAGCGAGACAGAAGTGCTTATCCCGCCCTTTGAGAAATTCACTGTCACCGATTTCTCAACAGAGAATAATAAAAATAAAATTACCCTTCAGTCTAATGGAATTTATAGTAAATACAACTGCGTGCTTTTGGAAAAAACAGGTAAGGTTCAACTCAGAATCACTGCTTGTGTGTTTGCTCCACCTTTACATAAATCCCTTGCTCTTACTTCTTGCTCTTATTTGCCTCTAAAGCTCCCATGGGCACCAGAGTAGGTTGCCATGAAGAGTGAGACTTTAGGGGCAGTAATTATTTTGTCTCCTACATTTTGTCCCTGTCACACATGATAAATCATTAGTTTGTATTATTGGCCTCTTGTCCTGCATTTGCTGAATCTGACTGGGTCTTGTCTAGTGACTGGGGATATATATTTAACAAGTTTAGCAAATTCCTTGCAAAGGTGACAGGGTGCTACATTTAGTTCTAGTCTCCAGAGAGGGGAGCTCAGCGGTCACTTTAGCCCAAGGCCAATTTGGCCGCTTTATTTTTTGTTTAAATTTAATCCGAATTAGAAACTATGCTGCACTTGCCAGTGAGCAGAGCTTATGACACCTAAACTAGCACGGCTGTGACACCTAATCAGCTTACAGTGTAGGACTGGGATGCCAGGGACCACCAGAAAACCTTAGACCGGGGGCTCACTTTCCAAACTATTAGTAAGATAAGATTAGTATTAGTAAGAATAGAAAGAAAAATTGTAGCCTAACCGAGCAATAGTGTGTTGGCTGCCAGGGTCAGTGACCCCCCATTTGAAAGCTGGAAAGATAGAAGGGAAAGTTGCTTAGAACTGGCCATTCTGGAACATACTAAAAAAGAATTAAACCTATAAAGATATAGGTGACTGATTATGTGGGACTCCAGTGTAGCTGTGATGTTTAATATGTCATATTTGCATACGTAGTTCATGCTATAATGCTTCTAGTAGTTTCTTTCAGGAAAGGTTTTTTGGAATAATGACATAAAATGATAGTGTTAGTTGGGGTTAGTAACTATCATTTAATCCAAATGTGATACTGCTAATGTATTATTTGCAAACACTGCCTGAGCTGAAACCCCCCCCCCCCCGCCCTCTCCATCTTCACTTTGCTCCACTCTCGCTGCCATTCTACTCATGTCTTTTTCCTTCTTGTTACTTTCTGGTTCTTCTTCTCACCATCTTCATCTTTCCCTTTATTATTATTATTAACATGATTATACAACTAAATCACATGAATTACAGTGGTGTGCAAAACTATTTGCCCCCTTCCTGATTTTTTATTCTTTTGCATGTTTGTCACACTTAAATGTTTCTGCTCATCAAAAACCGTTAACTATTAGTCAAAGATAACATAATTGAACACAAAATGCAGTTTTTAAATGAAGGTTTACGTTATTAAGGGAGAAAAAAAACTCCAAATCTACATGGGCCTGTCTGAAAAAGTGATTAACCCCCTTGTTAAAAAATAACTTAACTGTGGTTTATCATACCTGAGTTCAATTTCAAAGGTTATAAAGTTATTTCTAAAGCTTTGGGACTCCAGCGAACCACAGTGAGAGCCATTATCCACAAATGGCAAAAACATGGAACAGTGGTGAACCTTCCCAGGAGTGGCCGGCCGACCAAAATTACCCCAAGAGCGCAGAGACAACTCATCCGAGAGGCCACAAAAGACCCCAGGACAACATCTAAAGAACTGCAGGCCTCACTTGCCTCAATTAAGGTCAGTGTTCACGACTCTACCATAAGAAAGAGACTGGGCAAAAACGGCCTGCATGGCAGATTTCCAAGGCGCAAACCACTTTTAAGCAAAAAGAACATTAAGGCTCGTCTCAATTTTGCTAAAAAACATCTCAATGATTGCCAAGACTTTTGGGAAAATACCTTGTGGACCGACGAGACAAAAGTTGAACTTTTTGGAAGGTGCGCGTCCCGTTACATCTGGCGTAAAAGTAACACAGCATTTCAGAAAAAGAACATCATACCAACAGTAAAATATGGTGGTGGTAGTGTGATGGTCTGGGGTTGTTTTGCTGCTTCAGGACCTGGAAGACTTGCTGTGATAGATGGAACCATGAATTCTACTGTCTACCAAAAAATCCTGAAGGAGAATGTCCGGCTCTGTTCGTCAACTCAAGCTGAAGCGATCTTGGGTGCTGCAGCAGGACAATGACCCAAAACACACCAGCAAATCCACCTCTGAATGGCTGAAGAAAAACAAAATGAAGACTTTGGAGTGGCCTAGTCAAAGTCCTGACCTGAGTCCTATTGAGATGTTGTGGCATGACCTTAAAAAGGCGGTTCATGCTAGAAAACCCTCAAATAAAGCTGAATTACAACAATTCTGCAAAGATGAGTGGGCCAAAATTCCTCCAGAGCGCTGTAAAAGACTTGTTGCAAGTTATCGCAAACGCATGATTGCAGTTATTGCTGCTAAGGGTGGCCCAACCAGTTATTAGGTTCAGGGGCAATTAGTTTTTCACACATGAAAATGTAGATTTGGATTTCTTTTCTCCCTAAATAATAAAAACCCTCATTTAAAAACTGCATTTTGTGTTTACTTGTGTTATCTTTGACTAATAGTTAAATGTGTTTGATGATCAGAAACATTTTGTGTGACAAACATGCAAAAGAATAAGAAATCAGGAAGGGGGCAAATAGTTTTGCACACCACTGTATATACATAGAACATATGGGGTTACATACATCACAATCAATACAGGTACAGAAAGGTGAGGAAGGCCCTATGCATAGGCATACAGTCTAAAGGGAAGGGAGTAAAACACAAGGTGTGGGAGTGGGCAAGATCGAATTAAGTGGGTGAGAAATGTGGTACTGTATGTGGTGTTGCATTTGGTAGTTAAGCAGAGTGAGGGTAGGCTTCTCAAAAGAAGTGCGTTTTAAGAGATTTCTTGAAAGCAGAAAGGTTGGGAGAAAGTCGGACAGATCGTGGGAGAGAGTTCCAGAAGAAAGGTGCAGCCCTTGCAAAGTCTTGAATGCGAGCATGTGAGGAGGTAATGAGAGAAGAGTTGAGTAGCAGGTCAGTAGAGGAGCGTAGTAAGCACTTGGGTGAGTATATAGAGATGAGTTCAGAGATGTAGGGTGGGGCAGAGTTATGAAGTGCTTTGAAAGTCAGTGTCTTTAATTTGAATTTGATTCTGAAAGGTAACGGAAGCCAGTGCAGAGATTGACAGAATGGCGAGGCAGAGGAGGAGCGGTTACTGAGGTGTATGAGCCTCGCAGCAGTGTTCATTATGGACTGGAGAGGTGACAGTCTCTGGAGGGGAAGACCAATTAAAAGAGAATTACAGTAGTCTAAACGTGATGACGAGAGAGTGAATAAGAATTTTGGCAGCATCTTGGGTGATAAATGATCGTATTTTGGATATGTTCCTTAGGTGGAAGTGACATGATTTAATAAGTGACTGGATATGAGGAGTGAAGGACAGGGCACAATCTAGGATGACCCCAAGGCATCGGGCCTGGGGAGAGGGGGTGATAGTGGAATTGTTAACTATGATGGATACTTCCGGGATGTTACTGGTGTTAGTTGGAGGAAAGAGAACCATTTCAGTTTTAGAGAGGTCTAATTTAAGGTAGCGTTGCGACATCCAGGTAGAGATAGCGGACAGGCAGGAGGAGACGTGAGTTAGGAGTTCTGGGTTGAGATCAGAAGAGAACGATAGATCTGAGTATCTTTAGCATAGAGGTGGTAGTGGAAACCATATGAGTTGATTAATTTGCTGAGGGAGGAAGTATAGAGGGAGAATAGTAATGGTCCCAGGACAGCATTGAGGAACTCCAACAGAAAGAAGTAGGGGAGAAGATGCTACTCCGTTGTAGGAGAAACTGAAGGAACGATTGGTGATATAAGAAGAGAACTAGGACAGGGCTGTGTCACGAAGGCCAAGCGAATGGAGGGACTGGAGGAGGAGAGGGTGATCTACAGTGTCAAATGCGGCTGAGAGATCAAGCAGTATTAGTTGTGAGAAATGATTGTTGGCTTTAGCGGTTAAAAGGTTATTAGTTAGTCGAGTCAGGGCAGTTTCCGTGGAGTGTTGTGGCTTAAAACCAGGGGTCCAGCAGGTTATTGTCAGAGAGGAATGAGGTTAGTCAGTTGTAGACTAGGCACTTAAGTAGTTTAGAGATGAAAGGTAGCAGAGAGATAGGTCGGAGGTTGTCAAGATTGGAGGGATCAAGAGAGGATTTTTTCAGAATGGGGGTTATAAGAGCATGTTTTAGTTGAGAAGGAAACAGTCCAGTTGAGAGCGAAAGATTAAATAGGTTAATTAAGGCTTTGATTAGACAAGGATTGGTATTGCGGAGAAGTTTTGAGGGAATTGGATCCAGCGGGCAGGTGGTAAGGTGAGAAGAGGCCAAAAGCTTTGAGACTTCCTCGTCAGTGACAGGGGTGAAGGAGCACAGGAGAGACTGGGGAGTGTGGAGGGTGGTGGAACTCTAGGGGGGTTGAGTAGTGTAATGTCCCTTTTGATAGTGTTAATTTTGTTTTTGAAGTGCTCAGCAATATCTTGAGCAGAGACAGATGTGCACGGAGGGAGTGGAGAAAAGTTGTGCTGTTTTTTTTAGAAAGGGAGTTAATGAATAAAGTAAAGTATGTTTGTTTGACTTGGAAGAGGCTGGTGTTATAGGAGCGCAGGGCAGATTTGTAGCTCCATCAGTCTGATTCTGAACAGGATTTGAGCCAGCGACGCTCAAGTGCACGTGAGTATCTTTGGATCGCTTTTGTATGAGCAGTATGCCAAGGTTGAAGTGGTTTGGGGCTAGGACGTTTGTTTTTTATAGGAGCAAGCTCATTAAGGGTAGTAATGAGAGTACTATAGTAGACAGAGGTAGCCACATTAGGACAAGAGATGGCTGAGATATTAGAGTGAAGAGAGTCAAAGGAAGAAGAGAGATGTGACACGTCTAAGTTAAGTACATGTTTGGGGAATAGCAGGGGGTGAGGAGGGAGTTAGTGAGAGTTGAAATGTGAGCATATTGTGATCAGAAAGGGGAAATGGTGAGTTAGTAAAATTTGTGGTTGAGCAGAGTCTGGTAAATATGAGATCCAGAGCATTACCACTGGAGTGAGAGGGGGAGTCTGAGCACAAAGATAAGCCTAGGGAGGAGGTTAGTGAGAGAAGTTTTGAGACAGATGAGTTGTTAATGTTGTTAACGGGTATATTAAAGTCACCTAATATGAAGGATGGGATGTATAGCGGTGAGCTTGTTGCAAAAAGATCTGGCATTCCAGAGAGCACGAAAGATGAAGTGGGTTTTTTTGGGTATAGGAGTAAGAGTTCTATACTGTATGAATTTGCACCGAAGAGAAGGAGCTTGTGGCCGTGATATAACTGGGATGGGGTAAGTGCCAGGGTTTGGGGAAATGTTCCCAGCTGCCAGCAATAGAAAGGAAAGATAGACTATGTGAAAGCAGGATTTGTTGGTATGAAAAAGAGGACTTTTGTGGAGTAGCTAAACAGAGTACTTTATAAACTTCTTGTGTGGAGAGGGAAGGAGAGTAGAGAGGCTGAGATTTGTATAGAAGTGAGATTTGATGGGGAAGGTAGTGAAAAAATGTTTTATGAATAGTGATGGGCGAATTCGCGAAACGCCGCCGGCGTCTCGTTTTTGACGCCGGCGCCCGTTTTTTCGACGCCGGCGCCCGTTTTCGAAAAAAATATTCGCCGCGAATTCACGCCTGGCGAATAAATTCGCCCATCACTATTTATGAAGCATGAGAGTGAAAGGTGTGTGCTTGAGATATTTATCAAAGAACTAAAGCAGAATAGGCCTAACAGACAAAAGTTATTGGGGGTTAAACAGATACAAGTATGGATATAGCAGAATTACCAGACTTATTTCTTCTCTTTCTCTAATAATCCCTACACCCAAGGACTGCTTCTATCTGTATTCCCATTCAGCACCACTGGGTATTAGTTGCCCTATCGAGTCTGCTCCTTTTTGCTCCCTTTTCAGCATTCCATCTCTCTCCCTCTTTGAGCACTCTGGCTCCTCTCAGACATAGCAAGCCCATCCCTCAGTCCAGATGAATCCTCATTGTCAGCAGCAGTGAGTATATCTCCCTCAGACTCTGAGTCCTGATGAATTAGAGCTGCTGAGCAAACTAGAGGAGCAGAACATCTAAATAAACTGCAGGGCAGGGGTCTCTTACACTGGGATTCAAAATACTGGTTTTCAAAATAGGCCCTGGAATTTCAGGTACCCAGAGGCCCAAATAGCCTCCCACCAGCCCAGTAAATAGTTATTGTTTGTGGCATCTTACAGCGGCCCCCTGGCATTTGCCAAAATCCACAGATTGCCAGTCTGGCTCTGCCAGGGGAACATACACTGACAGTACATTTGTGATTGTGGTGGGTAATTGTGGACTTGCAGGATGCTGTTTATATATGGTAAGAATTGTACTCTATGGACACATTTTGTGGATCTTATGTCCGTGAGTGATGGAAGATGTCCTCTGTTCTCCAGTTATCCAGCAATGTTGTCCAACATGTGTATGGACTCCTTCAAGTGAACTAAATTTATTGCCAGAGCCAATATTATATAATTATGGTATTATTTAACTGAATGACTTTCCCAGTGATGTTGTAGACCATGTATAGTTGTGATCACCGTCTCACTCATCCCATGTCTGTTTGCAGGCTTCTAGAAGCAGATTGCAAGTCTCTGCGCAGTGTCACAGGGTCCTGCAGAAGCTCCGTCACCTCCCGGGGCCATCACCTCTGGACCAGGATAGCTGGGAACTGGGGGCCCGCATCATCACACACTGGGAGGAATGGACCAGGAGGAAGGAGAAGCTTTTAAAGGTACCAGTCAGTGCAGCAAAATACAAGAAAGAGATTTTCTTCCGAGTGTCTACATTCACAAAGGTACATTGAAAAAGACACCTGAATTATTACTTATTTTAAAGAATCTATTGCAAATAGGCTTTGTTTCCATATTTGGTGCTTATTGCATGGTATAAATGAATCAGAGGTGGTCTCTTAATGCTCTTGATGACTAAAATCTGAATCCAGAAATCAATTTTGTTGATTTTGCTCCCATATTAAAATGCAAAATTAC
This sequence comes from Xenopus petersii, assembly GCA_038501925.1. NCBI lineage: Eukaryota > Metazoa > Chordata > Amphibia > Anura > Pipidae > Xenopus > Xenopus petersii. The sequence continues at coordinate 139,013,122 of CM076676.1, read as the reverse complement.
TGGTTGAAATTCAGATGATTTTTTAAATGTATCCTGAATGTGTCACATCTTAAAAGGGAGTTAGAAACACCTGGGTATAAGCAGCACTGCATTTGCATTACCTGTTAGAAGCAAAAGAGAACGAAGGAGGTTTTCCCATTGTTTAAAGGAGAACTAAACCCTAAAAATTAATTTGGCTAAAAATACAATGTTTTATATACTGAACTAATTGCACCAGCCTAAAGTTTCAGCTTCTCAATAGCAACAATGATCCAGGACTGATTGTTAAATTCTGATGCTAATTGCACTGGTTTCTGTGCTGCCATGTAGTAATTATCGATGTTAATTACTAATCAGCCTTGTGCAGTGAATCAGCTGAAAAGAAGATGGGGAGCTACTGGGGCATCTTTGGAGACACAAGGACTGTGGTTGCCTTAACATAATGTACAATATTTCTAGCTACTTATGTAGTTAAGCTTTAGGTCTCCTTTACAGACATTTTATTTTAAGCAGCAATAATGGATGAAGTAATATTGTCCTTCTTTATGATAATATTTATCTTGTGGCAAAACGTGAATATAATGAAGCAGAGATACCATCAGTTAGTGTCAGAGTGGAAGCATTGTGGTGAAAAAAAAAAGAACAGTGTTGGTGAACAGGGAAAACGTGCCCATCACGAGTGTTGAATGCTGTCATCCATTTGTCACCTTCTCGGATGCGGATAAGGTTATACGCCCCACGTAGATCCAACTTAGTGAAGATTTTAGCCCCCTTCAGTTGGTCAAAGAGTTCAGCAATCAGAGGCAAGGGATACCGGTTCTTAACGGTGATTTTTTTAAGACCCCGGTAGTCGATACAAGGACATAGGCCTCCATCCTTTTGCTCCACGAAGAAGAACCCAGCCCTGGCAGGAGAAGTAGAAGGGCGAATAAACCCCCGCTGGAGATTCTCTTGGATATATTTCTTCATGGCAGCGGTCTCTGATGGAGAGGATAGGTACGACCTCTAGGGGCATGGTTCCAGGCAGAAGATCGACAGGACAATCGTATTGTCGATGTGGAGGAAGGAATTCTGCAGACTTCTTACAGAATACATCGGAGAATTCCTTGTAGAAGGAGGGTAGAGTCTTCAGATCAGACATAGAGATATTCACCCTCTTGAGGGGTTCAGCAGGAAGACAGTGCTGCTGGTAAAATGGGCTCCAACGGGAAATCTGCCCTGCAGACCAATCAATGGTGGGATTATGCAGGCGCAGCCAAGGGAGACCCAAAACAACTGGAACGGATGGGCAGGAAATAATTAGGAACGATAATCTTTCTTTATGCAGAGTTCCAACCTGCACAGGCAATTCCCCAGTCGTCATAGAAATGAACTCAGCCTCCAGGGGTCTGTCGTCAATGGCAAATCTTTTACTACGCTCCTTCTCTACTTGATGCTCTCTGAGACGAGTGTCCACCTTAATGGATAGAGCAATTAGATCTTCCAGCAGGTCAGGGAACTCGAATAGACAGACCTTGATAGAATACGGCCTTATAGGCATCGTCATACCAGGAAGTCTCAGCCATCAAAGTTCTAAAGTCAATAGCTTAGTCACTGACACTGCGGTTTCCCTGCCGGAGATGCAGAAGACGAGAAGGGGCATTAGTGACCCGACCCGGGGCATCAAACACAGTACGAAATGCTTGAAGAAAAGCCTTGGCATCAAAAGTCAGTGGAAAATTCTTCTCCCAAAGAGATGTTGCTCACCAAACGAGGCATCACATAGCCCACCTTGGAACGTTCATTGGGGAAGTGCGAGGGTTGAAACTCGAACTGGATCTGGCACTGTGTAGCGAAACCTCTGCAGGCCTGGGAGTCCCCACTGAAGCGAGGAGGAGGCGGAATACAAGGCTCACCAGACGAGAAACCTGTGGTAGACGAGACGACCGCCATGGGAGGGTTTACAGCAGCTTGGGAAGCAGGGGGCGCTGGAGGCACACGAGAAAGAAGGGTATCGAGTGTCTGCCCTATGCGGTACTGCTGGGCTTCATATTCCTCCATGCGGGATGCCAGCCCGCGGAGCGCTCGTCCGACATCAGGCGTAGCTTCCTCAGTAGGATCCATGGCCCAAGTATAATGTCAGGGAGCCTGGAGCTCCCTCCAGGGAGGTAGTCAGGAACGAGAAGGAAGCCCTCTTGAGGGAGCAAGGTCGTGCTGTCCAAAGGGTTAATCGAAGGAGTAGTCAGAATCCAGGCAAGAGTTCACGGGCAGGCAGCTAACAGCAAAGTCCAAAGTCCAGGCAAAGGGTCAGGATAACAATCAGGAACAAGATTTAAACAATAGCAGCTCATAGGGAACCCAGGATACACTCAGGAAATGTTTCCTATACTTGGGCACCATTCTGGCGTCTGGGTTGCGCTTTTAAGTTCAAATTTGGCGCCATAGTGATGTCATTGGCGTCCTGACGCCGGGGTCAATGCGCTGGCATGTTTGCGCCGGTGCCGCTACCCACGTGGCGGCCATGGGCGCCGCCATTTTGGGAGCGACGCCGGAAGGAATAGACGCGCCGCCCGGAGTTCCTGGAACTGCTCCGGGTGGCGTTCGTGACAATATATCATGTATCTATAATCTGTTGTGTTTGTTTAACACAAAGGCTTACATACTAAGTAGTTACTTTCTAATAATAGATTATTGACATGCTAAATAGTATATTAAACCAATGGATAAGTTGGGAATTTCGTGATTTAAATCACAAATTTTTCAGAATTTATTAAACACCGAGGATGGAAAAGTATGAATCTGAAAATCCAGGATCTCAGACCTGCCAAGGTTGCATATAATGCAAAAAAATTATATCAAAAGATATATGTCCCAAGGCTTCTTATAGTAAAAATAAATGATTTATTCACATTAAAAAAGCTTTCAGTACATACTGACCCCACATGGCCCACGTTACGCATTTCGTACCCTCTGGCACTTAAGTGCTGGAGGGTATGAAACGTGTAATCCAATAAAAAAACATTAACTGAAATCTACAAGAATATAAAAAGTAGATCTAAGGGATTCATGAAATTCTTGGCCTTGTAATTAAGTGCAATATTTGCTTTCTGATTTATTCATTTTCAAATATGTGTTTTTTTCTGATCCTTATCGTATCAAGTCACCAAATAAAATGATATATATATATATATATAATTTGATAGTTAAAAAAACTCAAAAAATAAAATAGCTCAAAGGGTTGTTCACCTTTACAGTAACTTTTAGACAATTTGCAATTGGTTTTCATTTTGTATCATTTGTGCTTTTTGTGATAATGAGCTTTTTAATTAAACAGCTCTCCAGTTTCAGCAGTCTAGTTGCTAGGGTCCAAATTTCTGTAGCAACCATGCATTGATTTGAATAAGAAACTGGAATATGAATATGAGAGGCCTGAATAGAAAGATGTGTAATAAAAAGTGGCAATAACAATATATTTGCAGCTTTACAGAGTATTTGTTTTTAGATGGGGTCAGTGACTCCAATTTGAAAGTTAGGAGTCAGAAGAAGGCAAATAATTAAAAAAACGATATAAAATAAATAATGAAGATTGAAAAGTTGCTTAGAATTGGCCATTCTATAACATTACTAAACTACAACTAAAGTTAACTTAAAGGTGGACCACCCCTTTAAATGCTGAAAATACACTTTCTATTGGCTTCTTTAGAAGTTGTAATTTTCATAAATTTTTTGACCGATAAATCTTGAAAATTTGTGTTTGAAAAACTCAGATTTAAAAAAAAATCTAGATTTTTTTTGCAACTCTCAAATTGCAGAATAAACATAATCTCCACATGCGATTGAGTTGCCATGGCCAATATACATATATATATACAAATTTATGAAATTCAATAATTTTTGGAAACTAAAATAACACTTTATAAGGCTTAATCCTTGCGGCAGCTTCCCATAACATTATGTCATTATGTAGGGACCCACAGGGTTAATGTGTTAAAATTCCCTACACTTCCTCATTTCCCTAGTTGCTGGGCAGATGCCCATGTTGCTAGATGTGATTTGCATAGTTGTGCTATTGGCCAGGAGGCACTGTGACCACACCCTGTCACACTTGGTATAGTGAGAGAGATGGGTGGGTCTTGGCTCTTTGGCTGCTGATCTAGTTGGGCGTACCCAGGGGGGGGCCTGGGACCAGCAATGCCCAGTGGAGCCATGTGCTCTAGAGGGACCAGTACCTCTAGAGAGATAAGTCGGGGAACAGGGACCCAGTGAATGAAGCTAGTGAGTAACAGGGATATATCTGTAATAGTCTCTCTAGGAGAGTAAGACAGGCAGGTCAAGTCACAAGAGCAGCTTGGCTCCAACTAGGATGGATAACAAGGAGGTAGCTCTTCCCCCAGGCAAGACTCTTGTAGACTGTAGTATAGGGACACCGACTAATAGGGATTAGGTCGAGTGAGTTCCCTGATCCCCAGTGTGAATATCCAGGTCACTATGCTGAGATCATGAGGGGCCTCTATCCAGGGGGAGGCTATATCTTCAGGAGTTCCCCTGTGCTGTCTCTGGAGGAAAGTCCCCGGCATCTACTTGGGAGCCATGTGTGAGCAGGTGTGCCTGTATATTCTGCATCTACCTCTGTAGCTCTGTGTGAGCAGGTGTGCCTGTATATATTCTGCCAATGCACTGTAAGTAAAACCTGTGGATCATTTGTCTTGGACAAATAAAAGTTATTCTGTTATACTGCAAGAACCTCCTGGTGCCTATTATTCTTATTTTTATTGCACAGTAGTCTGTTGTAGTTGCACTACACTACACTGTGAAACTTCCACTAAGCGAAGGCCCTAGCCTGGGGTGTTTGAGTCACATATAACCCATGCTCTAAGCACTAGCTGGACACTAACCCCTTTTTGGTCTGCTTAGCCAAGTTAGCGTTACAATAACTAAGCACTCATATATTTAATTTTATGATTTGTAGGTGCTGTAGTCATGTATACTGAATATTACTACATAGATATTTACCATTCTAATATTAGTGGAAATGGAACAAAATCCCTGTCGTGCTGCGGATTGCTACCCTATCTGGGATTTCTCATAGCTGCTTATGTTTCGGTGAGTTACTTTGGGTTGCTCAATAGAACGCTATTTTAAAATATTCTGCAAATGTTGTCATAATGCATTAGAACCCCTAGTCCTAAATTTACCATTTGTTTGTTTTTTACATAAAACATAACCTTGAGAAAGCAAAGTAGCAAATAGTATCTTTTACACGTAGGGGCATATTTATCAAGGTTCGAATTCTGAATTAAAAAAACTTCAAATTCAAAAAGACCAACCAAAATTAAGTCAAAGTTTTTTGGGGTCGAATAGGTCCGTTTTCGATCGAATAGGTCCGTATTCGCCCAAATTCGAATCAAAGTAATAGCGCATTCAATCGAATTCGATTGGACGTTTTTCCCCCAAAAAAACTTTGATTTTTCAAAGATCACCAATTGACTCCAAATAAGTTGTAGGAGGTCCCCCATAGGCTAAAACAGCAATTCGGCAGGGTTTAGATGGCGAATGGTCGAAGTCTGAGTTTTTAAATAAATGATAAATTCCAATAGTCGAATTTTAGAATTTTTTTCTAATTCAAATTGAATGTGGACCATTCCCTAGTCGAAGTACACAAAAAAATAATTTGTTTCATTCGAAAATTCACCTTGACCTTTAATAAATCTGCCCCGTAATGGAAGAGGTTTGTACATGTTTCCTGTATATATGCATATGAAGCATTTCCATTATAATTGGTGCCATGTTTGCCCAGAACAAATCTCATTGTTTTAGCTTGTATTCCTCCCAAACTGATCTCTGATATACAGACTTTCTGTAAATCCAAATGACTAGCTCACAGGCCTGTGTGACTAAGAAGTTAGTGGCATGTACCTGTCATCGCAACTCTGCCTGAATTCAGTTACCTATTTTTGGACATATAAATCTCCCCCCACATTAAAGGAAATATAAATGAGTAAAACTGCTCAGAGCACTTTTAACTGGTGATGAGCTACACCAGAATATTTGGGAAATGGCTGAAAAATACACAAAACACATCAAATTCATGGGTATTTTTTCGCTATATTTTTTTGACACACAATGCATTGGGAGACAATGGCAGTTTTTCTCTAGTGTTTTTCTCACTCCAAATGCAATAACGGATCGTCAGTTCAAAGACGTTGTACGATTTGAATTGTCACAGGATGGTGTCACAACATTTTTTTACACCAACTTTTTTAAGCTGATTTTTTGATAAATAATTTAAATTCGTGGATAGGAGTTAGGTGGACTATGTTTTAATCAAAAAATTAGATAAATGTAGTAAATATCCCCCTTAAAGTCAATAGCCATTTTTTCTACTGCAAAGTCAATGGGTGTTATTTTTTTTCTATGGTGTTTTGGTGTTTTTGGTGTTTTGCAAAAATTTTTGCAGTGGATTCTTCCTTAGTTTTGAAAAAATATTTGCAAATCCATGCCAAGTGAAAATATTCGCTCATCACTACTTTCAGCCCTTTTTTTCAGCACAGCGCCTCAAGATGGAAGCAACAGGTCTGGTGAAAGAAAAAGTACAAGCCAGGAAAGCTGTATAGACAAGCTGGAGGTTTTAAAAGTAAGTGCCGAATGATCAGGTCACAGCAGTTCATATTCAAGACAAACTGATTCTTTCTTGGTCTCGGATAAACTCTTTCCATCATTACAGAAAAGGTCAGCCTCTTTTCCGGTGCATGCCTCAAGTAAAGAAATAATTATGGCAGAATGGAAAAAAACCCAGAAAAGAGACCGCAAACAACAGGGAAGTTCTTAAAGAAATATCCCTTTGAAGAGAATGATGCAAAATTTTGGGATGCTACACCAAAAGTAGATGTGGCAGTAGTGAGACTGGCTAAAAGAACTACGTTGCCAATGGATGTTGCAGCAGTGTTAAAAGAGCCAATGGAGAAGTGCATAGAATTCAACTTGAAAAAGTCATACATGCAGGGGGGGTTCATGTAGACTGGCAGTGACAATCAGTTCAGTTTCCAGGGCACTAAAGGTTTGGCTGTCAGATATAGAAGAGGCAGTGTCTTCAAATGTGAAAAGACCAAAGTTACTTGAGATGTTGGCAGATTGCAAAACAGCTGTTGATTTCATGACGGAAGCTTCGGTGGATCTAGTGCATTTTATAGCAAGATCCATGGCACTTTCCGTAGCAGCAAGAAGGGCTCTATGGTTGAAGCCTTGGGCTGTGGATGCCGCTTCAAAGTATAATTTATGCCTGCTTCCATTGGAGGGAGAGATGCTCTTCAGAGAAAAACTGGATGCAATCATCAAAAAAGTTTCTGGAGGAAAAAGTGTATTTCTTCCGCAAGAAAGGGATAAGGATAGAAATTTTAGATCATCAAAACAATATAGACCTGTCAAAAAATATTCCAGATAAACTTCATGGAGATCTGGGCCACCAGATTTCGAGAGGAAATTCCAGAAGGGCTGGTATTTTTTCATCCTCTACATCACAGCGACAATGAAGGTGTCTTGGCTCAAATGGGAGTAGGAGGCAGACTAACTTTATTTGTTCAAGTCTGGGCTGAAATGTGTGTGTGACACAATTCAAGAAGGCTTTCACCTAGAATTTGCAACATTGCCAAAATTCAGAAGAAAGTATTAGTTTAGTACAAGAATATATGGATCAATTATTCATCTCAGGAGCATTCAAGTCAGTGCCTTATGCGGAAAGAACCATGGGGTTCTAGTCAAGACTCTTCCTAGTAAAAATAGCCTCAGGGGCACTGAGACCAGTGTTAGATATGAGGAATTGAACACATTTCTGGAAAAGAGAAGTTTCAAAATGGAGTCATTGGGGTCCATTATTCATGATATCTCAGTCAGATTGGCTCACAAATATAGATTTAAAGGATGCATATTGCCATGTACCCATTTTTCAAGAACACAGGAAATATCTAAGATTCACGGTCAGCGACATACAGGTCCAGTTCAAGTGCCTTCCTTTCGGGTTGTCCCAATCACCAAGTCTGTGCGAAAAACAACAAAAGAAGGTTCAGGCTGTGAAAATTTTTTAAGAGTCAGGCAGTTGTGACAGTGCACCACTATCTGAAGATTCTGGGCTTAATGTATCAGATTTCTGCTCCTATAGTCCTCCAGGGATATAAGATTCTCAGCCACGATGAGTAAGTCCCTCTTGGATTTGAATAAATACTTACTCAAATCGAGCCTGGCCCCGAAGTTCCCCCTGGGCCTGACTTGAACCAAACAGATTCTTTCAGGAAATTAACCAGACAGCTTTATTTGAGGTATACATTAATACAGAGTATTACAATACAGAGTATTAAATAATAGCTCACACGTCCTGAAAGCTCGTGAGGATGTTGGGGGACAATAAGCAATACAACAAATGACTATTTAACCATTTCTTCTTCCATGGGGCTGATCCAGAGGCATCCAATCATCATTCTTGTTTTAGCATAACTGTGTCACTATTTCCATCTTAAGGACAGACTCACAGTCTCAGTACAATAGCCAAATAAGGTGCAACTACTGTGTCAGCACAGTGTCCAGAATGGTATCTATGCTGTAGTTAGTTGTACTGAGACAATGTGTCTTGCTTTATACCTGTGACATGAGACAACAGATGTATTCCTTGTTCTGTGCAAACATTCTACATTCTAATAACAGAATGGCCTTTAACCTTGAGCTTCTGTACTAGTGTCCTGTTCCATAATCTTTGTTATTTGATAATAACCACTTATGGCTTAAATCTGAGGGGCCGATTCACTAACTTCGCGTGAAGGATTCGAAGTAAAGAAACTTAGAATTTCAAAGTTTTTTTTGGGATACTTCGACCATCGAATGGGCTACTTCGACCTTCGACTATGACTTTGAATCGAAGGATTCGTATTAAAAATCGTTCGACTATTCGATAGTCGAAGTACTGTCTCTTTAAAAAAAACTTCAACCCCCTAGTTCGGCATCTAAAAGCTACCGAAGTCAATGGTAGCCTATGGGGAAGGTCCCCATAGGCTTGCCTAACTTTTTTTGATCGAAGGATATTCCTTCGATCGTTGGATTTAAATCCTTTGAATCGTTCGATTCAAAGGATTTTATCGTTCGATCGAAGGAATTATCCTTCGATCGTTCGATCGATCTATCTGCGCTAAATACTTCAACTTCGATATTCGAAGTCGAAGGATTTTAATTCCTAGTCGAATATCGAGGGTTAATTAACCCTCGATATTCGACCCTTAGTGAATCAGCCCCTTAAACTCTGATATCTACATAGTGTCTTCAACAATTCAGGTCATGAAGTGGGCAAGATAGCACTTAATGTGTCTGCAAAACGTCCTGTTAAGGAAAGTGAAGGATCTGCAGTTGAGCTTACAAAAGAAGTTGGTATTGCCTCAAGACTTAAAAAATAAGTTAAAGTGGTGGTGCAGCCAAGGAAGAAGCATGTATTTAGAAGAACCAGTGTGGACAATCCTAACTATCAATGCGTCAGGTTCTGGTTGGGGGCTCATGCAGAAGAACAGTATGCCCAATGTTCCTGGAACATGAATCAAATGTCATGAAATTGCTTAAAATTGCAAGCAATTGAAAAGCCCTGTTCTCATTTGAGGTCTTGTTGAAGGGAAAAAGCATAACAGTAATTTCAGACAACATTACAACAGTGGCTTATATTCAAAAATAAGGAGGCACAAGGAGTATGGTGTTAAAAAAAGCAGAAACGATTTTTCAGGGGGCAGAGTTACGTCTAGAAAATGTAACAGCACTTCATCTGCCAGGTAAAGAGAATCTAAAAGTGGATTTTGTTGGGTTATGATAGATCCTGAAGAATGGAGCCTGCACATGGACATCTTTCAAGATCTATGAGAGTTTGGGGGCTCTCAGATGTAGATGCCATAGTGTCAAGTCAAAACAGAAACTGCCACAGATTCTTCTCAAAATTCCCAGCCAAAAAAGCAGCAGCTCTAGACGGCCTAAGGAAAGATTGGTCAGTGGGGCTGATGTATGTTTTCCCCCCAATTCCTCTCATATGTTCTGAGGAAGATAGATCAGGAAGCTGCAGAAGCAATAGTAGTGATGCCCTTTTGGTTGAGGAGGCCATGGTTTCCGTTGCTTCGCAAGTTGACCTTAATGGTTACAGGTTTCCAGAGTGGTTATCCCAGGGGATGTTCCACTGCCAGGAGAAGAATCTCCTGTCCTTGATGGCATGGAGATTGAAAGGGAGAGGCCTAAAAAGTTGAATTTGAAGATGAACGTTGTTGAATTTCTTCTAAAGTCAAGAAAACATGTAATGTCAAATCAATACTATAAGATCTGGGACAAGTTTGTGTAATTCACACTTGCTGTGGGGCAGAACCCCAATTGTATGACAGCCTCTATTCTAGTTGATTTCCTGTTCGCAGGATATAAAAAGAGCTTCATCTGAATACGCTTAAAGTGCAGGTGTCAGCAGTGTCTGCATTAACAGGGAAGAGTTGGGCTCTGGATCCATTAATCTAATGAGAATAAAACCCTGCATTAAAAGAATATCTCCACCTTGGGATCTGCCTTTTGTGTTAAGTGCATTAACACAAGCTCCTTTTGAACCAATACAATAAGCAGTTACTTTAGCCTGTCGAGTAGGAGAATTGGCGGCCTTATCTGCATCAGAGCCGTTCACAACAGACTTCAAGGACAAGGTAGTACAGGAATAGGATCCCTTATCCGGAAACCCGATATCCAGAAAGCTCCGAATTACGGAATGGCTGTCTCCCATAGATTCCATCCAAATAATCCACATTTTTAAAAATGATTTCCTTTTTCTCTGTAATAATAAAACAGTAGCTTGTACTTGATCCCAACTAAGATATAATTAATCCTTTTTGGAAGCAAAACCAGCCTATTGGGTTTATTTAATGTTTAAATGAATTTCTAGTAGACTTAAGGCATGAAGACCCATATTACAGAAAGATCCGTTATCCGGAAACCCCCAGGTCCCGAGCATTCTGGATAACAGGTCCCATACCTGTACTACAACCTGCCTTCAAGTTTCTCCCAAAGGTGGTCTCTAGGTTTCATATGGATTTAGAAGAGATACTTCCCTCATTCTGTCCATTTCCAAAAATGCAAAAGGAAGTCCATTGGCATACGTTGGATTTAATTAAAGCAAGTAGAAAGAAAAAGTACCTGGAGAAAGCAGGCCATTTGTTTGTCAAAAAGCCCATTCCACTAGAGCATTGGCAAGTTCCTGGACGATGGAGGCCAGAGCATTGCAAGAGGTAATCTTCAGATCGACAAGATGGTCGTCAGTCAATACTTTTATAAAACATTATAAGTTGGCAAGAAGCCAGATTTGGGAGAAAAGTCTTGCAATCGATTGCTGAATAAAGCAAATGCTACTGTACAGTGCAAGGAATTCATTTTGACGTAAATACCTTTAATAATTGGAGTTTGTCCGCACAATTTACAGCTGACTGTGGGGATATTTTCATAAAAGCAACTGTACTTGCGGGTATAAATGAGCCATATAGTTTTTAAATTATAAATTGTTAGTGTTCTCTTCAATCTACTACACACGCACACAACAATACCCTTTGTCAGTAGTGAACCAGCCGATTAGAACAGGTGAAATGTCAGTGACTCGCAGCATCTGTCAGTGTTCTGGAAGTAGTGTTCTGGCTATTATGTTAGACATCCAATCACTCCAGCCTTTATACATTTTTGCCTAACGAACTTTATTAGAAACATTTTCCAAAACTTATCTATTTACCAAGTTTTTATTTTTACACTGAACAATTCCTTTAATACCAGGTGAAAAAATGTTAAGTTGAGAAACTTAAATCATTATTCAATTAACCCCCTGTAAGACTTGTCAGGATTATCTCATAAGAAGGCACCTGTAATTTTCTATGTCATTGGCCCTGCATAAACCACACATCAGCAATCACATTGATCAAGTAAAATTAAACTATTTTTAAATATTTTGTAGAACCTCACACTTGCTGTCCTTGAGTGGTTGACAGTGTTTGGAATTTGTGACTATATACTCACATTTACTAAAGACTTTCAGGTAAGTATCAGAGACACCTAAGGTTTATGTGTGTAATAGTATTCAAAGTTATTTGAAAAACACCTGACTGTCATTTTATGACTATTTATTACTATTTCGTGCAGATTTATTTTTCTATTCTTTCAAATTCTGTTCAGATCATGTATATTGTGCTGAAATTAGGGTTAAAAAAGTAGTTTGAAAGGTATGCTCTTCCTGTAAAAAATATTCAAACAAACTTTGAGTCTCTCCCACTCTCCACCAGCATTTAATGGCTCTTAGGCGTGTAGGATTTATGTGTATGCTTCTGCTCTTCTGTCCAGCCACCAGCAATTTGTTTATGGGGTATTGGGAAAATTATGCCATTAACCCATTGCTACAAATTGGGGACAATTTAATCACCTGGTGGCGCTGTATAGATGATTGTGTGATGGTTTGGAAGGGAATGGAGACAACGCTAAAGGATAGAATTATAACAATAATAATTATAACCTTATATTTACCCATGAACTCAGTAGAGAAGCTGTTAATTTTTTAGATTTCAATATTTACGTCACAAAAGATGGTTTGAAGACTCGTTTATATAAGAAGGAGACTGATTGCAATGGATACATACCTCTAGTCACAATTGGTTACTGGCTGTAACCAATCAGTGGAAACATAGAGAGCTACAAAGCAGGAAGTAGTGTTCTGGCTATTTTATTAGACATCCAGTCACTCCAGCCTTTATACATTACATTTTAGTCTAACTAACTATACTGAAAACATTTTTTATTTTGCACAGCCTATCTATCTACCCAGTTTTTATTTTTATACTGAACAATTCCTTTAATCGGGCCAATAGACAATGGTAACAACTGTTACCACTAGGAAAATTCTCAATACATACAGTAGAATAGCCTGGCACCATAATTTAATTACTTTAACCTATATCTCTGTCCTTAATGTTAAGTTTTTGGAATGAGCTAGGTACATGCATTGTTTAAACCATTTATATGTCATTTTCTTCTTCATTATTTTTAATTATGTTTTTAAAATCAATACACTTTTTTTACTTTACTTTTTAAAATTGTATTTGGGGTTTTCAATTAGACAAGTCAAACAAAAAGTGTGAATGCAGATTCAAAGTCTTATAGTAACAATCTTGACTCTATTGTTATTGTACAGAGCCATATTAATTGATACTAAAAAAACAACAAAACAAAAGAAACCTTGCCCGGTGAATAATTGAAAATATAAATTAACTGTTCATAGGGAAATTAACTATTGTTCCGTTGAAAGAATATTAACAGAGTTTGAGAAAAGGCATGGGAATCCTTAACAAATAAACAGAGTTTATTCTTTTTTTAGTCTTATTTCTGCACCACAAGTGCCATTCCTGAGTGACTGGCAAAGACTGCTTTTTTGCTATCTCTTTACATTTACAGAAGACTCAGGTCAGTATCAACAGTAGATTATATGGGCTGTTTCAATTTGTGTTTAACATACTTTATTGCTTTTAAATACACAACCATTACACCAGTGTACCACGTGAAATAATCACCGTCAAGCTAGTACTATGTGACCGCACTGCCATAGTAACAGGCTGTGTACTCAACAACTCCACAGCCCTGATCAAAAAGAAGGAACATTACAGGCTCTAAAGACCAGCGCTAGTGCTATCTGCATTTTTTTCTGCAGCGCTTAGGCTTTGAATTTTACAACTCTCTGGTTGCTAAGGCTTAATTATCCTAGCAATCAGGCAGCAATTACGAAGACTTAATGGTAGATGAATAGTAAAAGGTTTTAATAGAAATATAAGTTGAAAAATAAGAATATTGATAAAATATATGCCTCACAGACATGTGACCCAGGCTAGTGAAGGGCAACATATGAAGGCTAGAAAAAAACGAAAAAAACAAAAAAAACAAAAACAAAGCCAATGCTTAGCCAAGTTAGCGTTACAATAACTAAGCACTCATATATTTAATTTTATGATTTGTAGGTGCTGTAGTCAGGTATACTGAATATTACTACATAGATATTTACCATTCTAATATTAATTGGAAATGGAACAAAATCCCTGTCGTGCTGCGGATTGCTACCCTATCTGGGATTTCTCATAGCTGCTTATGTTTCGGTGAGTTACTTTGGGTTGCTCAATAGAACGCTATTTTAAAATATTCTGCAAATGTTGTCATAATGCATTAGAACCCCTAGTCCTAAATTTACTGTTTGTTTTACATAAAACATAACCTTGAGAAAGCAAAGTAGCATAACTTTTACACGTAATGTAAGAGGTTTGTACATGTTTCCTGTATATATGCATATGAAGCATTTCCATTAAAATTGGTGCCATGTTTGGCCAGAACAAATCTCATTGTTTTAGCTTGTATTCCTCCCAAACTGATCTCTGATATACAGACTTTCTGTAAATCCAAATGACTAGCTCACAGGCCTGTGTGTGTGTTTGGCTCAAACAGATTTGGCTCTAGCACACCCTAACATAATGAAATGGTAAATATACCTGGTGCTCAAAAGGTAGAGGTTCGGCCACCTCACAAGAACTGTTCCATTGTACCTGTCATCGCAACTCTGCCTGAATACAGTTACCTATTTTCGGACATATAAATATCCCACCACATTAAGGGAAATATAAATGTGTAAAGTGCTCAACACACTTTTAACTAGTGATGAGCTACACCAGAATATTTTTGAAATGGCTAAAAAATACACAAAACACATCAGATTCATGTGTATGTTTTCACTAAATTTTTTTTGACACACAATGCATTGGGAGAAAATGGCAGTTTTTCTCACTCCAAATGCAATAACGGATCGTCAGTTCAAAGAACTTGCGTGATTTGAACTGGCACAGGATTTTGTAACTACGCAGTTCCTGGGTCCTAGCACCGGTTAGCCATTGATACACTGACTACGCATAATCCTTCTCCATCTTGGGCACTTTGTCTTTTGAATCGAGCAGTTCATGCTTATATGTTTCCACATTCTCTTTCAATGTATTAATACATTGTACCAACTGTGCCATTTAACAGCTTTTCATGGGATGTTGATTTTTTAAGCTGGGAAGGAAACTAAGACTAATAAATAAATGTGGAGGCAACATACAAGAGGATAGTGGTTCAGGATGGAAACTCAAAAGAATCTTTGACCCAACATCTAATAACAGTAGCATTAAAACATTTCTACAGACTGTGACACATGATATCAATAAAATACCAGAGTATAAAATGAAAGTCCATCCTAATTTAACGAAAGAAGAAAGACATGCATTGAAAACATTAAATGATGATTGTTCCATTATTTTGAAACCAGCGGATAAGGGAGGGGGTATTGTTATAATGGATTATTGTGATTATCGATCAGAAGTGATTAGGCAGTTCCAAGATACAAATACTTATGAGAAATTAAAAAATGATCCAGTGGAGGGATATAAGAAGGAAGTAGTATCAATTATGGATAGGGCACTCTCACAGGGATATATTACACCTAATGTGAAATTGTTTTTGGTGCAACAATACCCCATTTGTCCTGTTTTGTATTGCTTCCCCAAGGTCCATAAGAGTATAGTTAATCCACCGGGTAGGCCCATCGTATCATCAAGGGGCAGTTTACTACACCCGGTAGGTCTATTTTTGGATCATCATTTACAGCAAACAGTCCAATCTTTATCATATTTTTTTAAAAGACACCGGCCATTTTTTACAACACTTTTCCGGGGTGGTTATCCTAGAAAGTGATTGGATCCTGGCAAGCATGGATGTATGTAGTCTGTATACAGTGTGGAATCAGTGCGGTGGGCTTTACAAAATTCAAGTTCCTATAACGGTCCCCCCATTGAGTTTTTCTGTGAATTGCTACAAATGTGTTTAACGTAATTATTTTCGCTTTGAAAACCAGTTTTTCTTACAGAGGAGCGGAACGTCAACGGGAGCCCCTATGACTCCTGCGTATGCTAATTGCTATATGGCACATGAACAGATGCATATTATTCCCAAATATGGTGATTGTCTGGCAATATACTTATGCTACATTGATGATGTATTTGTTGTGTGTAAGGGGGGTCTAGAGTCTTTAAATCAAATGGCAACTGAGTTAAATGGGCTAGATACCCCAGTCCGCTTCACATTATCTGCAGACAGAGACTCACTTTCTGGATGTAGAGGTGTATAAAAAAGAAAATGGTTTGGGCTATAAGCTTTTCCGTAAAGATACGGATCGCAATAATTTATTGCACTTTAACAGTTTCCACCCTCCAAGTATTAAGAAGTCTTTGCCATATTCTCAATTTTTAAGAACCATGAGAAATAATTCAGATCAAGATATCTGTGAAGAACAACTAGTGGACATGGGTAGACGTTTTGGGGGGAGAGGTTATAAACACATTGGATGTCTATTGGATGCATCTCCACGTATGTAGAGGGTCAGGAGGGACAGCAGATTGATGAGAACAAATTTGTGATCTCTACAAAATATGATACAGGTGAAAAAAATTGTAAACCAACATTGGAGCATTATTGAAAGTGACAAAACTCGAAAACAATTAAATCTAAGCCCACTTGGGGATACAGATGGGGTAAGAACCTAAAAGATTTACTGATGAAGACTGATGCCGTACAATGCTATCAGACTGGGAAGGGATCCCTATGGGCCCTAAAGAAAGGATGCTTTAAATGTGCTGGGTGTACTACGTGTTGCAACATGATAACAGGCACCACCTTTCATCATCCCCACTCAGGTAGAAGCATTACAATCAAACAACGTATCACATGTACATCCACACATGATGTTTATATGATTATATGTCCATGTGGTTTGATGTATGTAGGTAAAGCCCAAACCACAATATGTGAACGAATGGGCAATCATAGGTCCTCAATCAAAAAAAGCATTCGAAACAGGTTAATCGGACATTCCCCTGGCAAAACATTTCCTAGCAATGGGACACAGGTTGCCTACTTTTAAATTCATGGGAATTGATATGGTACCTAAACCAAAGAGAGGCGGGGACTGGGACCACTTATTAATGCAGAGGGAAACTTACTGGATCAGATTTTTGGACATGGTAGCTCCACAAGGGTTAAATGAATATTGTTCCTTTGTGCCATTTTTAGAACCTAGATGAAGTCATGTTTTTTAATGATGTATATTTATCAACATTTTATACAATGCAACAAGTGCAAAAATGTTTTTTATACATTTTTCTTTCCTTCTTTCTCTTTTTTGTCTTAGGTTTTTTTCTACACACTTTTAAAGTTTGCCTTTGATACCCATAATGCCCTATGAGGAAAGTGAGGGGCGGATTGTGGGAGTGTTTCACTGGGGGGGTGAGTGCTTAAATGTCTGTAAACTATTGTTGTTTTTACCTTGAGAAAGGTCCCAGCAGAGGATCGAAATGTCGATTGAATAAAGGTTATTTTTTTTGAATGCACCAGCATCTGCTTACCTGTATAATGAAATTCTGGGAGCACCAGGGTATATAACTTATCTGCAAGCATGTGCAGTAGCCTTGGAATGTGTATATATATATATATATATATATATATATATATATATATATATATATATATATATATATATATATATATATATATATATATATATATATATATAAGTTCAAAGTGGACCAGCATATATATATATATATATATATATATATATATATATATATATATATATATATATATATATATATAATAAAAGTATACAGAAAACACATAACCAAAAATGTATGCAAAAATATTTTTATTTATATATAGTTGTATGCATAAAAATAATAAAATGTACAAAATAGAAAACAAATACTAAAATCAAGGTCTCTGTGTAAACAATAGACTGACGAATTATAGAGAGGTTTTGATTGCTTCAGCAAGTGGCGATTGAATTTCTGTGTTACAGCCTTGGGTGCTCTGTTCAGAATGCCTGCAGGGAGAATGAAATTTGGTTTACTTTGACATCAAAATAAACAGACACATGGTACATTTATTTTATTACATGGGCCCTGCCATACAGAAATCAAAATAATATGAATTAATAAATAATATGAATTAACCAGAACTCCTAACAGCACCCCTCTATTTTACGACACCCCAAAGTACCTGGTTATTTCTGGATGATGATAGCTGATAACATCTCTGCCATCTTCTTTTTCTTCTTCATGTAATTTACCGTAATAAAGAAAAATACTGCTCCGATCAGTGCCATTACTGGTATAATTGTCATAGCAAACTGCATACTCGTCAGCTTAGTGCCATTAGGAATGATCTTCATTAATGCTTCAGAGACCTGGCAGAAATAAGATTTTACTGCAGATTAGGTGTGAACAGTATTTAAGCAAAGAAACTGCTGGTAATTCTACTTAATTGGCTAAGACTAAATCTAACAACAGAATTTAAAATTGTCCTATTCACTAGACCCAATAATAGAAAGGATAAGAGACGCTACTTACCTTTTTAATAAATACTGAAGGCCCGAGACTTCCTATCAGCTTAGTAAAGAACAGCACCATAACATTGGCTGTCTTACGTAGTTTTGGATCCACTAAGTCCTGGAGAGAGAAGACAAAGGGTTAGGATCATCTACCATCGATTATTTTTAGAAGCACTTAAAGGCCAAAAAGACACATTACAGGAGCTACAGAGCCATTCATTCCTTTCTATTGGAAATAAGGAACAAGAAAAGAATGACGGGGATAAATAGTTTGGAGGTAAAATATAGTACAGCAAAAAAGAAATACAGTAAAATATAGTACAGTAAAGTTTACGCTACCAGTTTCATGTTAAGTATCGGGACTAGGCATATTGCTTGAAATACTCCAGCGATGGCAATGAAAACCTGGAAAAATAGAAGAGTAAGAAAAATCGACAATTAATATAAGCTAATTTCTTATAAATGGCAGAATATTCATGTTCATTATTATATATTAGTTCCCCTAATTCTATAGCCACAAAGAACAAACTGATAATACTCACATAGGCAACAATAAAGTTGATCTCTTGGAAGACTATAAAGAGCGTTAAGATGGGGGCACAGATCATGAGTCCTATTCCACACAATACTGGATCTGTATAAGGATGACTCTTCTTGTAACGCTTGCTTAATTCCATGCCAATAATAAGGCCAATTAGATTCATTGCACAATTGATGACTCCATAGAACACGCTAGGAAAACAAATTACATATAAGAACATAAACCAGAGCAAAGTTTTGGCAAATCAGCAAGAACCAAATCAGAAAACTGGAAGGTTTTGTTTAACTTTCAAATCGACCTCAGTTATCTGTTTTTATATATAATATGCTACTGCTAAAGCCTTGTATCTAGTGAAAATGACGTCCATAGAGTCCAATGGGTAAAAAGCATCTTGTGTCAAAAAATTATTTGTTGTCCATAGACTTCATTGTATTTCGGCAAACTTTTGGCAAAGTGAAACGGGTCACATTCACCCATCACTACTTGTCTCAACCCTGGCCTAACTCACTGGTCATTACTAAGTTATTTTGCCTGTTTAGAAAATCTGAATAGTACTACTGATACAGGTATCTTACATGAATGGGGGATCTTAGACATATATCATAAGGCTTTGCAACTTTACTGTTGGTCAATAATCTAGGACAAATCTCCACGTTTTCTGGGTTAAAGGAAAAAAATGAACCAGTGGCAGTGACATATTTACACAGGGCTCCTTTACTAGACACCTGATAGGCAACTTCCCCAGGCTGTAAAGGGCCCCAGTGTTGCTGCATAGTCTGTATGTCTGTACAAGAGTTGGAAATAGTTCACTGTAGGTAATGGGATATACATTAAAAAATCTAACTTTACTTAATAAGAGCAGAACTTACTTGTCGTCATAGTGGCAGCCTGTGGTCAAACAATGTCTCTTGATATCTAACTCTGTCCGGGTTTCGTTTAATAATTTGCTGACCCATAAAACGTTTGCACCATATACAAAAGAGTAGCATAAAACGCCAGCTGTGAAGGCGAGAAAGCTACAACTGAAAGAGGAGAGTTCAAGTTAGTGACCGACATTTTTTTTTACCGTTCTCGGGTTATTTACCTCACATTAAAGGACCAATAAGAGACACTTACTTTGTCAGCAATTTCTTTAGGTCAGAAAAGCAGGAAGAGTCTAATTCAAGATTGACATCTTCCTCTTCATCCATGCCTTCAGGTTCCTTCATGATTATTATGGCTAGCACCAGACCAAACAAGCCAAGTGCTGGAGTTGTCTGTAATAGAATGAATATACTCGTTATTAAACACTCACAATCCATTTCAGCCACTAGAATAACAGAATTATCCCTGGGTCATAACATATAGATGGTTGTAGCATTACTTTCTCAGCTTATATTTAACTAAGGACTGCCATTAAATAAGACAGTCCTTAAGGGGTGCCATGTTTCTATTTTGTTAGTAGTTAAATAAACTTTATTGTTGTGGTATGAACTGTGATTTTTATATCATATATTTCAATATACTACAAAACTGAAACCCATTATATAATATTCCTACTATGTCATATTAAACTATAGTTAAAAGTTTTCATTAGTTTGAATATTTGACTCTCTGAGACCCAAAAATGAGACTTTTTTGTTTTACTTACCCATAGTGCATAACGCCAGTGTTGAGATGCCAAATCAATTATTGTTGTTCCAAAGATGCAAGCAAACACACTGTAATAGAAAGACAGCAAATGATAAAGGCACAAGTATCAGTGTATATTGTAATTATTTAAATCAGTGGATTAGGTAAAGGCCTCACATGCATTGATGAGTGAAGACTTTAGGAATTCAGTGGTAAAATGCAACATATAAATACCTAATATCAGGTATGATCTAGTACTTACCAGCAAAATGCTTTACTGAAGGTATAGAAACCTAGCACGCGTGTCCTCTTCTCAGGATGGAAAAGATCAGCAATCACTAAAGGAACCGTGGCTAAGCAGCTTTCTGCCATTGCAGCCACAAATAGTCGTGCGAGTATAAAGAGCCAGAACCCCTAGAGTTGGGAAAGATAAAAAAGAAATTGAGCACTTTATTAAGAGTCACACCGAATAACAAGATTCAGACTTATGCAAATAAGTCAAGTGGAGTCAATTCTATCTAAACCTTAACTTTACATTATTAACTCTGCTCCTGAATGGCTCAGTCAGGGGAGCTTCTGACTCCCCCATGGTTAAGGCAGCAGACCTTATGTTTTTTATCCCAAAACTTAATTGCGGATAAAGTGCAATTGTACTCAATAAATAATAATAAAGTAATAACTAAATAAGCTGAAGCCGGTGGTAAGGGGAGGATTTGTCAAAATAACGTTAAAAGGGGAGAAAACATTTGTAAAATTTACAGAAGGCAAAGTAGGTTGAATAAATAGCAAATAAGAACATAGTTACCTGCTGGGGAATAAATGTGCATCCGAAGGACAAAAAGGAATAGAAGAATAGTCCAACGCAAATTACCATCTTACGGTTATAGTAAGATGTGTAACAGGTTAAAAACGGCGAAAGGATCACTTGAATGCATAGAAACGCTGTTGGGAGAAAAACAAAATTATGAGAGATGAGAGTGACAGAGAGACTGACTCACATGTAACATTAGGCTGGCAGAGTTGACAGATGCATAAATATGGGTTAAATAACAGCTGCCCCCCAAAAAGTTTCACATTAAGATATTATGGGGGTTATGTAATATAAGCGCAAAGTTTCCTACAATCAGGGTTGGACTGGGTCTGTAGGAGACCGGAAGCCCTGGACCCCCAGTTTGAAGCTGGTTACAGTTATAATGGCCTATAGCAACCAATCAAAAATAAGCTTTTACTGGTTACCTGGGCAAAAATGCCTTTCATTACATATGCTGAGTGAAAAAGAAAACACAGAGAGTGGCCTTATAGACAGACATACAGAATAAAAAGAATATATTTGTCATACCTAAAATTACTAATGGATGTGTGATTTCCGCGGCCTGATACTCTTCTTTTATAATTGGCAGAATAGCTATAAAATGAGACAAAAATAATTTATTTTTAATACAGATGCTCAGGACCACACATTACGTAGCATCCCCATTACCTGTTCTCCCACCCAAAACCCCAGAAGGGACATTTCTCTTGTGTAGATAGTGTTATGGTGCTCTCCTGTATTAAGTATTAATGCTAAGAAAATAGGAAGTTTGTTTATAAAATTGTCCTCCAGGGGAGCAAATAACTCTTCCTGCAGGCAGCCTTTTGCTACCCTGGGGAAATGTCATCCTTATAACATTGTCTTATGGGGCATTGTCTTATGGGACATTCGCCTTCTGCAAATTTTCCCACAAAACTGCAACAAAAAAAGTTGCAGCAAGAAAAAAAAAACATTGACTTTAATGCATTTGGGCAAAAAAGTCACTGTAAGAAAAAAACGCCCATTGACTTTAATGCATTTGGAGTGAGAAATAAAAGTTGTGTGTCAAAAAACTATTTGTCGCCTATTGACTTCAATACACAGTGATTATGGGGCTATTGAGGGCAAATTATATCCTTAGATTTTATAGTGGGGGGAACATAATGCAGCAAGCATAGATACAGTAACTGGACAGTGAGGAATAAACCTGATTAAGTCAAAAGATTTGTCCTAATACAGTCACATCACACACACTGAGCACTAACTTGGTTGAACTGCTTACCCAGATACATAAACTGGTCCAAGAAGGACACAAAGTATAGGTAGCCATAGAATGCGATCATCAAGCTGGCACGTTTATAGGAGATTTTCTTCTCCACCCTCTGCTCCTCTTCATTCTCTTCAAATATTACATTTCTTTCTATGTCGCGCTCTTGAGAATTTTGTTTTGAGTTTTTGGAATATTGAAACATGTTGAAAAAGTTGAAAATAAATCGAAAGAAGCTGAAAATACTGAAATGACAAGACAGATAATAATATTTAGACAATATATCCTGCAAATGTTATCCTTATAAATAGTGCTTACTGATGTCCCTTATAATTGATGCTTAGTTACGTCATATTTTTCACATGTGATATTATTAGTATAATATCAGAAGTCACCTTGGAGTTTCATGATCTGGTTAAAATCACTGAATGATCACAGAGCTTCTCAGTGACATAATATTCTTCTATTTTTTTAATAAGGGTACATTATTCAATTGTGCTGTATGTTGTATATACATATATATATATATATACACACATATATATATATATATATATATATATATATATATATATATATATATATATATATAGTCCACGGGAAAGCCAGCACTCACATATATAAATATATTTATATATAATATAAATTGCCTGTTGCAGTATCAAAATTTGAATAAATAACCAGCAAAGAGGATCCGCACTCTCAGGTCTTATATAGATTTTAAAAACGTTTTATTGCAACATGCGAAACTAATGCATGGCCTTTCTCAAAGTCTATATATATATATATACACACACATATATATTAAATAAAGCGCTATGTTAACCCATGTTTTGCTCATTCATCAAGGTCATAAAAAACAGAATATTAAAGTTATGGTGATAAATAAAACTATTTTTACAATGTGAAGGCATCACAAGGTAATTTCCCTACAAAGCAAAGAAAGCAGGGGCAATCCAGGCCCCTCCACTGCCTGAGACAACTTGCTGCTACCCCTCCTCCCATGCACGCAACTTTTTGCACCGAGAGCGCAATTCCACTCTTTGCAATAGAAGAGCCGAATTTCCAAGTTAAAAAACAGAAATTCTGCTCTTAATGTTACCAGGAGCAGCTTTACTGCTCCCTGGTAACTATTAGGGTGCTGTTGCTTTGGTGCAGCGCCCCTGAAAGCAAGAAACCGATTTATTAGACCTCACATCTTTGACTTACCCACAAGACATATTGCACCTTGCAGTATCACAGCTAAAGTACAAATGATTTATAACTGACAAGCTGTGTCAGCAACCTCAGCACCCATTATGACATCACCGTGATCTGTTACTGACCAGCTGTGTAAACAAACTCAGCATTATGACATCACTGTAATGTCAGACTACTATTATGTCACAATGGAAGCTGTTGAAAGGTCGTTCACCTTTAAGATACCTTTTAGTATGTTATAGAATGGCCATTTTAAGCAACTCTTCAATTGGTTTTCATTATTTATTTTTATATAGGTTTTTAATTATTTGCATTTTTCTTTTTTCAAATAGGGGTCACTGACCCCATCTAAAATAAACAAATACTCTGCAAGGCTACTACACTAGTATTGCTACTTTTTATTACTTATCTTTCTATTCAGGCCCTCTTCCTATTTCAGTCTCTTATTTAAAATCAGTGCATGGTTACTATGGTAATTTGGACCCTAGCGACCAGATTGTAGAAATTGAAAATGAGAGCTGCTGAATAAAAATCTAACTAACCCAAAAACCACAAATAATAAAAAAAATGAAGACCAATTGCAAATTGTCTCAGAATATCACTCTTACTAAAAGTTAACTCAAAGGTGAACAACCCCTTTAAAGGGTCTCTATCTTTCAAATTAAAATGCAATATAAACTTCATCTTAGTGAAATAAGAAAATGTCTAAATCAAGTGTGATTACTGCAAAAGAATAGTCCCATTCCTAATTAGGAAACATAGAAAGATTACAAAGCAAGGAATAGATCTTTGTCATACCCGCAAGTCATTTTGTGTCTTGTCAGTATCGCAGCTAAAGTACAAATGATTTATAACTGACAAGCTGTGTCAGCAACCTCAGCACCCATTATGACATCATCGTGATCTGTTACTGACCAGCTGTGTAAACAAACTCAGCATTATGACATCACTGTAATGTCAGACTACTATTATGTCACAATGGAAGCTGTTGAAAGGTCGTTCACCTTTAAGATACCTTTTAGTATGTTATAGAATGGCCATTTTAAGCAACTTTTCAATTGGTTTTCATTATTTATTTTTATATAGGTTTTTAATTATTTGCATTTTTCTTCTGTCTTTTTCCAGTTTTCAAATAGGGGTCACTGACCCCTTCTAAAATAAACAAATACTCTGCAAGGCTACTACACTAGTATTGCTACTTTTTATTACTTATCTTTCTATTCAGGCCCTCTTCCTATTTCAGTCTCTTATTTAAAATCAGTGCACGGTTGCTATGGTAATTTGGACCCTAGCGACCAGATTGTAGAAATTGAAAATGAGAGCTGCTGAATAAAAATCTAAATAACCCAAAAACCACAAATAATTAAAAAAAATTAAGACCAATTGCAAATTGTCTCAGAATATCACTCTTACTAAAAGTTAACTCAAAAGTGAACAACCCCTTTAAAGGGTAACTATCATTAAAAAGAAAATGCAATATAAACTTCATCTTAGTGAAATAAGAAAATGTCTAAATCTAGTGTGATTACTGCAAAAGAATAGTCCCATTCCTAATTAGGAAACATAGAAAGATTACAAAGCAAGGAATAGATCTTTGTCTTACCCGCAAGTCATTTTGTGTCTTGTCAGTATCGCAGCTAAAGTTCAAATGATCTGTTACTGACTGGTTGTGTTAACAACCTCAGCATCCTTTATGACATCATCGTGATCTGTTACTGACCAGCTGTGTAAACAAAGAACCCTTTATGACATCATTGCAATGTCAGACTACTATGATGTCACAATGCAAGCAGTTGATGATGTCATGAAGCAATGTATTGAAAGCAATCACTATCCTATACCACAAGAGAAGTGTTATTTATTTATAATGTTAAGATCAATTCTACCATCCTACCATGTAGTGAGCTGCTAATTAGTCAGGGGTTGAATTATCCCTCCAGTAAATTGAATCGAGCGCTAATGACTGGCATTTTTGTGCCCGTGTTACCTCCCTTCCAGGACAGTTCTCTGCCGTTTATAATGTTTGCAACCGGTATAAATCCTCAGCTGGGGTCTCAGCATTTGGTGATATGTCCTGGGAGTAATGCAGTGTTGTCCAATCAACAATTTATTATTATATTAAAATAAAGGGGTGTAGAAAGAACTAATATTTCTGTGAAATGCCATGGAAAATATCTGGGACCCCCGATTAATCGTGTAATAGTCCATAAACACTTGTAAATAGGATATACAGGTATGGGACCTATTGTCCAGAATGCTTGGGACCTGAGGTTTTCTAGATAAAGGATCTTTCCATAACCTTCATACCTTAAGTCTACAAGAAAATCATGTAAACATTAAATAAACCCAACAGGCTGGCTTTGATTCCAATAAGGATTCATTATATCTTAGCTGGGATTAGGGATGGGCGAATTTGACCCGTTTCGTAAAAAATTCACCACCATCGAAATGTCGCAGACGGCTATTCAAGTCTATGGGCGTCAAAATAATTTTGTCGCGGGGCGAAAGTTTTTTGACGCGCGTCTTTTTTTTTGGACGCATGCTGCCATACAAGTCTTTGGGCGTAATTGAAAAAATTTGCCCATCCCTAGTTGGGATCAAGTACAAGCAACTGTTTTACTATTTTGGAGAAAAAGGAAATCATTTTTAAAAATGGAGGGCATGGGAGACAACCTTTGCATAATTCGGAGCTTTCCAGATAACGGGTTTCCGGATAACGAATCCCATACCTGTACTGCTTTTCTTTGTTGCTGGCAATTCCTCAGTATTTTAACTACTATTAAAGCATTTGAATGACCCAGAGGATTATGGGAAACCAGACATAATTTATCAAACAAACCCTCTTATTGGGGCAAATTCACTAACCGGCAAAAATTCGCCAGTGCTGGCTTCGTGCACATCACAACACTTCGCCAGGCGTAAATTCGCCTGAACAACGCTAATTCACGAAGATCAGAAGTTGTGCACAGGGTACCGAACGCTGGCGAAATTCCACTCAGCAGTTCGAAGTTACTTAAGGGCCATAGTCATCCCTAAATATATGCACAGAAGCTGTATTTTCTGTGCCCTGTTACATTAGACCTCCAATAAAGTGGTATTTTTTTTATCATTGAAGATTCTAATGCTCTGATTTCTGCAAGCTGAACTGTTAGAAATAGATTCTATACCAACCACCTAACTCACAATGACAAGCCTTCAGAAATGTGATAGACATTTCTGTATCAGAGTGGGCTTCAGACGGCAAAATTCATGCTAATTAAAGTCGGCTGCTTTCCCCAATAACACAGCCATTTGCCTCGAGACTTTATTCAGAGCAAGCTGAAAATCAGACACGTTTTTGCTCACAGTTGGAAAATGGGAGGCAATAGGAATGAGTATAAACCTGTCTTGTTAAGGTGTTCAAGGCAGATCAACAGTCAACAACAGATTATACATTTATACAAATTACATTGGCGAGAACAAGGACGGACATCTATTCAATATGACCCAAAGGTTATTGGGTTATACCTTCTAACTATTTAAATTAGTTATTTTTTCCAAACTCACTCAGTTGCATAACTAGATATTACTGGGCCCCACAGCAAATTATTATTCAAGCCCCCAAAATATATAGAGGTCGACTTGTTTTACCAATATTTGTTGAAATTGTAGATTGATTAGGGCCTCATGGGGCCCCTATACATCCTGCAGCCACATCAGGTTCTGTTTCTCCTGTAGTTACTCCACTGCGAAGGAGCCACATCAGCTGGGATTGAAAGAAAATAGGGGGTAGAAATAAGGAATCAGAGATATGGTATAAGAGAACTACTACAGTGGTAAAAATTGATAGCACAGAAGACAGACAAGCAAATAAATAAGTATAAGAAAACAAGTCATAGGGGTTTGATGACAAGTCAAATTCAAGGCTTCCGACAATCCAAATCCAAAAGCTAGAACATTTAAAAGTACTCCATTCTATTATGGGTACAATCATTACACACAACCACTGCTAACCTAACATAAACTCTATCTACTTTCTACATTTGTGATTTGCCAATATGATTAAAAGACCATTAAGTAGGAAGAGAGAAAGACAAATGTAGGAAAACAGGATTTAGCAGCATGGGAGAAATTATAAACCTAGATGACCCTCTAGGGCTCTGTAAAATCTAAACATATTTAAGCAGCCCCAAACCTTCAAGTTTAGTACAGGAATAGGACCTGTTACCCTGAATGCTCTGGACCTGGGGTTTTCCGGATAACGGATCTTTACATACTTTGGATCTTCATACCTTAAGTCTACTAGAAAATCATGAACATTAAATAAACCCAATTAGTTGGGATCAAATAGAAGGTACTGTTTTATTAGTACAGAGAAAAGGGAAATCATTTTTAAAAATGTGGATTATATAGAGAAAATTGTGTCTACGATTCTGTAATTTGGAGCTCTCTGGATAACGGATTTCCGGATAACGGATACTATGCTTGTAGTAAAAGCAGTCTTAAAGTGCCCCTTAAAGTACCATTTTACTGTTCTCCTGATTCAAGAGACCAGTGGAATAAGAGCAATAAATAATTACTTCATATAATGGTTAGCTTGATATAGCACAGGGAAAAACAATGCAAGTATTTGCACTGACCCATTTCAACTCACCTGGGAGGTTATTGACATAGCAGCCATCCAATAGTAGGTGAGAGTCCCGCAGATCACAAAACAGGGGAGGGTAAGGCGTATTAGAAGTATTGGCACAGACATAATGCCATAAACACCCTGTAGAAGGACATTGGTCACAACAAGCTACAGTGTTGTCTTTGTAGGGATAGGAGAATACTCTTACCATCTCTTTGAATACACATTGCAGAAGTGCTGATGTCAATACTGATGCAGAAAAATGGCAGCCACAAGTCCTAATAGTGATGAGAAGAATGAGAAACATGCAGAAATATGAAGAAACCTAT
Organism: Xenopus petersii; assembly: GCA_038501925.1. Lineage (NCBI taxonomy): Eukaryota > Metazoa > Chordata > Amphibia > Anura > Pipidae > Xenopus > Xenopus petersii. The sequence continues at coordinate 138,984,342 of CM076676.1, read as the reverse complement.
GAATAAATTCCATAGTTCTAAAATTATGTAAACAATCTTAAGTCATACATTCATGCAACATGCCGAGTGCAGCCACCTAAACATCACATGCATATGACACAGATTTTAAATACTATTCATCCATTCCCATGACATCACATACAAACCACAAGGCACCACATACATATGTATTTCACCGTCACAACAGCACATATAATATACCACATCCAACCCCATGAAAGCATACCCACTGCATCTTCACAGACGACACTAAAATTAAACACATCCCTATCAAATCACTGCCAATTCAGTCCCTTAAGAACAAGGCCCATGTCTGGGGCTCACCAACAGGCCTACCCAACCAATATCTGGCCAAATATCAATTATGCAGGTTTGAAAACGTGGTTGGACAAGTAGTGCATTGCCATATTGATGTGTCCTTCATCCAACTGGTCTCTGTAGGTCCCACTGTATGATCTGAGCAGTACTGTTTTGACCAAGTGCAAGGTCACCAATGAGCAAATCTGACAGTGTCTGTAGTCTGACTTTAGACTCTTCCCTACATTCTACTACAGTGATCCCCAATCAGTAGCTCGTGAGCAACATATTGCTCTCCAACTACTTGGATGCTGCTCTCCGTGTCCTCAAAGCAGGTGCTAATTTTTGAATGCCAGGCTTGGAAGTTAGTTTTGGTTGCATAAAAACTAAGTATAGTGCCAATTTGAGCCTCTTGTATGCTGCCAGGTGATTTAGGGGCAAACAAGTAGCCAATCACGGCCCTTATTTGGCACCCCAAGGGACTTTTTCATGCTTGCGTTGCTCCACAACTATTTTTACATTTGAATGTGGCTCACGGGTAAAAAAGGTTGGGGACCCCTGTTCTACTACAACAGACTCATGTGGGTCAGTTTCTGACCTTAAGAAGTCTATGAAGCCAACCTACTTATAGTTCGTACTTATAGTTTGGTTTTATTGATGTCTACAGCCATTGCAGTAATGGTATTTTCAAAGAATATAAGCACACATTTCTCTCTACTGTTAAGTTTTCATCTAACACAAAGTAGCAGAAGAAAATGAAGAAAATCTTATATAAATATTTAAGTAAGAAAGACGAATGACTAGTATATATTATGAGAAATCTTCATCTTAATGTACCTGAATTTGTCTTTCACCAAAAAGACTTTGCAGTGTATCATTGAAGGAGGAGCCTGATAAAAGTGAGGCGATATGATAAGTTAGATGAATGGAATTAAGTTGCAGATAATTATCAAATCTCCAAACAGTTGTGCTAAGCACCAATGCATCCTGCTTCTTGATGAATCATGTACAAGTGTGTGTATAAAGGTACCACCACCCTGGACATAGAGTTGTTGTTTTAGGGTTCCCACATCAGTTTGCGTCAATAGGTGTTTCATACCTGCACCCAGGAAATCAGATGCTAATTCCAGCCACAGCCGGCACTATAAAATTAGTAGTGGAAACTTGCCCCTGATTCACAAAAATACACACACGCAACAGAGTCCATTTGTAGCTTCATGAGCAACTGTGGTAGACATATCTCTGAACGAGGTTGCAGTTGTGTGAGCATTGTGGGAAAACATGGCAAAAGTTTCTGAAAGTAAATAAATGTGCCCATGTACTTGTCCACTATTTTGTTTGGGCTGCTTTTAGTTCTTCTGCATGGACACCTTCAACCACAGCCCCCATGGACGTCCCTCCAATCATATCCACAGGGATTCCAGCCTCCTCCAATAACTTTATCACTCCCACATGGGCAAAGCCTCTAAAGAGAAATAACAATAGAGACCTCAGTAAAAGTCTGACTGCAGAAGTCAGAAACAGCAATGGGATAATATTATTCAAATGCATTTAAACATAGGGTTTCTTTCAGTATTTGTAATATAATTTTTAATGTGAAATTCACATTAACTTTAAGTATTATGTGCACAGTGGCATTCTATGGCAAGTATTTTTGTTGTAGTTCCATGCTCTCAATAACCTTGGCAGTTAAGAAATCACACAAACACTCCCAATAAAAAATCATATTGCAAAGTTGAGCCTCCACCTTAAATGAATCAATGGGTGCTGTATCTGCACCTTGCCTTGCTCCACTTACTCCCAGCACCAAACTAATGGTGTTTCCACTCAATGCAGGGGCGAGGCAAGAAAAATCAGCTTCGGTCTGAAAGACTAGTATACAGCTCATGCTGCCAGATTAACCAGCATGAAGGGACAGGAAGGAAAATTAAAAAGGTGAAAAACATTAGGGCATACAATATGGAATGAGTCATATTTCAGGAGTCCAAAACATTTCATTAATTTAAATGTCATATATTTACACAGGTACGCAATGCACAGTTGTGTCCTAGCTAACCATTTCATTCTAATTATCCTAATCCTATGAAATAAATGTAGATATAGACCATATTGGTCAGATTTCTGTTAAGTCTTAAACCAATAAAGCCCCATTTACAAAGTAAGGTCCTTACAAAATGGGTTTGCAGATACTGGAGTGGAAGAAGTGGACCTGGAATGAAAAGAGCAACATAACTGTCCAACCTCTTATGTATGGATGGAAGTAAATCCCACCAACAATAATCCCACACCTAGTGCAGAGCCCTAACAGAAGAGTAGAGGGCAAAGGCTAAAAGCAACAACAGGATCAATTTCATATTAATACCCTTTATTTTAGAATGAGATGCAGGCAGGTGTACACATCATTTTGGCCATGCAGTGTAGCTCATTTATAAATTTTTTTGGAGGGATGTACCGAATTGAGTATTTAGTTTGGCACCTGGCTGACTTTTTTTAGGATTTTTTTTTCTGTATATGCATTGCACAGTTCTTTTTAACCTATATGCAAATTATGGTTCAAATTCAGTTTGGGATTCAGACGAATCCTTCATGAAAGATTTGGGATTCAGTCAAATCAGAAAAGTGAATTTGGTTCATCTCTCAATTAATTTAAAATATGCACAAATTGTATAATGTACCTTTAAACAAAAGTCATCAAAAATAAGAGCACACTAATAACAGACAAAGCCAATCCAATCAAATCTTTCCAACTGTAGTGCTGGAGCAGGTCAAGGAGGGGTCTAATCACTAGTGGAGAGATCTCTATGGCGCTCGTTGCACAGGTAGAGCAAACTTTTAGTTTATAAAAAAAACAGATATTTGGCTCTTAACGTTACTAAAAATGGCTTTTCAACATGTGTAGTATTTTGTGATGTCATCAATTATATGTGAGAATTGGGGTGAGATTGGTCTACCAAAGCACTGGAGTATCTCCCGGAATGTGTACGTCCTATTTGGTCCCAGCCTAGGTCAATTTCCATTAACTTTTTCAATTAAAGGAGAACTAAAGCTTGATTGAAGATGTAGGCTAATAATTTTGTTCATTATGTCTTGGCTTCTTTACCAGCCAGAGGCAACCACAGCCCTTTAGCAGGGAAGATCTGTGTCTCCAAAGATGCCCCAGTAGAATGTGTTAGAATAGTTGCAATGGATATATTAGTATAAGGAAATTAGTGAGCAAAAGTGACACATATTTTTCATTAGTTTGACACAAGGCATTATGCATAGTACAGAAAAAAATCTTTGTAGCAACCAAAATGAACTGCAAAGATATTTGTTAGTAAATACAGATTATGAGACACATTTGGTGGTCTAAACATGCCACAAGGATCCGCATAATAAAAATGGGTTTCCATAATGTTTCACATAGCCAACGAAGATCAATTGGAAGAAGGATTATAAAGGAGACCAGACAATAAGTATGGCAAAATAAGTTTCACTTCTTCACTCTTGGAACTGCATAAATATATATATTAGGCACAGTGCTGTAGGGCACATACAGGCAGCAGATTGTGTGAAAGACCAGACAAAAAGGGTCAGCAGGATCAAAAATAATATAATAATGTATCATTGCTCTAAAATTTCTATTACTATAGGAACAAGCAGGCAGCTGAATGGGGTGAGGACTTGAGGATCATGGCAGCACTAAATGGGGATTGGATTTACATCAGTATTGAAACAGAATAATAACAATGCAGAATGAAGCTAAAAGAATGCACTTTCTTTGTGTGACAGCTGTCAGAGAATTCAAATCTGGGACCGTTAGGTTTATGATATAATTAACAGGGGGGAAGAAGGAGGAAATCTTGTGCTGGGTGTATCTCCCTAACCCCTAATGCTGTACATTCTTAGTAGGATAAGTAGAGCACTGTAAGAAAGTATGGATACCTGATACCTCAGTTGCATGATAGTGTCCACGAATGTTCTCCCCATCAAAAAGTCTAATTCCATAATTAACATCAAGCTTGTTTGATGCCTATGATTAAATGCTGTGAGAACATGAAACATGTAAGGCTGTAATCCATGTCTGTACTTCAATAAATAATGTTTTAACTACAACTGCCTGAAGGATTTCTCTTTGAGTGCCTACCCTACAAACTATACAGTGATTTCCGCGTCCTCAAGCTAAAGGCTTGGGCAGAGCACCTCGTCCTTCCTCATATACGTGGTGAGTTTAAAAAAGCTTAAATGCACATTGACTTTGTCGTCTTTTTAGTGCTGGTAAAATAGTCAATATTTTGTTGAAATTGGTTGAGATAGGACATGTGGATATGAAATGCAGTAAATACATGTTCTGAAGCTCACTTACCTGGCCAGAGGATGTCTGGAAAAAATTGAAAAGGTACATGACCCATGGCTTGATTTTAATATGATTCAGCTCCCTGAATCTTAATCCTAATACTTGCTGGTTAGACTGACCATGTACTAGAATTCAACGTTCACTACTGCAAGTATGTCAGGTGATGGGTTCCATTGACTGTCCCATTGACCAATTGACTTTTACTGAACTGTATATTGGAGACACCACAGGCCAACAACTGCTTGTGAACCAAGTTTTGTTGTATGTTCTCCCCTTCCCTTGAAAACTGAAAATAAACACTTTGAAAAAATAAAAAAAGTTCTGGGGTAATTTTCAACAATTTCATAAAACCAATAATAGTTGAAAAGCTTTGCCGTCAGGTAGTTCAGAGAAGAAAGACAAAATTACATGGTGTCTGGAGATCAAATTATGAGCATTTTGGGTCTTGCAACCTTAAGAATGTTTATTTATGGTGCACTTATGGAAGAAACAGTCAAATAGTCCCCTCTCCAAGAAATAACCATAAAGCAGTGGTTCCAAATATGAGGGGGCTTGACATGTAACCAAGCCTAGAGCTCACACGATTGGCCTGTTATTCTGATTGGCTGGTAAGCTTCAATTTTGGGCTCTGAGTGGTTGTGACGATAGTATGCATGAGCAGCAGGGGAATTTGTTAACTGATGCAGCTCTGCTCAGTCTCCTTGCCTTGACAAAGCATCCAGCGAAACATGTGTCAACAAAAACTCTTATTTTAGTATAGCCCTAGTCATGCAGGATGTGCCAAGGTAACACTTGGTGGTAGGCAAGTCCACCTTAGATAGCACCAGCACCTGTTCATGGGTAGGGTATGGGCGTCAGAACTCTTGCAGTTAGAACTAAGTTCTGGGTAATCATGGTTCGCTAAATATAACTTATGTGGTTATGTGCCAAGGTATACATTAAGGGTATATGCACACTAACCAGGAGTAGGGGGATTCCTAGGAGCCTAGACTGAATGACATTACAAAGTTTTACTAGATAGTAGGCAAGCGATCTTCAATGGGCTGCCAGGGTTGTGATACAGTGGGGAATAAGTAACTGAACTCGTGTATTTAAGAATTGCAGCAGCTGTCTCCTGTTTGAGTGACAGACAACCTTATGCGATGCGCTGTAGCTAACACCAGGCAATATACATTTACAATCTCATTACAGTGAACCTTCTTTTTCCTGATCAGGGTGAATATGCAGATCGAGAAGGGGAAGTGCCCCATCTAGATGAATCCTATCTACCCTAAGTTATTTAGTTTGACAGCACCTAAAGGGAAAACCTAAAAAGTTCAGTCTGCATTTAAAGCCATGAATTGCAGAAATTAGCTGGCTATGAAAGTGTTGTTTCTCCCTCAGATATGTCTGCAAGTAAGATAGTACAACCCTCGGCTTCTTTTAAGAAGGGTTATATGTAATTCTGAGATGTGAAACCCATAATCATCATTGTTAAGTTGTGGAGTAGTACACAGCAGAGATTGTGTTTTTCATATAAGTTATATAAAGTATGAATCTTACATGTAACAGCATGCTATTCAATGTTGCTCAATTAGGAACTTTGACATTTGCACAGCGCAGTTCCATATATTACCAGATTACACAATATATTAATATGAGTCACAAGATGAGTCTCTTCATTTTTCTTATGTCTGCCCTTTGCTCTACTGGCAAATGTTCATGTTGCACATTGTAAAAGAAAAGCACAGTGTAAGAGAAAGGATCAGTATCTGGATGACAGACAAGGAATAAAAGGTACTTAATTTCTTTGCTATGACATGTAGACAAGACAACATTACTATCAGACACCAATGCCTCTCTGTATGATAATGTTGCTGTGCTCTGTCTCACAAGTTGTTTAGGTTTTCTGAATAAACCCATCTTAACTGTAGCATTTACTGCATTCAGTGGTCTTACATTGAGAATCATACATATAAAACAACATACAGCCAATGAAAATAGCTCTTTAATATAATGTAGAGGATAACAATCCTATTATTCACATTTTCACTGTATAGAGAAAGTGAAGAATGATTACATAAACAGTGTGCAAATGAGCCTTATACATATTATAACATTAGATTTATAAACATTTATAATTAATAATATCTAGTTAGGTATAATGTTGAACTTTTAAGCTTGGTATATTTTTGTACAAATAAAATTGATTACCTATAAAACTATATGTATTAAATTTGGTACTTACTGTCATATCCTATATAGTACAGCCTGTGGTACAGAGTACCGTATATACTCGAGTATAAGCCGAGTTTTTCAGCCCCCAAAATATGCTGAAAAACTCTACCCCGGCTTATACTCGGGTCAAGCGCAAAAACGGCCGCCGGCGCCTAAGAATATTCGCCGGCGCCTAAGAATAGTCATCCAAAAACGAGATTGAAACTTACCAGAAGCTGCTGCATTTCTCACCCTCGGCTTATACTCGAGTCAATAACCTTTCCCAGTTTTTGGAGGTAAAATTAGGTACCTCGGCTTATACTCGGGACAGCTTATACTCGAGTATATACGGTAAATGTATATATCTATATAAATCTATATAGATATATATTTATATATATATATATAGATATATATATATAGATATATAGATATAGATATATATATATATATGATAGATATACATTTATATAGAAAGCTCTCACTCTGCCTGTCCACAAATGTTTGGAACACATTGGAAGGCTAATTAAACAATTTTGTAGATAACTTTTTTTTTGTTTGAAAAACAAAAATCTCAACTTTTTTTTTCTCGATCGCTAGCATACCTAAGAAAATATGGATTAGGTTAAATGCCGATGTGCTTTACTGTGGAAAAGATTTGATCAGAAACAAAAATCCCATTGTTTTATCTTTTTTTACTGTGTCTGTAAAATCTCTAAAAACTTGTTTGAATGCTTTCAAATACACCTTCTATTTGGCTTCTCTATTTGGCTTTTATATGCCAATGTTTTTCATCTGGATTTTTCAGATGATTAAACCTTGAAACCTTGTTAGTTTCAAATACTCAAAATAACTTTAAAAAAATGTAAATACTGATAAGTCTGTCCTTAACTTTGGTATAATGTCATTTCAGGTAACTTCTTTTAATAGTGACAACTACATATAATCTAAGCATTACTGCCATTTTAATTAAAATATAACTAGTAACAAGCTCAGCTCGCAGCTCGGGTACAGGCAAACGGCTATATAGGTTTTAAAATGTATGTGTTCCTTTTCAGATTAAAAATATAAAAACCAAAAGAAGGCATAGCCCAGAGCTCAGAGAAATGAGTGGTGAAGTTAACAGTTTACCAAAGGTTTGTGAAAAAATGCTTGCAAAAGCAAGTTATCCAACTATCCATATTTCCTGAGAAAAATAAACATTCTGTTTTAATTCCTCCATTAATAAATGCTATGAATACTAACCCCCAAACATACAGTATATTCTACGGTTGGCTTATCCTTTTCTCTTTCACACACTGCAGAGCATTTTGTAGAGGTTCAAATTTTTTTGGTAGATTAATGTAGTCTAGCTTCTGCAGTAACATTAATGGTTTCATTTTCTATGCAATGGAGTTCCCTTGTGAGATATACATACTGCCTTTGAGATACTGTACATACATGTAATACACAAAAGCCATGAATATCTTGTAAATGATATCCTTATAAATGGTGAGTTCTGATGTCATCAGTTATATACGGTGAGTTCTGATGTCATCAGTTATAAACGGTGAGTCCTGATGTCATTTCTGTCACATGACTCACTGAAACTTGTGTATTATAATCAAGTACCCCAGTGGCAAAATATGAGGATATTAGAAGTTACATCGGAGTTCCATGACCTGTATAAAACCACTCGGCCTTGTGTTTTTATATGGTCATGAAACTCCTCGGTAACTTATAATATCCTTATATTTTACAAGAGGGGGTTCTTTATTCACTATATTAATCACAAATCCTCCAAAATACCTTTGTAGCAAATCCATCTTAGTAAGCCTTTCATCATAATTCTTTTAATAAGCATATCCACCCATCTATGTACATAATTTCATTATTTTGTACATCAGTGTTTAAACTCAAAATGTATATTCATGGTGAAGTCTAACCAGGATTTTTACAAAGAGATATTCTCATCATTTACATCACCTTCAATTTTGCAGCCACAGTTGGCACTCCGCCTCAGTGGCTAGCCTTTTGTTAGCTTATTTCCCAATGTCTTTCTCTGTGGTAAATCCTAAAAGGTATTTACCAATTTATTCTATTAATCCATTTTCTTTACTCACAAAATGCCTAACTTTACTTTCAATTTGCATTATCGATGAGTATTTTCTGGTTAAAACATGCTTCTCAATCATTATAAAACAATATATTAAACATAGTATGTGCAATAGCTAAACCCAATCTAAAAATATTTAATTTCCAGTAATATCTCCACTCTGCCTTAGCAATGAATTTTGCATTAATACAGGTGCAGGTGTACCCTTACAGGCCATATTTCTTTACAGCTCAATCTCAAAACTACACCAAAGGCCATACAAATATCTAAATAAAGTAGCTACTGGCCTCATGAATTTGTTAATGAATAATGTTGCCGTCTGTACTATCCGTTCAAAGAGTTGCAATTAGAAGGGCAATGACACATAGAGCAATTAGTCTCGGCGATGTTTTAAAAACCTGATTGCAGAGACTAATCCCTATATAATGCCAGTGATGGCGATTTGTATATTCTTATTGCATAGGTTTTACGGCTAGTCAAGGCTACTAGCTCAATAAAAAGTTCCAGAGGCAACTTGGAGCAACAGTGATTCTGAAATCAGTGTATTTCACACGTGATGACTTGCATTTCTTTGGATGGGAGGGAAACATTGGCGATTAATCGCTGTGATCTGAGGCTTTAAAACTCAAGGCAACTAAAAGTGACACTTTGGGGCCGATTCACAAAGGGTCGAATATCGAGGGTTAATTAACCCTCGATATTCAACTGGGAATTGAAATCCTTCGACTTCGAATATCGAAGTCGAAGGATTTTAGTGCAAATAGTGCCATCGAAAGATCTAATGATTATTCCTTCGATCGAACGATAAAATCCTTCGAATCAAACGATTCGAAGGATTTTAATCCAACGATCGAAGGAATAATCATTATTGATAACAATCATTTGATCCTTCGATCAAAAAAACTTAGGAAAGCCTATGGGGACCTTCCCCATAGGCTAACATTGAGTTCGGTAGCTTTTAGATGGCGAACTAGGGGGTCGAAGTTTTTTCTTAAAGAGACAGTACTTCGACTATCGAATGGTCGAACGATTTTTAGTTCGATTAGTTTGATTTGAAGTCGTAGTCGAAGGTCGTAGTAGCTCATTAGATGGTCGAAGTAGCCCAAAAAACACTTTGAAATTCGAAGTTTTTTTTTACTTTGAATCCTTCATTAGAAGTTAGTGAATCGGCCCCTTTACTCATTATCTTTACTGGTTGAGTAACCATTAGCTTTTTCAAAAGAAGCACTGCATTGGCTAAAAGAAGTTAAGTTAAGAACTTAAATATAATATTAACTCCGCTCCTTACTAAATTCTGCATTTTCTCTCTTAGAGATAAACAAACTAATTTCTGGAGCTATACATTTAGTTTACATTTCTGCTAATTTGTAAGAAAACCAACAAAACGGGGGGGGGGAACTAGTCTCACTTTTTATTGGACCAATACTATTCGCTTTACAGTATTTGCTTTTAATATCCTATTTTAACATATAAACATATCATATTCGATTATTTTGCTCTACAATGTTAGATTATTGTATGTTTACTGCAGTTTACCTTATTACAAAATGCGCTTCTATTTGCTGAACCACTTCCCATCCCATGTACTTATGCCCTTTAAAATAAATGTTACTCTCCAATACCCCCTTACACCATCATAATTCCAAAGTGTTCTTTCACCTCTTAAAGACTCTGGCTAACAAAAGATGGCAATACCATAAGCATCTAAATTAGGCAGCTTGCCATTATCTCCTAATATGAGAAGAGGTTTCTATATTAATCATATTTTTATTTCCTCTCCTGAACAAGCCAGTATATAATTCCAGATATTTTGTATTATTATCACACTCTCATCCACATGAAATCCCTGCTTTTTGCACAGGTACACTTTTAAAGTTCACTATTAGATTCACTACTTTTTAATGAAAAATTGTTCAACTTGAATTCCACATGATCATTTACATTCTCTAAACCTCATTTTCATCTTATGCCTCATATCATAATCCATCATATTTGATAACTCCATTGAGCCTTCCAAAACTGCCCTCCATTTTAACATGTATATTATCAACCCTCAAGCCAATCAGTAGGCCATTCTGGAATATTTGCTTTTCACCTAGACATTGCTGCTCTATTAACGTCTCTCATTCACTTTTTTTACCAAAATATTATATTAACAATGTATACTTTTCTGGAGCCTTTGATACTAAATGCATTGTCATCATTCTTGTGACGAGAAAAACTAATCCACCGGCAAGCAAATGTTGAGCTTGCTTGGTAAATCAGTGGAATGATTGTTTCTGAATTAAGAAGCCCCTTCACTAACTCAAAAATGTTATTCGGGATCCTATTTTATCACATTAGTCAAGCAAAATGAACCTTAATTACACTATATACAATTTAGAATCTTGTTTCCTTCAGTCTGGGAAATCAAAATTATAGTAAGCAGGAAGGAGCCATTTTGTTGCCTTTTATTAAGGCAAGCCTTGCATCATCTCAGAATCTTGTTCGTTGTAAATTATACATTCTGTTTAATATGTCACTGTATTAATCTTCTTATTCTGCATACTATTTGTTATCATATTGATTTTTATGGCTTATTGTGAAAGCCAAATAAAATATTTCAAACCAAAAAAAAGAATCTTGTTTGTGCACCAGAATGTGGGACCTGATGTCCATCCCCATGCCCTGGCTACACAATTAAAGGAACAGTTCAGTGTGAAAATAAAAACTGTGTAAATAGAAAGGCTGTGCAAAATAAAAAATGTTTCTAATATAGTCAGTTAGCCAAATATGTAATATATAAAGGCTGGAGTGAACAGCTGTCTAATAAAACAGCCAGAATCCAACTTCCAGCTTTTCAGCTCTATAACTCTGAGTTAGTCAGCAACTTGAAGGGGGGCCACATGGTACATTTCTGTTCAGTGAGTTTGCAATTGACCCTCAGCATTCAGCTCAGATTCAAAAGCAACAGATATGACCCATGTGCCCCCCCCCTCAAGTCTGTGATTGGTTACTGCCTGGTAACCAGTCAGTGTAAACCAAGAGAGCTTAAAAGCAGGAAGTAGTGTTCAGACTGACATGTTATACATCAAATCACTCCAGCCTTTATACATTACAGTTTTGGCTAACTAACTATATTAGAGACATTTTTTATTTTGCACAGCCTATCTATTTACACAGTTTTTATTTTTACACTGAACAATTCCTTTAAATGGTGAAGAGAACTGGGGGAATGTGGGGAGAGCAGTGGCATCTAGGAAGTGCTGAATAGAAAGTGAAAGTAATTGTCTGCCCTGCCTCTATGCCATTGACAGCTGAGATTTCTAAATGAACTTACAACAGCTATGAATGTTTTAATAAAAAACAGAAATCGGATTATGTTTAATTTGAAAATGACTTTTATTATACAGATTTTTGTGTCTGGATGACAGGTCCACTTTAAAGGCCCATTTTAATCTCTCTTAAAAACTAAGCCTGACACATACATTATGCCGTACTGTGCTAAACTATATTATCCCCCTACTACATCGAAGATATAACGTATTCTTTCATTTAGTTAGCCAAATGTGCAGCGGAGAGTCCAGTCAGCAGCTGTTTATTCCCTCTTGCCCAACAAAATGGTCCTGGCTACCAATGTACTGAGGATGCACCAAATCCGTATCCCTTGCACTATTTTGTATCTATTATCTGTAAATGAAATGTCTCACTTCAGCTTTAGTTACCTACAGACCTGGACTAGCAATCTGTAGATTCCTGCAAATATCTGAGACCTGTGAGGGCTGGTTGTACTTAATTGCGCTTTTTCTCTCTTAAAACCGTAACACGTCCGTTATGCCCCACTGCACTAAACTATATTAACCCCCCCTACAATGTTGAAGATAGGTTTTCATTTAGTTAGCCGAATGTATAGTGAAGAGTCCAGCAAGAAGCTATATATATATATATATATATATATAGGTCCAAGCAGGGGACCGAAACGTTGACCTGTTTTCTTTTTAAAGATGAACAAATAAAGATATTTTAAAATCCCAGTGTGCATTCATAATTCTGTGGATTACTATATATATATATATATATATATGAGGGAGAGAGAGCCACGACAAACTAAACTAATGTAGAAAATCAGAGAAAACAAAATTGCACTGATTTGCGAGAACCCCATTTTGTCACATGACTTTTACGGTTTAGAGTCCAGGTATGCCTAGCACTATTTTTTATCATCTGTTCTTTTCCGTCTTGCCCAACAAAATGGCCATAGCTACCGACGTACTAAGGATGCACCATACCCATAACTCTCAGATTCTTCCTAATCTTTCAATAAAATATATGGCCATATGCCAAACTAAACTAATTTGCATGTAGAGAATTGCGAAAAAAATTGCATTGCTTTGTGAAAACCCCATTTTGTCAGGTGACTTTTAAGGTTTGGAGTCCAGGTACCCCTAGCACTATTTTGTATCATCTGACTGTGAATGAAATGACTCTTCATTTCAGCTTTAGTTTATAGGCCTGGACTAGTAACCTGTAGATTCCTGCAAATACCAGGGGCCTGTGAGGGCTGTTGGGGCCTGGTCGTACTTAAAAGCGATTTTTAATCTCTCTTAAAACATAACCCTGACACATCCATTATGCCCCACTGTGCTATACTAAATTAAACCCCTACTACGACTAAGATGCAACATTTTCATTTAGTTATCCAAATATTTAGCGAAGATTCCAGTCAGCAGCCGTTATTTTCCGTCTTGCCCAACAAAACGGCCCCAGTTGCTGGCGTACTAAGGACACACCATACCCATAACTCTCAGATTCTCCCAAATCATTCAAATACATATGGCCATATGCCAAACTAAACTAATTTGTATGTAGAGAATTGCAAAACAATTGCATTGATTTGGGAAAACCCCATTTTGTCAGGTGACTTTTAGGGTTTGGAGTCCAGGTATCCCTAGAACTATTTTGTATCATGTGACAATGAAATGACTCTTCACTTCAGCTTTAGTTTACAGGCCTGGACTAGTAACCTTCAGATTCCTGCAAATACCAGGGGCCTGTGAGGGCTGTTTGGGCCTCGTTGTACTCAAAGGCGCATTTTAATGTCTGGTCAAACCCCGACACGTCTATTATGCCCCACTGCGCTAAACTATGTTATCCCCCTACAACGTCGAAAATGCTTTCATTAAATTAGACACATTTTTAGCGGAGTCCAGTCAGCAGCCGTTCTTTCTCTCTCGCCAACAAAATGGCGCCGGCTGCAGACGTACTAGACATTCGCAGTTGCACTGCTTCCTAACACGCTCCCCTGCTTTCTATAACATTGCTTTCAGGACTTATATTCGCCATTCTGCGTTACTGACCAACCCCAACAACCCTCGCCGCCTCTGCCCGCATTCTAACGTCTCCCCTCACAGTTCTCACTATCCTCACTCGCGCGATTTTACGGACACAACAAGTGACGCGATCAAGTTCGCGCTGCGTAAGCAAAGGGCGGAGCTTGCAAGGGATAGTCATTGACAAAAGGTGCCGTCACAGTGTTTTTGGCAGAGCCGCGATGGTGATGACGTCATGGCCACGCCCCCTCTTCTCAGGAGTCCTCCTCACTGACAGTGTTTAATCACTAATATGTCACAGGCGGATCCAGGGACTTCCCAATAGCCGGTGTCATGCGCCGGGGTCAGGGTCGCTGCACAGGTTAGAGCTTCACAAGGTGGGGGAACTTTGCCTTTATTTACTCTCAATTCACTCTGAAAGGAATATCTGCTTTGTGTGAATTCTTCTGTTTATTCCCAGTGACGCGTGTATGTAGCCTTCCGTTAGTCTGCTGAATTCTTCTCATTAATAGCGGTAATCCTATTCCTATTTATCGCTAACACGTACATTTGTATTACTCTCAGGAGATTATCTTGTATGGATAGAATGGCCGGTGTTGTCATACTGATTAGTTCTGGGACAATGGAGACAGTCTGGCATGTTGTTGCCTTTGGGGGTCGCTCTTGTTGTTGCCTTTGGGTCCCTTTACATCTTGTGTGGCCAGTGTCACCATCAGAAATCTCAGGGCAAACATTTCTGTGCCCTCCCCAATCCCACCTCCACCACAAGCCCCAGACCCCACACACCCCGAGAACACCCCCCCATCACAAGCCCCAGATCCCCCCACCACCACAGGCCCCAAAACCCCCTCCCCTCAAGCTTCAGAACCCACCCCCACCACAGGCCCCTGAACCTACATATCCCCAGAACCCCCCACCACAAGCCCCAGAACCCACACACACCACCCCCCCACCACAGACCCTTGAACCCATACACCCCCAGAACCACAAGCCCCTGAACCCACACAGCCCCAGAACCCACCACAAGCCCCAGAACCCACACACCACTAGAACCCCCCCACCACAAGCCACCAGAACCCAGACCCCCTCCACCATAAGCCCCAGAAACCCACACACCCCCACCACCACAGGCCCCAGAACCCACATTGCCCCACCACAAACCCCATTTCCCACCTCAGGCCCCACCGCAGACCCTGCGCACCCCCACACCCCAGTAAAAAAGCTGCACAGACATAAGCACTAAAAACCCATTAGTGCCCATGGCCCCCCTTACAAGTGAAAAAAATGGGGGGCCAGGGTCCCCCCTACAAGTTAAAAAAGAAAACTATTGGTGACGCAGCACAGGCAGTCCCCAATTGGAACTTGAAATCTCCCGGGATGACCGGCTCCCCGTGACAGCGACTCTATGTATGGCACACGTGGTCAAAAATACAAAATGTTATTCTAAAAAAAAAACATGGCCTGGTGCTTTAACCATCTTCTCTTTGCTTTACATTTTCTTCACCCAAATCCTCTTCCTCTCTTATCTGCATCTAAATTACATGGGCTGCACAGTCGTGGCGACGGAGGCCATTATTTAGAAACACTTGTGCCTGTGCGAGTGTTACACTAGCAATAGAAGGACATGGCAAGATCCAACAGCTGTACTTGAACATTAGATTGCAAGCTCTAAAGAGGGCCCTTCTGCATCAGTATTTATAATTGATATGATTTTTGATATGATATGATTTTTGATATATATATATATATATATATATAGAGAGAGAGAGAGAGAGAGTCAGTCACAGGCAGCCGCACTCTAATCCGGATTATTTCTGTGAATGTGAGTACAGGGTCAAGTAATATACAAAATCTTCTCATAGACCCTCACTCCAGTTTGTGGTAAATCAAATTGTTTTTATTATATGCATCTTATACATCTGACTTGAAAAAGGCCCTAATGTGGGCCTAAATGTCGGGTATATACCGTAAGATGTATATAATAAAAAGATTTTTATATATATACGCCTTTTTACAGAACAGCCATGCCGAATATGTTGGCACTTCATAGATATATGAAATAGTAATAACACGCTGTGGCCAGTTCTGTGTTGGAGTCACTGGTGACCGCTGATTAAAGCTCCCCATAGACACTATGAGCGGCCATGTTTTCTACTTTCCCACAGAAGCCACGTGATGGATGTTATATTGTGCAGCTCCGCAGCTAGTGACTTGTGCCACAGCCAGTAAATGGCAATTCTGCCCTTGTTGTCCCATATATATATTATCCAAAGGGCTACCAGCACTCTCAACAAAATCATTTTGCATGCCTGGGTGTAGAAACATCAATATTTACATCACACTTCAGGAAGGATCCGCACTCTCAGGACTAAAATAATCATTTATTAACAGAACTTCAATCTGATGTTTCGGCCCTATCCAAGGCCTTTCTCAATTTTTAAGAAGCACCCAAACCCTCCCACAGATTAAGACCAACCATAAATGAGCCAGGTCAATATTGCATCAACACCTCGTTAAGGTATTCCAGACCAGCCCACTCAACTATAAAATCACTTCACTTAAAGGAACAGTTCAGTGTAAAAATAAAAACTGGCTAAATAGATAGACTGTGTAAAATTAAAAAATGTTTCTAATGTAGTTAGTTAGCCAAAAATGTAATGTATAAAGGCTGGAGTGTCTGGATGTGTAACATAAGAGCCAGAACACTACTTCCTGCTTTTCAGCTCTCTAACTCCGAGTTAGTCAACAACTTGAAAGGAGGCCACATGGGACATAACTGTTCAGTGAGTTTGCAATTGATCCTCAGCATTCAGCTCAGATTCAAAAGCAACAGATATGACCCATGTGCCCCCCTCAAGTCACTGATTGGTTACTGACTAGTAACCAATCAGTGGAAACCAAAGGAGCTAAAAAAAGCAGGAAGTAGTGTTCTGGCTATTATGTTACACATCCAGTCACTCCAGCCTTTATACATTACATTTTTGACTAACTTACTACATTTTTTATTTTGTACAGCCTATCTATTTACCCAGTTTTTATTTTTATACTGAACAATTCCTTTAACCGATTCTAGATGATGTTCAGGGGTAAAGTTAAAACAGTAGTACGGTGCAGTTTTCAGTAAATAAAAGCACTATCCCGCGGTCATTGGGTGAGGGATGGGATTAACATTTTGGCACCATCCAGTTATTACACTTTTTACTTCTCTTTCTAGGAACAGGAAGTTTAATTCTTTAAGATACTTGCACCCTGTAGAGGTAATAGCCGGCCAACCACCTCCCTATTACCAAGCAGTTACTCTCTTCGCCTATCTCTAAGGGAGTTAAATTGACCAACTTCACAAAGATATGACAATAAAATATTAGTGAAATCGAATTCCATGTTCTTCCTCTGTGACACTGCCCTTGAGAAGCCTAGATACGTGATCTGTTGTTGGCACTGGCTCTCACTTTATAAGACCTTGCTTTGAATCCCGGTGCTAAGTCTGGGCAGGTGTCCCAGCTTCTGATGGCTGCCTTGATGCTGTAAGTCTCACATATCCCACATGAGAAGAGCATGTGAATATGAATCAGAGAAATACAAATGAGCATGTGCATGTTGAGCCCATAATGCAGTCCAAAATAAAGTCCAAGACACCTCACCTTGTATTTTAGGCAATTTGTTTTTGAAGTAATAATCCAAGGGGATCCCACCATTCACCCCAGTCCGTAGGTGTATGTGGCAAATTGAAAAATAAAGATATTTGATGGATTTTTCCCAAGAAAGTGAAAATACAGTTCTCCTCTATGGTGGGAGTGTTGATCTGCACCAGTAAAAATGGTGCATGTACTTGGCAGACCCAGACTCCTTCCAGGTTATTAGCTATTGTCGTGCAAATTCACTAACTAGTTAGTTTTGGTTGGTTTCCAGGAGATGTCCACTCAAGAACCACAGGAGACCTCCCCCTCCAGAGTGTCCACTGAATCCTTTGAGATGGTGGACGCTTCTCAGGCATATGAGGCAGTGACTCCACACTGGTTCTACCATCAAGTACAAGACAACAAGAGTTCCTGGCTCCCCTTCAGCAAGGAAGATTCTGATAAACTGGAGCAGGCATTTAGCTCAGGTATCAGTGGTAGGAATGCGTGGGGTTATATGGAGGCAGGGCCGGAACTAGGGGTAGACAGAGTAGGCACGTGCCTAGGGTGCAAAGCTGGAGGGGCGCCAGGCACGCACCTTCTCTGCCTCTGCTATCCCCCAGTCCGGTCCCTGCACTGGCCGACGTATGCATGTGCGCGTTTGCGCATGCGCGAAAAACGGAAGTGCGTATGCGCACTCGTATTTTTCCGCGCATGCGCACTCAGGTATTGGGCGCTTTGCCGGGCCAGGCTGCCTGGGGCGCCTGCCCTCGTTGGCCCGGCACTGTATGGAGGGCTTGCTGGTAAGAAAGGAAAAGCAAGAATTAAAAGGCAAAATGACTGTTCCCACAGAGTAGGCATTAAAGAATACATAAATATCTCCATGCCCTAAGCCCTTGGTATAGCAAAAGAAAGGTGCTCTAGAGCAGGGGTCCCCAACCTGTTTTACCCATGAGCCACATTCAAATGTAAGTGCAAAATAAGGGCTATTTGGTAGCCCCTATGTGGACTGGCAGACTGTAGGAGGATCTATTTGGCAGTACAACTGTTTTTTTATACAACCAACACTTGCCTCCAATCCAGGAATTGAAAAATAAGCACCTGCTTTGAGGCCACTGGGAGCAAAATCCAAGGGGTTGGTGAGTAACATGACCACTGCTCTAGAGGAACACTGTAGGTTAGTAAGCCTGGCATAGACTATTGTTGCTGCTGGCCATAGGGGACGTCATAAGACTTAAGAATTTCATCTTTTTTTATTTGGGCTTTTCTTGCCCTTTAAGGGGATACTGTCATGGGAAAACATGTTTTTTTCAAAACGCATCAGTTAATAGTACTGCTCTAGCAGAATTCTGAACTGATATCCGTTTTTCAAAAGAGCAAACCAATTTTTTTATATTCAGTTTTGAAATCTGACATGGGGCTAGACATATTGTTTTTTTCCCAGCTGCCCCCAGTCATGTGACTTGTGCTCTGATAAAGTTTAGTCACTCTTTACTGCTGTACTGCAAGTTGGAGTGATATCACCCCCTCCCTTTCCTTCCCCAGCAGCCAAACAAAAGAACAATGGGAAGGTAACCAGATAGCAGCTCTGTCTGCCTGGTAGATCTAAAAACAACACGTCACTCAGTAATAAAAGCCAAGTCCTACTGAGACTGATTCTGTTACATTAAGTAGGAGAAATAACAGCCTGCCAGAAAGTAGTTCCATCCTAAAGTGCAGGCACAAGTCACATGACTGGGGCAGCTGGGAAACTGACAAAATGTCTAGCCCCATGTCAGATTTCAAAACTGAATATGAAAAAATCTGTTTGCTCTTTTGAGAAATGGATTTCAGTGCAGAATTCTGCTGGAGCAGCACTATTAACTGATGTGTTTTTTTTTTAAAAAAAAAACATGTTTTCCCATAACAGTATCCCTTTAAAGTCAAAGTTGCTCAGAGATACTACCATTCTGGCAAAACTTGCTCATTGAAAATCCCCACTTTTGAATCTGTCAGGCAGATAGCAGCAGAAATCACAGTGACAGCCCTTCTGCTACAAACAAGTCAGTGGAAGAAAAAGTGATATAATCCAATTGGCATTAACACTAATTAAGAGCATTATGTATTAATCCTTAAGTGTTATATGTCAATGATGAGATTAGATGGCTTTATCACTCGCTGCTTGTGTTGGTTTTAGGATGCATGTAATCTTTTTTTTTTTTTTTCTTCTTTTTTTTAATGCTAGGAGTCAAGCCACAGACTATAGTGATCCCAACGCGTGGAGGCAGATTTGACGTTCATCTGGGTAGTCGCAAACAGAAGGCGGTGTACTGGGATGAGAAGGACTCTGAGGTGCAGAGATGCACTTGGTTTTACAAAGGAGAGGACAATAAATATGTGCCGTATCCAGAGGACTTCAGCCAAGTTCTGGAGGTACAATGTGTTCGTACAGCCTATGTCAGTGCAATATGTTATTAAAGGGGTTCTTCACCTTTGTGTTAACTTTTAGTATAAAGTAGAGAGTGATATTCTGAGACTATTTGCAATTGGTTTTCATTTTTTATTATTTGTGGTTTTTGAGTTGTTTAGCTTTTTATTCAGCAGCTCTCCAGTTTGCAATTGCATCTAGTTGCTAGGTTCCAAATGAACCTAGCAACCATGTATTGATTTAAATAAGCAACTGGAATATGAATAGGAGAGGGCCTGCATAGAAAGATGAGTAATAAAAAGTAGCAATAAAAATATAATTGTAGCTTTACAGAGCATTTGTTGTTAAGATGGGGTCAGTGACCCCCAATTGAAAGCTGGAAAGAGAAGAAGAAAAATTTAGTTTTTGAAGATTCTCATCCAGGTCATGGTATAGCTGTAGAAATATGTCAAATCAACTGGACTTGCTGTGTCTTTCTTCGTTTTCTTGATTCTACAGAAGGCCAATTGAAACGTTGCTTAGAATTAGCCATTCTGTAGCATACTAAAAGTTATGTTAACGTTAAACCACCCCTTTAATAATGGGAGGCATCTACCCTTTCCTTTCTATGATCTTCATACCTAAGTTTACTAGAATGTCATGTAAATATTAAATAAACCCAATGGGCTGGTTGTACTTTCAATAATGATTCATTATATCTTCGTTGGGATCAAGTACAAGCTAATGTTTTGTTATTACAGAGAAAAGGGAAATCATTTTTAAAAATTTGGATTATTTGGATAAAATGGAGTCTATGAGAGGTGGCCATTCCGTAAATTCAAAACTTTTTGAATAACGGGTTTCTGGATAACGGATCCAATACCTGTTTCTGTAACTTTGTTATGAGATAATGGCGAACCCGGACCAAATGTTGGCCTTCAGTGCAGGGCTTGGACTAAGAGTGCTGTGTATATGACTTTGGAACTTCGCCAATTTCCTAACGTGTGCAGATGTCACTTCGCTAGCGAAGGAGATAGACACTAGTGTTGCTTCGCACTCTAACGCAAGTCAGATTTTTGCTCTGGCGAATGGACGTAACTCCGCAAATTCACTAAGATGCGGATTTTACTGAACGTTTCCTCATTCGCCAGACTTGCCTTCGCCACCTCTCACCAGACGAAGTGCAAAGGACTTCCTCAATTTTCAGTGTGAAATTTTTCTAAGTCCCAAAAAAAAACGCTGGCGTCTTTTCTTTTTTTCAGAGTGATAGCTTGCAAAGGTCCGTAAATAATTTTTTTTTGGGTAACCGGGTTCCCCCCTCCATTATGGAACATAAACTATACACTGGGCTCACGTGTAGGGCATTATCTTTATTAAGTTTCCCTGGACTTGTGTAATGTAATTAATGTATTTGCTGCAACATATACGTCCATGTAACTTTATAATTTCCCACTGTATGCAAATTAGGCAATGCTAGCGCATCTTCATTTTGATTGGCGAAGTAACGCAAGTGGAAATTCGCCAGCGTTCGGCGCCCTGGACGCAACTTTGCACACTAGGGTGAATTGGCGTTGTCCTAGCAAGTTTACACCTGGCAAAGTGTTGTGATGGCTGCGAAGCCGTCGCTGGCGAATTTTCGCCTGTTAGGGAATTTTACCCTTTGCATTGATATGGCCCTAAAAATTGTGTTCCCTCATAGGATGCATATATGCTGGCAGTAACGCTGAACGAGTGGAAGAAGAGGCTGGAATCTCCATTCAGGGACATTATTATTTTGCACAACCCCAAGGTAAGGTGTCCCAGAGCTGCATAAGCAATATGTCCTTCAGGCATGTCACATACACTTTTGTTTGTGGCAACAATAATCCAGCTTCTTGTGTTAAAGTGACAATATTGACAATTACAGTTCTTATAATGCTGCTTTCCTATTGGTACCTCTTGTGTAAGGTATTGTGTAGAGAGAATGACCCGTATGGTCAGTGCTTGTGTCGTGAGCCTTACTCCTGCTATGCAAGGGGTATGGACAGTATGGGACTTCTCCTGTTTCTGCTCTGTTTGCTTTGTTTTACAATATCATATAATGCCAAACAATCATTTTATGTTACACATTTGTTATATCCTAGGCTAAATCTAAAATTCTCTAGATTGATAAATTAAGGAGGTTTATTTATGAAAGGTTGAGTTGCGTTTTCCTGAAAAACTTTTTTGGAGTTTTTTGAGAGTACCGTAGTTGTCAATCCAAAAAAAAAAAAAAGAAACTTGAATTATTCGAGGTTGATGAGATCATGTAGAAGTCAATGGCAGAGGTCCCTTCAACCATTTGTCAATGTTAATAGCCTTCATAATGTTCTGATTTTTTCGGTGGGTTTCAATTAAAAACCCCATCAATTCGAGTTTTTTTTCCCAACGAAAACTTGATTAATTCAACCCAAATTCACTGATTCGAGTTTTTTCCATTCGAGTTTTTTGTTAAATTAGAAAACATTCATGAGTTCATTTAAGATATAAAAAAAACCTCACAAACCTCCAAAATTCGACCTTTGATAAATAACCCCTATGTGTGCAATAATGATGTTTCTCACATTTGTTTCTTTTTGACATCACAGCTTATGGTTCATTATCAGCCAGTGGGAAGCCCGGATGAGTGGGGAGCCACACCCAGTGAGCAAGGCCGGCCCCGCACAGTTAAGAGAGGAGTAGAGAATATTTCTGTGGAAATACCTTTAGGTAAATTTTTATTGTTTATTGTGATACAAAATATCATGGCCTGAGATCCAAGTTGCACCTCTCCAGCTATTGCTGATCTACAATCCCCATAATACACATGCAGCGAAAAGGTGACTAAGGGAAATGAAAAAGTTACTTCTGCAACAACTGGAGGTCAGCATATTGGACATCCATAATATAAGCCCTTTCGGTTTAAATAAGGAGTAATAATGCAGCTCTGAAATCACTCGGGGGGGGGGGGCAGAACTGCACCCTGGAACTCATGCAAAAGAAAGTACAATTGCTGAGCAGCAGCATTTACTTTTCAGAGAAGTTCACTGTTTATATCAAGAACAAGATTGAAGACAATGCAGGTAGTGTGGTTGTGGACTTTTAGCTCCTGAGCTTTATATATAACATTGTGTGATTTATATATAACATTTTGGTGAGGTGACTGTTGCTTAAAGTGGGCCAAGCAGTAGGAGAACATCTTATCAGTAGAGTCTAGTACGGGCATGGCATCCAGTAACCAAAGGCAAAATCATCAAGTGAAGCTTCTTTCTGGTCCAGTTTTTCCAGACCCAGCAACACTTGCTCTGATTCACACAGAGAATCTGTCTTTTATTTCTTCTTTTTTAGGCGAGCCACTGCAGATTGACCACCTGGTATTCATGGTGCACGGCATTGGTCCGGCCTGTGACCTTCAGTTCAGAAGCATTGTGCAATGCGGTGAGTCCCGCTCATCCGTTCCATCAACAGAACAAGCAGCTTTTGTTTTTCAGTGCTTTGCCTTTCTTCGTGCCATTAGACTGTGTTTGGCAAACAATGTGTGCCTGTGTGCTCATTTCCTTTTTGTACAAATACACACACATTATATTTTTGTCTTCCTTTCTCAGTGACTGATTTCCACACTGTGTCTCTGAACCTTCTTCCTGCTCATTTCAAGAAGGCCATGGACCAAGGGCTAATTGGCCGGGTAGAGTTCCTCCCTGTAGACTGGCACAGCTCCCTGCATGCTGATGATACTGGAGTAGATGAGTACGTATCAGGTGAACTGTAAGATACTCTTTTTATTAAAGGGGAACTTTTGCGAAAATGAAAATTTAATATAAGCTTCAGCATACTGAAATATTGTAAATCCAATCTAATTAATATTCTGCATAGAGTCTGAAATAATAAAGTTTATCTTCACTATTCCTCTCTCAGCATCTGTTTCTCTTCATTTTCTCTTCATGCAGCGGTTGGGTGTCAGATATTCATTGTAACTTGTACAGAATATTTAATTGATTGTATACAGAAGGTTTCTTATTACAGTATGCTGAAGCTTATATTAATTGTTAATTTTCGGGATAGTTACCCTTTAAGATCTAATGAGTGCTCCTTTTCCCTACTATATAGATATATGTATGTATTGTTTTGCAAGTAACGCCAGCACTCAAATGTAACTAAAAAGTTATATTCTGCAAGGCATTGCGGAAATCAAGTGTAATGTTTCTGGATACACATCCATTTGTCTTCCGCATGTCTAAGACTAACTAGAGTGTTGTACATGTCTGCAGTGAGTTAACTCTGGAGTTGTGTTTACTCACCATGATCTCGTATCCTTGATCACAAGTCATGCCTTTGTTACCCCATATAAACCCTTACAGCGACATCCAGAGGATCACCCTGCCCAGTATCAGCCGCCTCCGTCATTTCACCAATGAGACCATTTTGGATCTGTTCTTCTACAACAGCCCCACATACTGTCAGACCATTGTGGATACCGTGTGTGGGGAAATTAACAGGATCTACGAGATATTTCAAGAAAGGAACCCCAACTTCAAAGGAAGTGTCTCTGTGACTGGCCATAGCCTTGGTATGTCATTTCTCTCTGTTTACTTTAATGAAGGGCATCTGCCACTAGGAGGCAGAAATAAAGAGACCCCTCCCTTCCAGATATACCTTCTCGTCTCTCTATACATGGGCTATTAAGGATTTTTTATGTCTGATCATACTAGTGCAGGCATGGTGGGACGATGTAAATCTCACCTGGAATTTAACAGCTACATTATAGCAGCACCAGCATCTGGCCCAGTTGGTTGAAATGCATGTAACCAACCAATAAATCCATACTATTCCTCTTTGTAAACTGCATATTATGACAGTCCTTAGGCTGATGGCACACGGGGGCACCTTTTTAACCTCGCAGTTGGAGATCTGCCTTAGTTTTGTGGTATATCAGCCAGCAAATGGGAAGCACCTTCAAATACTTCCAACCCCAAAAACCATCACTAGAGCATGTTTAGGCTAGGAAGCATGAGTACTGATGTTGTCAGAAGGATACTATGCTACTCTGCCCTCTGCTGATGTCCTCACCTGTACTATGCTCTCAAAAACTGCCAGCATAAACTGTCAGATATTCCTTTGTTCACTTCATCAGCCCATGCCGGAGATTTATAAGCAATATATGTTTGCTTCTTTCTATAGGATCTGTGATTTTGTTTGACATTCTCACCAATCAAACAGATTCATCGCTCAGCAGTCAGGATATGACAAAGGACAAGGTAACTTCTGCTTGGTACATTTAATAGCTGCTACAAAGACTGTACTCCACCCATAAACAGAAGGTTGTACTCTTCCTTTTTCAGGCTACAGCTTCTCGCTCAGATTCACAAGGAGACACGCCAAGGCTGAGTGATGTTCTGCAGCAGCTGGAGCTCACAGAATATTGCAGTGTGTTTGAGCGAGAGAAGATTGACATGGAAGTCCTGGTAAAGTGTTTTTTTTTTCTATACAATGGAAGACATTTGTTAGACTTAGGGGCCGATTCACTAAGGGTCAAATATCGAGTGTTAATTAACCCTCGATATTCGACTAGAATAAAATCCTTCGAATATCGAAGTCGAAGGATTTAGCGCAAATAGTACGATCGAAGGATAATTCCTTTGATCGAACGATAAAATCCTTTGAATCGAAAGATTCAAAGGATTTTAATCCAACGATAGAAGGAATATCCTTTATTCTGACTCCAATTGCTGTAATAATGGCTGAATCCCAGTGAGACCTCCCTGCTGGGCCTGTATGGAGCTGGAACAACCACTGAGGACAATCTTTGCCAGATAGCTGAACTCACCAGACACTTGTAGTCCACAAAGCTGCTTTATTTGAGTTGGATGAACAATGTAGCAGTGGATGAATAAGTGCTGCAGGTCAAAAAGAATATTTCCTTCCTAACCTCTGAGCTGTAGCTCCTCACTCATGGAAGGCAGGAACACAAGAGGATGATGGGAGGAACTGACGTCACACATAAGGAAGGAATAGGAGGAGGGTTTACAAACGAGGAAATACAGAGCTTGCAATACAGCCTTGGTCAGCAGGTGGCAGCATAACAATGCGTATGCATATAAACATAAGCAATTAAACATATATATATTCTATCCCTGATAACTTTAACTGCCGGGGCAGCACATCCTTCGATCAAAAAAAGTTAGCCAAGCCTATAGGGACCTTCCCCATAGGCTAACATTGACTTCGGTAGCTTTTAGATGGCGAACTAGGGGGTTGAAGTTTTTTTTAAAGAGACAGTACTTCGACTATCGAATAGTCTAACGATTTTTAGTTCGAATCCTTCGATTCGAAGTCGTAGTTGTAGTCGAAGTAGCCCAAAAAAAACTTTGAAATTCTAAGTTTTTTACCTTTGAATCCTTCACTTGAAGTTAGTGAATCGGCCCCTAAGTGTTAAAATGTTACTTGGTCAGATATAAAAGTTGGCTTGTTGCAGCGTCTTTGCTTTGCATCTTGTTCAGGGTTTACTAATTGGTGCTTTGGGATAGAAGATCAATGTCGGTGTGTGCATAGAATAATATTGTGTGAACTTACTACTGAAAATGTCTAATATTTTTATTCCAGGCTTTATGCTCAGAAAATGACTTGAAGGATCTAGAAATTCCTTTAGGACCAAGGAAAAAAATCCTTCAATATATAAGGCACAGAGGGTGGCAGAAGGTAACCAGAATCCTCATCCCTTTGGTTTATTTTGAAGAGTGAGTGTTTTCTGATGTAAAAACATCACAAAGAAGGGGTCATTTACGAAACTGTACATTTTGCAATTACATTTTACTGTAATTGCGGACACAGATTGCCATGTTTTCTTGTTACCCATAATGCAGCGTTCCCCCCAGCATCTTTGCAGCCATACTGGTAGTTACATCCTAACTGGGCCTGATGTATCAAAAGCAATTTTGGCAGCTGCCAAAAATCAGGTGTGAGTTGCACCCCTGTAACAAGTGGTACAGAATGAAACAGGAGAAGGGGCTCCTGTTGTCAAGAAATTAGCTTGTTGTCTTTATATCTTACTTGTTCAGACACCTGTATAGTGAGCCCAGCCATAGTTGCTGACTGTCGCTTCTGTCTCCATCCATCAGCAGCTGTATATACACACTGGGGCAGATTTACTAAAGGATGAAGTGGCTGTCCTTGGCGACAATTTGCAGTAAATCCCTTCCGCAGGGACATCACCAATTTACTAACAGGCGTAGAGGACAATTCGCTAGTTAAAGAGACCATCGCTAGCACAATTTAGCGGCCTTTTGGCAGGCGAATCTTTGCTCAGGCGAACAATCATCGTTACTTCGCAAATGCACTAAAGTGTGAATTTTACAGAACATTACCTCTTTCACCAGAGTTTTCTTTGTTTGCTTAGACCTGTCAAACTGATAAGATGAAGCTACATCCTCCTCAATCTTATGTCGGTGACATCACATCCAATATGCTGGATAGTCCTAAAAATATGTAAAAACGCTGGAGATTTTTCATATTTTAAAGCGGAATTGTCTTTAAAAGTTGTAACTATTAAACATGTTTAATATAACATTTTTATTTTTTTTACCATTTGAGGGTTGTGTCAGTTTTGTTTTAGGGTGGGCTCATGTCTAGGGCATCTCTTTTGTCTTTATTTTGCTTCCTTGGACATGTGTAATAATAAGTGGCCACTTCAAGCATTTGCACCAACATCTCTAATAAAGACGATATACGACCTCTATGCATCAGCCCTATTCAAATTGACCTTCGTGCAAGTTTCGCTAGGCAGAAATGAACGTTAGTGAAAGTTCTCTGAATAATTTCTGAATTAACGATAGAGAAACTTCACCAGCGTTCGGGTGCCGAGACAAACTTTGCATTTCAGTGAATTACCGTAGTGGTAGCGAATTTGTGCCTGGCAAAGTGATGCGGAGTGTGGCGAAGCCTTCACAGGCGAAAATTCGCCCTTTAGTGAACTTGCCCCACTGTCTTCACAAGTTCAATGTGTCGTTTCTTGACAGGATTCTACTGGCAGCACACAAGCAACGCCCCCTGCAGCAGACTCCAAGCAGCCTTTTCTCACATCCGGCAGTACCCCCAACGTGGTGAATTACGAATATTTTGATGTGGGGATTGGACAGGTAGGAGACCCCATCCTGTTGTATAATCCATGCCATTGTTGGGCTCTGTTTTGTCAATCTCCAGTAGTACTAGAACCTTGTCCAGATAAAAAGCTGTCTAGACTGCCCTTTAAAATTCCTACATGGGGTGCCACCCGGTATGACATACAGATCCCTATCACTTCTCAGGGCAGAACTTTGATTTACTGATACCGAAAGCTATCATAAATGCCTATGTAAAATGCAGTCTGCAGTCTTTAATATAGTTTGGAGGCACTGGACAACCATTTATTGACAGAAGTATACCATCGCCTTTGACCAGAGATTTTTCTAAAGTGCAAGCTCCGTGTAGTTTGGGTTCCCTAAGCTCATTCTGTCATACAGATGACCCCCAATTGAAAGCTAAAAAGACAGATAATTCCGAATCTATAAAAAATAAATAATAGAGACTGATTGAAAAGTTGCTTAGAATTATGCCATTCTATAGCATACTAAAAGTTAACTTAAAGGTGACCCAATTCACCCCTTTAAAGATATACATATATTATACTCAGTCTGCTGTAGTTGATTGACATCTATCCAAGACAGTAAATAGTCTTTTTTAAAGGAACAGTAACACCAAAAAATAAGTGTTTTAAAATAATTCAAATATAATATAGTGTTGCCCTGCTCTGGTAGAACTGGCTGCCCCCATGGCTACACAGCAGCCTATTTATATATATTTATAAACTATAGTAGTGTCTTTGACACAAACTAATAAATTTTACCAGCGCAGGTCAACACTGCACAAAAACTTAAATTTTTTCATCTCACCCTAATTGACCTCCAGACTGGGAACTCCTTTCAAAAAAGGGGCAAGTGGGGGGAACAAATCACTGGGTGCCAGTTTACCTTTGAATTCTTATGACCTCTTTCTGTCATCAGGTGTCGGTCCGGTACCCACAGTTGAGCTTTCACCCCGAAGTCTTCTTTGCTTGGGGGTCACCCATTGGCATGTACTTGACAGTGCGGGGTCTGAAGAGGATTGATCCCAAATACCACTTTCCAACCTGCAAACGGTTCTTCAACATCTATCACCCAGTAGGTACAATTAGTGTGACATGATGGAGGAATGTGATCTTTATTGATTGATACTAATGATTCATTAGTCGTGTTTTTCTTCCACAGCAGCTACTCTCTAGTGCCATTATTAGTAAGGACTAAAGTGTTTCTGTTCCATTGATTGGGGCTCTCATTACTTGTATCAATGAGCCTTTGGGTCAGTGCTTGTTGAATTTCTCTGTCCATATACTAATTCAGATCAGTTCATGTTGCTTTTATTGTTACATGTGGTTCTGCAGCATCACACTAATATATCACACAAATATCCACTAAGCAAATATTTCTTTCTGATTGCAGTTTGACCCGGTGGCTTATCGGATTGAGCCAATCGTACTCAGAGAGCAGGAGTTTGATCCCATTCTCATACCTCACCATAAGGGCAGAAAGAGGATGCATTTAGGTAAAATTTAAGTGATTTATCAATAATGTTAAGGCCATGGCTACACAGTGTACCTTCTGGACCTCCCATCTTGTTGCATCAGAACAGCACTGACTCCATCTTGTTGCTTTAGAGCAGCACTGACTCCATCTTGTTGCATCAGAGCAGCACTGACTCCATCTTGTTGCTTTAGAGCAGCACTGACTCCATCTTGTTGCTTTAGAGCAGCACTGACTCCATCTTGTTGCATCAGAGCAGCACTGACTCTGAAGTTCATACACTTTATTATGTCAATTTTCAGTTGATGGACCTTTTTAAACAGTCAAGTTTTTATTATATGTACTTTCTTCCAGGGATGGGGGTCCACTCATAAAAAACACACTTTCCCACCCTCCCCAAATGTGACATCAAAGTGTATTTTACTGTAATACCACTGTCTACAGTAGGGAATGAAGCCACAAGCACTGGGTCTCACCCACCTCGCTTTATACCTTGTAGAACTGAAAGAGGGTCTCACACGAATGGGCACAGACATCCTTGGCTCACTGAAGACAGCATGGCAGACCTTCACACGACCCCCTATACCTTCATTACCACCTCCTACTGCTGAGGCTGCTGCAGTGCCTCACACAAACCTTTCTGCAGAGGCTGAAGGTACTTATGTCACTTACTGACTTGCTATAAGAAAAACTGAAGACTTTCTAAAAAATAATTTGTTTGTCACAGTGTTACAAGGAGGGATTATATGGAACAATATGAATTCCAGAGAGGTTATACTGTGCAATTGGAGTGATCTGGTGTTGTCAAAATAGTTATAGGGAGGTTTATAATGAGCAACATAAAGATTTAAGGGAAGGGTTATGTGGGAGGAGTTATAGGGAGGGTTATATGGAGCAATAGGAGGATTTATAGGGAAGGTTATATGGAGCAATAGGAGGAGTAATAGGGAAGGTTATATGGAGCAATAGGAGGAGTTATAGGGAGGATTATATGGAGCAATAGGAGGAGTTATAGGGAGGGTTATATAAAGCAATAGGAGTTACAGGGAGAGTTATATAGAGCAATAGGAGGAGTTATAGGGAGGGTTACTGTATATGGAGCAATAGGAGGAGTTATAGGGGGGGTTATATGGAGCAATAGGAGGAGTTATAGGGAGGGTTATATAGAGCAATAGGAGGAGTTATAGGGATGGTTATACGGAGCAATAGGAGGAGTTATAGGGAGGGTTATATGGAGCAATAGGAGGAGTTATAGGGAGGGTTATATGGAGCAATAGGAGGAGTTACAGGGAGGGTTATATGGAGCAATAGGAGGAGTTACAGAGAGGGTTATATGGAGCAATAGGAGGAGTTATAGGGAGGGTTATATGGAGCAATAGGAGGAGTTACAGGGAGGGTTATATTGAGGTATAGGAGTTATAGGTAGGTTTATAATGAGCAACAGGAATAAAGGGAGGGTTATATGGAGCAATAGAAGAAGTTATAGGGAGGGTTATATGGAGCAATAGGAGGAGTTATAGGGAGCGTTATATGGAGCAATAGGAGGAGTTATAGGGAGGGTTATATGGAGCAATAGGAGGAGTTATAGGGAGGGTTATATGGAGCAATAGGAGGAGTTATAGGGAGGGTTATATGGAGCAGTAAAAGGAGTTACAGACTAGGTCTCAGAATTTGGAATGATAGCATTACACAATGTATGAGAGTGCTGTTTGAGATCTTCAATCTGCTCTGAACTCCTTGCAGTTGTGAAAACAGAGGAACCCCCTGCTCTTGTAAAGGAGGACCCCATGCAGATCTCAGTGGGAATGCTAAATGGGGGGCAGCGCTTTGATTATGTTCTCCAGGAGAAACCAATTGAGAGCTTCAACGAGTATCTGTTTGCCCTTCAGAGCCACGTCTGTTACTGGTAAGTCTGATGAACATCGTGGGAAACAAACACCTGCCCTCTTTCTATTGTATATCTAGAGACTGTGTGAGGAAAGGACCATGGAGTATAGATGAAATAGAAATATAAAGGAGAGCCCAGGCACTGCTGTTACTCCCTAGTGATACTTCCCAATGCTTAACTCCCTGGGAAACTCACATATGTCAGGGAATTCTTCACTACAATGCACCTTGTTTGGGGTGTATTCATCAGTTAAATATATCTGTAAAACAAGTCCTGGTTATGGACCAGTCGGTTCAACATACAGACCTTACACATGCGCTGGATCCACTATTTTTGGGAACAGGCTCAATTCAGCCAAATCCCGAATGTGAAAAGCCGAGCTTTAACATAAAAGCTGGAAGAGGAGCACCCCCCTAGTGCTGAACTTCTTTCCTTCTCCTATAAGGATTTGGTTCGTCCAGACACTTGGGGGCAGATTTATCAAACCTTGAGATTAATTTTCGAATTAAAATTCATCTCTATGTTACTATGTAAAATAATTAGAATTCCGAGCTACTTTTGTGTACCTAGGGAATAGTCCAAATTCGATAATTCCAAATATCGAAATTTATCATGTACTGTCTCGACTTCGACCATTCGCCATGTAAAACCTGCCAAGTTTGCCAAATTGCTGTTTTAGCCTATGGGGGACCTCCTCCTCCTTTTTTTGTAAAAAACGTCAATTCAAATTCAGCCGAATATGGACCTATTCAATTGAAAACTGACCTATCCGGCCAAAAAAAAAAAAATTTGACTTAATTACGGTTGGTCTTTTTGAATTCGAATTTCGAAGTTTTTCAGAGTCGAAATTCGACCCTTGATAAATATGCCCCTTGGAATTGGCTGGATCCCAATGCCACTGAAAACGGCCGAATCCCGGCTTTGGTGCATCCCTACATAAACTAGTAATGTGCTTGTGTAACTGCAGTCTGCTACCAAATAGCCAATCACAGCACTTATTTGCCCCTCGGGAACTTTTATTCACGCTTGTGTTGCTCCCCAACTCTTTTTACAGTTGAATGTGGCTCACTGGTAAAATGAGGTGGGCTCCCCTGATATAGACGTGCAGTACGTGACATCTTAGACAGTTGTAGAAATTTGTACATCATAACATCAGGTGACCGTTCTAGAGTCCTGCAGCGGGTCGGTTACCCGCAAAAACCTGCGGGTTGCTGGTAGTGGTTTTGGGAGCGGGTATAGACGCGGGTCGGCGGTTCTCCGGGTTTGCGGGTTGTCTCAATAGCGAGTTTTACTCCTTTTTTTCTGATCACGCCTACTTCCAATGATGTTCATTCTGGTTTACGATGACAGCGCTTCCTGTTTTACTCCTTTTTTTTCTGATCACGCCTACTTCCAATGATGTCACTTCCGGTTTATAATGACAGCACTTCCTGTTTTACTCCTTTTTTTTCTGATCAAGCCAATTTACAGTGATGTCACTTCTGGTTTACGATGACAGCACTTCCTGTTTTACTCCTTTTTTTCTGATCACGCCTACTTCCAATGATGTCACTTCCGGGTTTACAATGACAGCACTTCCTGTTTCTAGATGGTCAGTGGGTTGCGGATTGGGTTGGGGGATAAAGTACTTGCGGGTCGGGTAGTGGGTCCAAGCAGATGAGTATGCGGGTGCGGTCGCGGATCGGGTTCGGTTTTTACAAACTGGTTCCGCGCAGGACTCTAGACCGTTCCATTATCCAGATGTGCTGTATTGTTCCTCAGCAAGGTATGTATATTTAGTGCAACAATATGATCACTATTGGTTTCCCATGTAGGACATCTGAAGACACTGCACTGCTGCTCCTGAAGGAAATCTATCAGACTATGGGAATCGGCATGGATCAGTCCCTACTATAAGAACTGGCTTAGGCGGTGCTATAAAAAGGGGGTGAAGAAACAAACTGTTCAGTAAGTGACTGTCACCCCCTTCATTTCTCCTGTATACTGCCGGGAGTCTATATAAACATCTATACAATGGGGTTGGACCTGCACTACCTGTTTTTTTCTTACAGATTCACTATCATGTCCCTTGGTCTCTCCTCGGTGTAATGCTTCACCCTGCAGCCAGAGGGCGCTCATCCTGAGCACAAGGAGAGCATATGGGTGAGAGTATACGGCTCCCGATGTAGCACCTCCCATCCAGTGTCTGCTGTATATTTATCGCTCTCCCGGATCGGGTTCCCCCTGCCTTATGTAACAGATTTAGTACCAGAGCTGCAAAATGATCTGTATTTCATTGAGAATATTTATAAACCCATTCTATGATTCACTCACACCTTACAGGGTATAACCTCCTCTGTGTTTATTTTAATATTGGTGATCCTTTATTTTAACTCTTCCGTGTCTAGCAAAGGCTGCTGGGAGTTGTATTTCAGTAATATCTAGAGCACCCCTCTGTGGGGCAAACCAACAAAAGCGCAGTGGGGGTCAGCTTTTCCGTGTTGTACTGCACAGCTGTAAGTTTGGCCTATTTATTAAAGATTATATTTAAAATAATGATTAGTTAGCAAAATGTTGTTTTTTTTTATCCTTCTGATTTGGACTCAACACTTGGCTACAATTTATGTTAAAGGGGTTGTTCACCTTTAAATGAACTGTTAGTATGATTTAGAGAGGGATATTCTGAGACAATTTGCAATTGGGTTTTTTTTTTTTTTTTATTATTTGTGGTTTTTGAGTCATTTAGCTTTTTATTCAGCAGCTCTTCAATTTGCATTTTAAGCAATCTGGTAGCTAGGGCCCAAATTCCCCTAGCAACCATGCATTGATTTGAATAAGAGGCTGGAATATGAATAGCAGAGGCCTGAATAGAAAGAGGAGTAATAAAAAGTAACAATAACAATACATTTGTAGCCTTACAGAGCATTTGTTTTTTTAGAGTGGAGTCAGCGACCCTATTTGAAAGCTGCAAAGAATCAGAAGAAAAAGAAATAATCATAAAAAAAAAATAATGAAAACCAATTAAAAAGTTGCTTAGAATTGATTGTTCTATAACATAATAAAAGTAACTTTAAAGGTGAATCACCCCTTTAATTATAGTAAATGAAAATGAACTAAGAACGAGGTGCCATTATTATCATAGAGAGGGGGCATTAAAGGGGTTGTTCACCTTTCAATTGACATTTAGTTTGATGTAGAGAGTCATGTATGATGTAATTGGTTTTCATTTTTTATCATTTTCCGGGTTTTTGAGTTATTTAGCTTTTTATTCTGCAGCTCTCCAGTTTGCAATTTCAGCAATCTGGTTGCTAGGGTCCTTATTATCCTAACAACCATTTACTGATTTGAACAAGAGACTGGAATATGAAAAGGAGAGGCCTGAATAGAAAGATGAGTAATAAAAAGTAGCAGGGATGCACCGAAACCAGGATTTGGCCTTTTCAGCAGGATTCGGATTCTGCCAAATCCTTCTGCCCAGCCGAACCGAATCCAAATACTAATTTACATATGCAAATTAGGGGCAGGGAGGGAAATCGCGTGACTTTTTGTCACAAAACAATGAAGCAAAAAATGTTTTCCCATAATTTGCATATTCAAATTAGGATGCAGTCCGGTATTTGGCTGAATCTTTCGCGAAGGATTTGGGGGTTTGGCCAAATCCAAAATAGTGGATTCAGTGCATCCCTATAAAGCAGCAATAACAATAAATGTGAAGCCTTACATTTGTTTTTAGATGGGGTCAGTGACCCCCATTTGAAAACTGGAAAGATTCAAAAGGCAAATAACCAAAAAACTATTAAAAATAAAAAATGAAGAC
Organism: Xenopus petersii; assembly: GCA_038501925.1. Lineage (NCBI taxonomy): Eukaryota > Metazoa > Chordata > Amphibia > Anura > Pipidae > Xenopus > Xenopus petersii. The sequence continues at coordinate 138,948,835 of CM076676.1, read as the reverse complement.
CAATTGAAAAGTTGCTTAGAATTCACCATTCTATAACATGCTAAAAGTTAACCTGAAGGGGAATCGCCTTTTTAACAATCCCAACATGCCTGTCCCTGTCTGAATTTGTTCCAGATATTTACAGATATAGGATCTACCGTCCACAATGCTCAGGATCTGGGATTTCCAGATAAGGGATCTTTCCTTAATTTGGCTCACCATACTTTGCAGCTACTCGCTGAAGTATTCAATAAATGCTATAGGATTGTTTTGTCTAGGGATGCACCGAATCCACTATTTTGGATTCGGCCGAACCCCCAAATCCTTCACGAAGGATTCGGCCGAATGCCGAACCCTAATTTGCATCTGCAGATTACGGGTCGGAAGGGGGAAAAATGTTTTACTTACTTGTTTTGTGACAAAAAGTTGCCTGATTTCCCTCCCCGTTCCTAATTTGCATATGCAAATTAGGGTTCAGATTCGGTTCGGCCAGGCGGAAGGATTCGGCCGAATCAGAATCGTGGTGAAAAAGGCACCAATATGAATGTGAGTAGCTTTGTTGGGATCAAGTACAAGCGACTCTTTCATTGTTACAGAGAAAAGGGAAATCATTCTTACAAAGAATATGAATTATTTTAGAGAGCCTTCCCATAATTGGAGTTTTCTGGATATCAGGTTTCTGGATAAAGTATAATTCTTTTATCAATACAAGAATTCTCTCCTTTAAAAAGCAAGATTGGGGGGGGGGTGTAGACGATGTGACTGTTGGGGACGAGGAGGTTAAATAAAAAGGGCCCTGACTGATCCCTTTGTATATTTTAAACACTATTTTCAAAACCACATTTTATTCTATAGCCGATTTGGCAAAATTCGATAAAGGGGAGGTTCACCTTTCAGTTACCTTTTAGTATTTTACAAAATGGCTCATTCTAAGCAACTTTTCAATTGGCCTTCATTTTTTTCTTTTTTTTTATAGTTTTTGAATTATTTGCCTTCTTCTTCTGACTCTTTCCAGATTTCAAATTGGTCATCTAAAAAAACAAATGGCTGTAAAAAACCTGTAAGGCTACAAATGTATTGTTGTTGCTATTTTTTATTACTCCTCAGGCCTCTCCTATTCATATTCCAGTCTCATATTCAAATCAATGCATGGTTGCTAGGGTAACTTGGACCCTAGCAACCAGATTGCTGAATTTGCAAATTGGCTTCATTTTTTCCTTATGATTTTTCAATTATTTGCCTTCTTCTTCTGACTCTTTCCAGCTTTCAAATGGGGGTCACTGACCCCATCTAAAAAACAAATGCTCTGTACGCAGGATATGTATTCATTTCCAAGATGTGTATTGTCAGACCTGACAATGTAGTTTATTGTGTATGATTATGGGGTGCAAGTCAGGGCAGGTATTCATTCCAGGGGTTCTGTGCATCCACGTACCTGCACTTTGCACCTAATAATGGAAATATTAGAATTTATTTGTTTATTTTGCTTATGAACTCCCCGAACAGGAACGGATTACCAGGTCAGCATGAAGTTCTGTCTTCCACTGAGCGGCCATTGTCTTTCTATCAGGCTGACCACAAGCCTTCCCTTAAAGGAGTTGTTCACCTTCAAACAACTAGTTGTCTTCAGACAGATCACCAGAAATAACGACTTATTTTTGCACCTTCTGAAGCAGCCTTGGGAGAGGGGGGTCGCCGACCCTATAAACTGGTCTAAATTGATACATTTAGTTGATACATTTCTTATCTTTGTCCCTGCTGAGCAGAATCTCTGGGTTTCATTACAGGCAGCTGTTAGGGCAAGGCCAGACGTGGCGTTTTTACGTTGTGTTTTTAAAAAAGAACAGCGAGGCGTAAATACGCATAAACTGCACTGAAACTAATGGAAAACGCACTATGGCAATTCACACAGGGCGCTTGCAAGAAACTTAAATCAATAGACTCTATGGGATCTGCACGATTGAAACCACACTTTGCGTAAAAACGCAGCATATTTTAAAAATGGCGTCCAAATTCTCAATGAAAACAATGAGAAGTGCATGTTGGGAAAATAATCCTACAAGCTGAAAAACACACGTGGACGGTCACATGTGGTTTCAGTGGCGTATTTACACCTGGCTGTTTTTTTAAAAACGCAACGTAAAAACACGTCTTGCCTTGCCCTTAGAATTAATAGTTACTAATACTCCAGAGATGCTGCTGAGAAATGGATCAACTAAATGTTGCAAAATTGTAACAGTTCAGAGTCTGCACCTGAATTACTGGGCAAATTTAACCTGTTTAGTTTCGCCAAAAATTTGCCGCCGGCGAAATGTCGCCGACGCCCATTAAAGTCTATGGGTGTCAAAAAAATTGACGCATGTCTTTTTTTTTTGTTGTTGTTGCACGACGCCTTACAAGTCTATGGGCGTCAATTCCGTGGTGAAACAAGGCAAAAAAAATTCAGACTCAAACACCAGAAACACGAACATTCAACTTTAAACTTCGATTTTGGAAAGACAGTAAAAAATAATGGAAAGTGATTGAAAAAATTCTTATTTCTGGGGAATCGTCTAAAAACAACTGAATTGAAAAAAGGCGCTGATCCCCTCTTTTTTTTATCCTTTGAGCAGTGGAGAGTCAGGAGATCGGCAAGAAATAAGGACTAAACAGACTCACTTTTTCAATTTTATATTTTTATATATGAAATGAAAGAAGTGTTTGGAAGGTGAACAAACCTCTAACTCACTTGCACATCACGTTGTTTTGGGAATGTGTAAGAATCACCGAAACCAGAGACTAAGAAATTGCTTGAGTTTATTACCATGTTGGTTATTAAATCCTTTAGACATGAGAGCGGCCGTCACATGATTTATCTGTTCCAATGCGACTGCCTAAAATGTAGCGTCTGAACAAAGTCAGCAAATCCTGATGCCCCTCTGGGCCGACACTGAATATAAACGCAGTGATTACCCCGCAGCTTCCTGGCTCAGAACTCTCCTCATATAGAAATATTTTCTTGTCATTGTAATACTGGGAATGGCTAAGCGTTTATTGTAGGGATGCACCGAATCCCCCATTTTGGATTCGGCCGAATCCCTGAATCCATCTTGGAAGATTCAACCGAATCCTAATTTGCACATGCAAATGGCGGGAAATGAAAAAGTGGAAAAGAAAATTGGTTTAATTCCTTGTTTAGTAACAAATTCATGTGAAATCTCGCCCTCCCCACAATTTACATATGCAAATTAGGATTTGGTTCAGCCAGACACAAGGATTCGGCCGAATCCGAACCCTGCTGAAAAAGGCAGAATCCTGGATTCGGTGCATCCCTAGTTTATTGACCTGGAACAGGACTAGAGACAGAACAGTCACAAATGTGAGTCTAGGAAAGAGCCAGCTCATTGGATGAAATGTCCGCAAAGATCTCTATAAAGGGTCCAACCCTCTCGAGCTTCATGTATATTTGTGTATAAAGGGTCTGGCAGGACACCGGGAAAAAACCCAGTGGGCCCCACCAGCCCAAACCAAGTCCCGAAACCTCTTCTCTTGTCCCGTTCAATGCAGTGAGAAAGGTGTGGGGGTTGGAGGAGGATTGCGGTTTTGGTGGGGGGCCCAAAGGGGGATTTTGCAGCAGCATCAGGAGGCTGAGGGGGGCCTTACCCTACTAGGGTTGACACCCAACCAGTATTTTACCGGCCTAGCCGGTAAAACACCTGCCAAGGACGGTATTACAAATTTACCGGCAATGTAGTCGCCTGTAATACACTTAAAAAAAAAAAGCCCCCAATTCGCTCAGAACTTAGCTTTTTTTTCAGGCTTCTGGCCATTGCACGGGTTGCTCCACCCCTTTTGCATCACTATGCATGGCTCTGCCCCCCTTTAGTTCCCGCCCCCGCCGTTCGGTAACATTTTTTAGAAAACGCCCCGGGCTCCCCAGTCCAACCCTGTTTGCGGCACACGGCTGGTCTTCTCCTCACTCTGGGTTTAGCCAGATGAAAAAGTGGCCCCTAGTGATGGTGCGGAGCATTGTCTGTACCCAGAGTGCACTTCCTAACGGGCCCAGACAAAAGGAAGAGACATAGGCTGCCTGCAGTTCTACATTAACGTATCGCTTGAAATGGTCGTTCTAGTTGATGGACACATCGTACATTTGAACAATACGAGACCTTTTAAAAGTCTTTGGCTGCTCTTAAGTCCATGCAGAGGACCGAGCCTTCTCTACCTCCAAGTAGCTTAGTATTCGGCTGCCCTAGTGACGATTCAAAATGATCACTTCTACCTATTTTTCACATTATCCAGTCATGAAATGATAATACAGCTGATCCAAAACATCACTATACAGGAAAGCACCAGACTCTGCTCTGAATCCCTCTCAACCCCAACCCCAGAAATGGAATTCCTATCTATCCAGTGAACTACATCTGGCAGCTCAGTCTTATTGTTTTCTACAACAACTCCCAGCATGCCTCAGGAAACGCTTTGCACGTCCCACAGCGGCGGTTTGTGGCTTCTGACGAAGGACGAGGAATAACGGTCTAGGGCTGGTCTTCTTGGTGTCACTAAAAGCAACACTTTAAGGCTACAGCATTCATTTACATTCCTGACAATTCCATGTTCCCTACGTTGTTGGGAATGGTTTGTTCCTACTGCAGCACAAAGTAAGGTCCATACAGGAGGGGTTTGCTAGGATGGACGTGGCACAACCCAACTGAACGCTTGTTGGAAGAATTGGAACGATGACTGTGAGCCAGTCCTGATCCATGTCCAACCTCAGCACTGGCTGAACAGAAGCAAATCCCCCCCCCCCCAAATAACGTTCCACCAGCTCGTGGCAACCCTCCCAGAAGAGCAGAGGCCGGTGTAGAAGCAAAGGATGGAGTAAAATCATAGTATTCTCCTTGGATTTGGAATGAGTTGTTGGAGAGGCAGTGTCCGTGCTTCTACTGAGGAATGCTGGGAGTTGTATAAACAACTAGAGAGAGAGCTGGTAGAATAAATAACGGTAATGTACGAGGTACTTAACATGTCACTACCTGTCCTTCAATCAGGGTAAACAGAACCTCTAATCACCGTCTGCACTTGTACTACAATGTGACTAAGGGCGGAGAGATTAGTCACCTGTAGGGACGGGCGAATTTGACCCGTTTCGGCGAAAATTCGCAGGAATGCATTAAAGTCTATTGGCGACAAATATTGTTGATGTGCATCGAATTTCGACGCGCAACATTTTATTCGCCCATTGAAGTCTATGGGACCGATTCATTAAAGGTCATTATTTATCAACGCACTGTTTTGTTCGTTATTTAATGAACAAAGTATTTTCGCATGCGCTAATAAACGTATCGCAAGCGTTAATTCTACATTTCTGCGCAGTGGTATTCTAATCACATTGCGATAATTAGAGAATAAAATTAATACGAACGCATTATTCACGCACATCTTTTAAGCGATAAAAGCATAAAATAGTGCGATAATTACGGGAATTTAACACCTAGGAGTAGGCGTTAGTAAACGACATCAGATGGATTAATAGAGGAAGATGTAGGGCAGCAAATAAAGACCTTTATGAGGAACTGGAGACTTACCCACAGCCTCTAACACATTTTCATGATACTTTGGGCAGATCCAGAATCCACTACGTTCTGTGTCATGGAATTATATTAAATTTCCCAGGGAAAGGAATGACGAGAATACTGTAAAGAGAGACTTCTACTCTGCCAGCGGCATCCGAATGTCTTGGGTATTATAGATACACTAATAACGTGTGACTGTATCAAATATCACACAAAATAACGCATGCTATAAAATACCGCACACAATTCAGCTAAAATGAACGTTAAAAGTTAGACAAACTTTTAGTGAATTATTCTCTCTCAAAATAGAAGAATTAGGGATGCACCAAATCCAGGATTCGGTTCGGGATTCAGCCATGATTTGTCCTTTTTCAGCAGGATTCAGATTCAGCCCAATCCTTCTTCCCAGCCAATCCGAATTTGCATATGCAATTAGCGGCAAGGAAGGAAATCTGTGAATAAACAATGTTTTCCCCCTTCGCGCACCCACATTTGCATATGCAAATTCGGAATTGGTTCAGTATTTGGCCGAATCTTTCACAAAGGATTCTGCCGAATAGTGGATTCAGTGCATCCCTAATAAGAATTGATATCATTTTTATGCCATGCTATAAATAACACGCAGTTTATCGACCTTTAGTGAATCAGCCCCTATGGGCGTCATTTCCGCAACAAAACTGGGCGATAAAAAATTTGCTCATCCCTAGTCACAAAGCGATAAATCTTTGCTACTGCGGGCGACTAATCTCCCCAAAATACTTTCCCGCCGGCACAAATGCAAATCGCCGACGGGATGGCACGCGCGTCGTTTCAGGTTTCCGTGGTTTCCTCGTGAGGCGACTTGGGAAATCCAAAGCGATAGCTACAGACATATCACACGAGGGTTCCCCTTACAGTACTGGAGGGAACAAATTAAAGATTTCCTTTGTATAAAATTCTCTATGCTGTGGAATGTAACAATCAATACGGAAAATAAAAATGAAAGTAATATTTGCCAGTCTACAATTAAAAGCACCACATTGGGCAGAGGCTTCAGTTCCGGGTGAGACGCCCCAAGCAGCCTGTGGGCATTGTGCAGATGTATAAAATCATGGTTTCTCCTTCACAAAACGACTTTCCCTTTTTCACAGAAACAAAGAGCTATAGGTGACCAACCAATCTGCAGCTCTCAAGGCCCGTGTGCTGTTTGGGAATATAATCCATGGTGAGCGGCGAGGAGCTGGCAGACTGAAGTGCTGAGGTAGCAATCTAAATGTATGGGCCCCCCGTGATTAAACATCCAGACTGTATCCAGGAGTGCTGAGCTTCCTTTCCTGGGCCCCCGACATGCGCCCTTTGTTCCTGTACGGTTGGTGACAGTCCCGCTCCACTAGGGAAGGGTAATACTGCCTGTAGCAAAGGAACGCAAAGAAAAGTCCTATGAAGGCTCCAACCACCACATCTGAAATAAGAGAGAGAGACAGTTATTGGATGGGATCCATCAAAACACTCGACCAGCCCCTCCTACTTCAGTTAACCATTAGTACGTTATAGAATTGCTACTTTTAAGCAACATTTATTTTCTATAGTTTTTAAATAATTTGCCGCCTTCTTCCAGCTTTCAAATTGGGGTCACTGACCCCCCTCTAAAAACAAATGCTCTAAGGCTACAGATGTATTGTTATTTCTACTTTGTATTACTCATCTTTCTATTCAGGCCTCTCCTATTCATATTCAAATCAGTGCATGGTTGCTAGGTTCAGACCCTAGCAACCAGATTATTGAAATTACAAACGGGAGAGGTGCTGAATAAAAAGCTAAATAACTCAAAAACCAGAAATAATAAAACATTATAATCAATTGCAAATTGTCTCAGAATATGACACTCTACATCATACTAAAAGTTAATTTAAAGGTGAACAACCCCTATAAATAGCATTAAACTTTGACAATACTGCAAAACCTTTAAACAATAGGAGAACCATAGGAAAGCGCTGAAGAGAGGCTTGAATTCCCTCCCCTCCTGAAGCCCAATTAAAGGAGGTTAACTCACCCTGCCAGTGGTGCTTGTAGTCGCAGGTCCTGGACAGCGCAATGGCGATTGCACAGAGCAGAGGGATCAAGGAGGCGCAGAGTCTCCAGGAATGGCCACGGCCACATGGAGAGAAACATCGGAGCTTGCCAGCCAGGTACAGGGCAGTAAAGCCCAAGCCCGCAAATGCAACTATATCAGAGAAAGAAGGGGAAAGAGGAATCATTGAGTCTAAAAAGCATGGAAGAGACAGAGATAATGGCTAAGGAATGGAATAAAAGGGGAAAGAGGAATAATTTAGTCTAAGAAGCAAGGAAGAGACAGAGATAATGTCTTAGCAATGGAATAAAAGGGGAAAGAGGAATAATTCAGTCTAATAAGCAAGGAAGAGACAGAGATAATGGCTAAGGAATGGAATAAAAGGGGAAAGAGGAATAATTCAGTCTGAGAAGCAAGGAAGAGACAGAGATAATGTCTTAGCAATGGAATAAAAGGGGAAAGAGGAATAATTCAGTCTGAGAAGCAAGGAAGAGACAGAGATAATGTCTTAGCAATGGAATAAAAGGGGAAAGAGGAATAATTCAGTCTGAGAAGCAAGGAAGAGACAGAGATAATGTCTTAGCAATGGAATAAAAGGGGAAAGAGGAATAATTCAGTCTGAGAAGCAAGGAAGAGACAGAGATAATGGCTAAGCAATGGAATACACAGGAGTAAGAATAGAAGGAACGGGAAACGGGAATGCTGGAAATAAACGCACAGGAAGAATGTCCGCTGGGGAAACTCTTCCTTCCCTCAATCACCAGCTCTGGGTCTCCGGTGCAATGAAGCCCTGGAGATTCCTGGCCGTCTGGGAAGCAGCGGAACAGGAAGTCTGGACGAGGTCTAGAAGAAAGAAATATGATCCTTATCACTTATAGCCACGCAATGAGCCATCACAGCCAGATCTGTGGTCAGCATGAACATCTAAATGCCAAAATATAACCGAATTCCTTATGAAATGAGCCACAGACACAAGTGGATGAGCTGCCTGTACTGCACTTGCCTGCTGTTTGGAGGTCAGCTCTGTCAACAACCAGTGGAATATATGAAATAAAACAAGAGGTTTCCTGAACTCAATGGGGTGCTGAGTCCCTGATCACATTAAAAAGGTAAAATATTCCACTTCCTCTTGCAAAGCAAACTGTCTCTGGATGAGTTTTCTCTTTATTAAGATGTATACTGGCCCCTACTAACATCTGTTTCTTCTCTCTGATTCTCTTACTGTGCGTCATATCAAGTCTTGCATAGCGGCATCTAGTGGCCATTTCTTGGAACTGCAACCTATGTTTGGAGTTGGAATTAATAATCAGTCCTGTAGCATCAGCTTATATTACAGACCAACCTCATTTTCTGCTGGATAATTAGTGACGAGCCCTAAGCTTAGCTTCTCAACAGCCAATCAGAGCTCACTGAGCATGTGAGTGTCACAGACACTTTCCAAGATGGTGACCCCCTGTGACAAGTTTGAAGTCCTGGATCATTGCTGCTATTGACAAGCTGAAACTTTAGCCTCGTGCAATAAGTTCAGTATATAAAATATGCCATTTTTAACCCTATTCATTTAGTTCCCTTTTAAAGGGGTAGATCTTTCAGTTAACTTGTCATATGTTATAGAATGGCTAATTCTAAGCAACTTTTCAATTGGTCTTCATTATTTTTTTATAGTTTTTTTTAATTATTTACCTTCTTTCTAGTTTCCGTCTAAAAAAACACAAACGTTCTGTAAGGCTACATATGTATAGTTATTGAAACTTGTTATTACTCTTCTTTCTATTCAGGTCCTCTTCTTTTCATATTCCAGTCTTTTAATAAAATCATGGTATTCACGGTTGCCAAGGGAATTTGGACCCTAGCAGCTCAAATTGCAAACTGGAGAGCTGCTGAATAAAAAGCTGAATAACTCAAAAACCATGAATTAAAAAATGAAAACCAATTGCAAATTGAAATAAACTTTCTAAATACAATCAATGAAATCTCTCTAAATCGTGCATTGTTTCTGAAATAACCAAGTTTATATTCACTGTTCCTCTCTCAGCATCTGTTTCTCTTCATTCTGTCTTCATGCAGCAGTTGGGTGTCAGATATTCATTGACAGTTAGATCCAATAGATCTTATAGGGGGGCTCCCTTTCCTAGCAATAGGTTTAAATAAAAAAGCATTCAGTGTCGAGTGCAATCAATTTGAAGGGGTTGAATTATCCAGAAAAAAGGGGGGTCCAGGTGCTCAAGCCCCAGACCTTAAGCTCGAGGAAGCAAAAATTGCTTAAAAAGACAATTAAAGGGCTGGCACCCGCTCCTCGAGTTTGATGTAGTTAAAATGTATTAATTTATTAAGCAAAAAACATTACAAAGCCTCCTTTCCTAGCAGATGGATTAGAGCTCATTCATTTAACGGATTCCAGTACAAATAAAATCTAACAAAATAACTGCCCTTTGCACAAATTCTGCATGTAGAGAGACATGATGTCTGGTGATTTTAATAGAGTGAGCTCTAATACATAAAAACCTCCTATAAGATATATTGGATCTAACTGTCAATGAATATCTGACACCCAACTGCTGCATGAAGAGAGAATGAAGAGAAACAGATGCTGAGAGAGGAACAGTGAACATAAACTTTTTTTTCAAAAACAATACAGAATATTTAATTGCATTTTTTATTTCCGTATGCTGAAGCGGATATTCATTTTTCATTTTCGCAATAGTTCCCCTTTAAGTTGGCAGTGAATGTCACACTGTGTATATACAGCGATTCATGGTCCCATGGTTGAGGCAACGTAAGTGAATTTATCATTTCCGTGGTGGGGCCCCAGCCTCTCATATTGGTTTGCAACCACTGAGGACATACAGTATATCTCGCATTTCTGTCGTGGAGCTACTTACACACTGAGCAGAGAGAACCAGACGGGATTCCTTTTATCTCACAGTAGCCAAAATCACCCAACTCCCAATTATTATTCAATTAAACAAAGATCTCAGCAGCTGCCAGGACAAGTCCTCTTCTAAAACGCCTGAGCCAATCAGATGTGTGTATAGAGGAGTGATCTTGTGTCCACCTACCTGCCAACAATGAGTTTCACTGTGTTGGTGAAGATGCCATTCAGGGCAAGAGAGAGACTGGCAGCTGGAGAGAGAGAGAAGGGAGGGAAAGAATTATTATGGTGTATCCAGTGTCGGACTGGGATACCAGGAAAACGCCCGATGGGCCCAAATATCAGTGGGTCTCCTGCTTCTAAACATTTGGGCTGTTTCATTGTCATTACCTACTTCTGTACAGGAACAGAGAGGCTAGATAGATAGATAGATAGATAATAATTAGGGATGGGCGAATTTTTTCGCCACGTTTCGCCAAAAAAATGACGCCCATAGACTTGTATTGAGACGTGTGTCAAAAAAGAAAAAAAGGCGCGCGACAAAATAATTTCGCCGCACGACAAAATTATTTTGACGCCCATAGACTTTAATGGGCGTCTGCGACATTTCGCCGGCGGCGAATTTTTGGCGAAACGAAACAGGTCAAATTCGCCCATCCCTGATAATAATAATAATAGAATAGAAAGAAAAGGGACTTGAAGTGGAGAGGAAAAGGAGAGATAGTTTGGAGAGTGGGCCAATGGACTAACATTTTGTGGTGGGCCCTTGACATGTCAGTCCAAAACTGGGTGTATCAGTCTCCCTTCTAGCAAAGTCGTTAGTACTAGTTATATATGAGAGACTGGTTCTTTCACAGGTGGTTCACCTTTGAGTTAACTTTTAGTATGTTACAGAATGGCTAATTCTAAGCAACTTTTCAATTGACCTTCATTTTTTTTTTATTTATGATTTTTGCCTTCATCCGATTCTTTCCAGCTTTCCAATGGGGGTCACTGACCCCATCTAAAAAAAAAAAATGCTCTGTAAGGCTGCACGTGTATTGTTATTACTAATTTTTATTACTCGTCTTTCCTCTCCCAATTCATATTCCAGTCTCTTATTCAAACCAATGTTGATGACTAAACTTGCAAACTGGAGAGCTGCTGAATACCGGTAATAAAAAACTAAAACAAGTCAACAACCACAAATAAAAAATAAAAACCAACTGGAAATTGTCTCAAATTATGACTCTCTACATCATTCTAAGAGTTAAAGGGGTTGTTCACCTTCAAACAACTAGTTGTTATCAGATCACCAGAAATAACGACTTTTTCCAGTGACTTTCTATTTTCTATGTGTCCCTCTGCTCCAGAGAACTAAACCAGAAAACCAAATCTGGGGAGATATGCCATGTTTTATATACGCACCAGCCTAAAGGTTGCCCCCCAGGCGAATGCCACTAATGGCGGCCATAGACGCACAGATAATATCTTACAAAACGAATTTCCGTGCGATATTCAGTGCGTGTATGGTGGGAAAAGAGCCGGAAGACTTGGATATCAGTCGGCTCGCCGATTGGGCTGGACGGAAAATTTTGATTGAAGTCACTCAAACGTCGGCCATTGTTAGTGCTGAATCGTCAGATACAGGTAGAATTTTAATGTTTCTATATGTATATCAGACGATTCAGCTCTACACGTGTGAATTGAAACGAACGATCTTTCTTGGAAAGAACTTTTCCAGGAAAGATCGTAATGGTTATGTCTATGGCCACCTTAAGTCTTTACTTACCCCTCCGTGCAGATTCTGTCCAGCGGAGTTCACGGGTGCAATATTCGTGAGTTTCAGCGCATGCACAGTTGTTGCGAAACAGAAAATTGCTCCAACTGCGCATGCACCGGTCTCATTCTGAAGATTAGCGAAGAGAAGAAGATGTCGCCCGTGAAGTCCGCTGGACAGAATCTGCACGGATGGGTAAGTAAAGAGTTAGGGGCATTTGCCCGGAGGGAGGGGGGTCTATGTAGGGTAGGGTTTTTTTTTTTTGTTTTTTTTTATGAAGGGTTTGTTTCTTTTTTAAGCTCAGTAAGTGACAGCAGCACAGAGCATGTGCAGTGAATCAGCAGAAAAGAAGATGGGGAGCTACTGGGGCATCTTTGGAAACACAGATCTTTACTGCTAAAGGGCTGTGGTTGCCTTGGGCTGGTACAGAAGCACAAAAAGGGGGTTTTGTACTCACCGGAAAACCCTTTTCTAGTAGGCCCGAACTGTCAGTGCAGACGTATGGGTTGTCTTGATCATCTCTGGAGGCAGGACAGAAGATTGATGACTCATGGCCCCTCCTTCCTCATATATGTGCTGGCTCCACCTCACTTCCTCAGTTCGTTTGTAAAGCTCAGACAGTGGAGACAGAGAGGTTAGAAAGAAGCCAAGAGACAACAGATAGAAAAGGAAAGGATAGCGACAGAGGTCCCTGTACCCATACTAAAATCAGCCTGGGTGGGACTTACTGCACTGACAGTTCAGGCCTACTAGAAAAGGGTTTTCCGGTGAGTACAAAACCCCCTTTTCTCTAGTCGGCCCTCCTGTCAGTGCAGACGTATAGGACGTGCAAAAGCTGTCCCTTGAATGGGTGGGTAGCGCTGAATTTGCCTGGCCATAGAGCACAGATCACCGTAATGCTGTTGTTGCTACAGCTTGTAGAACTTTCCAGCCAAACGTGGCCGTCTGAGAAGCAAAAACGTTTAACTTGTAAAACTGAACAAAAGTGTTTGGAGATGCCCATGTGGCAGCTGTGCATATCTGCTCTGGTGTTGCCATGTTCTGCAGAGCCCATGAGGTGCTTTGAGCTCTGGTAGAGTGGGCCTTTACTGAAAAAGGTCTGGTCTTCTGCTTGGAATCATAAGACGTATTGATGGTGTCCACAAGCCACCTTGCAATGGTCCTTTTAGAGACCGACTGTCCTTTAGTCTTCCCTGAATATGAGACAAGCAGGCTGTTAGAACTTCGAAATGACTGTGATTGTTTCAAGTAGATACGAACAGCTCTCACAACATCTAGACGGTGGAGACGACTCTCCTTATGGTTCGCTGGTCATGGACAAAAGAATGGAAGTATGATTTCTTTATTTAAATGAAAAGGAGAGACCACTTTGGGCAAAAAGTCTGGTAAAGTCCGAAGCACAACCTTGTCTTCATGGAGCACGAACCAAGGCTCCTTACAAGAAAGTGCTGCTATTTCAGACAGTCTCTTAGCAGAGGTAATAGCTATCAGAAAGGCTACCTTGAGGGAGAGCCACTTGAGATCACACATAGACATTGGTTCAAATGGCGGATCTAGTAATGCAGATAACACCAGAGGTAGATCCCAAGAAGGTGTTGGGTCCTTAATGGGAGGCCAAACCCTGATAACTCCTCTGAAGAACTGGACAAGAGTGCTGTCCTCTGCCCAGCGAGTGTGTGTAAGCGCAGACAAAGCTGAGACTTGTGTTTTGAGTGTCCGAAGGGCCAGCCCTTTTTGGAACCCGTCTAAAAAATTCAATGATCGTCGATGATTTAACGCCAAGCCGTTAAATGGAGCATTGCGATGTTGGGATGAGATATAGGTCCTTGTGTGAGCAAGTGGTCTTGCCGCTGACAATTGTACAAGATCTGAGTACCACACTCTGTTGGGCCAATCTTCCGTAAGATTCGTGGTAGCAGAGGTAGTGGGGGGAAGGCATATGTGAGGTTGAAGCTCCAAGTTGTCACTAGAGCGTCTACAAAGGTCGCCCCTGGGTCCCATGTTCTGGCACAGTATGTTGAGACTTTGTGATTGTGTTTTGAAGCTAACATGTCCACCTCTGGAGTTCCCCATCTTTGAGTGAGAGAGTGGAAAATCTCGTTGTTGAGAGACCATTCCCCCTGATTGATCGTTGTTCTGCTCAGGTAGTCTGTTTCCCAATTTTGGACCCCTGGAATGAAGACCGCCGAAATTGTTGGTACTATGTTCTCTGCCCAAGTGAGAATGCGTGATACCTCCATCATTGCTAATTTGCTGCATGTGCCTCCGTGTTTGTTGATATACGCCACCGCTATGGCGTTGTCGGATTGAATTCGGACTGGTAGAGAATGAAGAAGCGAAGTCCATCCTTCCAGTGCCAGCACGATGGCCCGCAGTTCGAGCACATTGATGGGGAGACAACTCTCTTGAGGTGTCCAAGTCCCTTGAAGGGTGTGTGACTTGTACACTGCTCCCCAACCCCCGAGACTCGCGTCGGTAGTTATGATCTCCCACTGGGGTAAGGACCAATTTCGGCCTTTTGAGAGGTTCTGTGGCTGGGTCCACCAGGTCAGACTGTCTCTCGTTGCGACGTCCAGCGAGATAGTTTGCTGAAGATCTCTGTGGTTCTTGTTCCAGTAGGAGAGGAAGTTGTGTTGTAGAGGTCTCATGTGAAACCTGGCAAAGGGAATGGCCTCCAAGGATGAAACCATAAGCCCTAGGAGGTGTAGTTATTCCCCTGCTGCGATTGTTTCCATCGTTAGAAATGACTGTGTCGTGGATATCAACTTGCTGATCTTCTCTTGGGGTAAATACACCTTCTTGGTGACTGAATTGAAAAGAAGTCCCAGGAACAGAATTGTCTGGCTGGGTGTGAGACTGCTCTTGTGTGTGTTGATAATCCAACCATGCTGGCTCAGTACTTTTATGCATGTGGTCGTGGCCTTGGTTGCCTGGCTTTCTGAGGGGGCGGCAATGAGCAGATCGTCTAAGTAGGGTATTACCCAGATTCCTAGAGACCTTAGGTAGGCCACCACTGGGGTGAGAACCTTGGTAAAAATGTACACGGCAATAGGGGTTGACTGGATACCGCAAAATCTTTAAATAGTATTGCCCAGTCTTCTTGTGAGGCACCTCCGCCGTAGGTGCAAGTAAGTGATCCACCGATAAATAGAACACAAGAAGATAGGCGCTGAGGCAGGATTAACTGCTAATTCATCAGTGTTTATTTGCCAACACCACAGTGTTGGCAAATAAACACTGATGAATTAGCAGTTAATCCTGCCTCAGCGCCTATCTTCTTGTGTTCTATTTATCCTTGGTAAAAATGTGTGGCACAGTACAAAGTCCAAAGGGCAATGCCACAAACTGGTAATGCTTGTCGTGAATTGCAAATCGAAGATAGCGTTGGGACACTGGGTGTATGGGTATGTGCAGGTAGGCATCCTGCAAGTCTATGGAAGTCATGTAAGCATTTGGTTCCATAGCTGCTATTACAGATCTTACTGATTCCATCTTGAACTTCTTGTTGGGTACCATGAGAGTCAATGGTTTTAGATTGAGAACGGGTCTGAAGGTTCCTTCTATCTTTTTGACCAGGAAAAGGTTCGAGTAGAAGCCCTTGAACTTGTGGTGAGATGGGACTTCTACTATGACCTCCATGCGGAGTAATTGGTGAACTGCTTCTTGCAGATGTCGTTGTTTGTGTGGGGCTGTCGTAGTAGGTATGAATCTGTGGGAAGGCAGGCGGGAGGAAAAAGGTATCCTGTAACCTTGCTGAATTATGGTGAGCACCCAAGCGTCCGTTACATGTGTCTCCCATGCGCCCAAATATCTTTGTAGCCTGCCCCCCACAGCTTGTATTCTCTGCCTGGAGTCAGGCAGAGCCAGGTTTGGATGTAGTTGGTTTCTTTGTGTTTCGGTTCTGTTGGTGCCAGATGGGCCTGCTGCATTTGCTACGGGGATGTCCTGTAGCTGGAGCGAAAGGGGCGAAAAGGTCTGGATTGCTGGTTCTAAACTCTCTTGCCTGAGAACCTGTTCGAATTATCAAATCTCTGTCTTTTCCCCGTTGGTAAGAAGGTACTTTTGCCCCCTGTCACTTCCGCTATGATTTGTTTTAGATCAGGGCCAAATAAGGACTCGCCTGTATATCTAAGAGACAATAGTCGAAGTTTTGAGGCCGTGTCACCAGTCCAGTGACGAAGCCATAGAGCACGTGGTGCAACTATAGCATTGGTAATTGCCTTTGCTGCCAGTTTAACCATTTCAATGGAGGCTTCTGCTAGAAAACCTAATGCCATTGCCAATCTATCCACCTCTGACTGTAGTTGTTGTTGTGAGGAAGGTGGTTGGCGAGCTAGTTCGAGGGCCCAATATCTAGCCGTGCGGGCTAGTCCTGCTGATGCAACTGCTGGCCGTAATGCGGCTGCTGCCTGTACATACGCTCTCTTCAGTGTTGACTCCATGCGGTGGTCTAGTGGGTCCTTAAAAGCGGCCTCTTCCGCTGGTAAGGCTGTGTGTTTGGAAAGGCGAGCTACTCCTGAATCAACCTTAGGAGGTTTATCCCATTTCTTTTCACGTTCCTCTGGAACTGGAAAAGTCTTTGAGTGAGTGCAATGCGTCTTTCTGGCTGGTTCCACTCTGCCTCAATTGCTTGTGTAGCTGACTTAAATACTGGAAAGGCTAATTTACTTTTCCTATGACCCCCTAGAAGCCTATCTGCCTTTGATAGAGGAATGGACTCATCCTTAATTTCTAATGTCTGTAACATTTGACGTAGTAACTTCTTAGACATGTCTGGGTCTAGTAAGGATTGTTTCTCTTCCTCAGAGTCAGTATCCGATTTGGCTTCTGAATGGTCAGATTTATCAGATGTAAATCCAGGGGTTTTTTCGTCATCTGATTCTGAAATTAACCCCTCCTCTGATTCAGAAGAATCTGAAACGTGTACTGGTTTTTTGCGTTTTTTGTGGTCACTTGATGTGGTGGTTGCACCGAGTGCATAATCCATTGGAGAAATTCTCCAAATTGTTGTGGCGCTGGGGGTAGTGGTTGAGGCGCTGGGGTTTGAGCCCATGGCATGGGCACCCCGCCCTGTGTGATGGCTGGCAGTGCCTGTGATGTAGATGGGGTAGCTAATGTAATTGGGGTACCCATCACTGGTGGTACAGAGTCAGTGGTGATATGTCCAGTAGGGGAAGTATTTGGGATCAAAAGTTGCTCCTCTGACTGTTGGTTTGGTCTGGGAGATAAGACTGGTGGTTCCAGTAAGTCTGAGGCCTTATTGCGCTTATAGTCAGAACAATAAGTCTTTTCAGTTTTTCTGAGGGAATGTTTGCATGTTCTGCATTTAGGTAATCTTTCGGTTTTCTTGCCCTTCTTTACTGACTGTATCTCAGCTCTCAATTCTGTGAGTGAATCTGCCCTCTCCATTATTAGTATAATCGCTGTGTACAAAATGATGTACCTGTGCTTCCCTTAGCTGTGTTGGAGCGTGTGAGGAATTTGCCGGTTGTAACTTGTATGCGCAGCTTGTGATGGCTACATGAAGCTGCTCGCGCTCTGCTCCTGTGTCGCGCCAATGACGTCAGTGCGCACTTACGCTGCGCCTCTATTACTGTGCGTGTCTAAGTCTTGGCGCGAACTTTACAGTAGGCGTGCCGACCGCGCTCATCGATGACGTCAGCCCGCCGCGCCCTGTGAGTATACACCCGGCGCGGCCTGGTAATGGAGAATGACTTGTAGCGTTTGACACTGCCACCTGTATACTTACTGTTTGGAACGTCTTATACACTGTATGCGGCAGCTCTGTGTTCCCAATAGAGCTGACAAATGAGCAGCTCCGCGTGCCACATAGCGTTGCGTGCACCACTAGCTGTGTTATGAACAGCTCTATTTGTCCCATAGCTCTGCCCAATGAACAGCTCTGCATGTTCGGCAGTGATGTATTCTCCGAGGTATAGCCTGGACAACTCCGCATGCCCATTAGCATTGTATTCTAGGTAGGGATGCACCGAATCCACTTTTTTGGATTCGGCCGGACCCCCGAATCCTTCACGAAGGACTCGGCTGAATAACAAACCGAACCCTAATTTGCATATGCAAATTAGGGGTGGGAAGGGGAAAACATTTTTTACTTCCTTGTTTTCTGACAAAAAGTCACGCAATTTCCCTCCCTGCCCCTAATTTGCATATGCAAATTCGGATTTGGTTCGGCCGGGCAGAAGGATTCGGCCGAATCCGAATCCTGCTGAAAAAGACTGAATCCCGAACCGAATCCTGGATTCGGTGCATCCCTAATTCTAGGTATAGCCTAGACAGCTCAGCGTGCCCATTAGTTAGCTTGCAGCCTAGATTGCTTTCCAGGAATCCGGGTAGCGCTGCGTACCCTCAGTGCTGCATTGTAAGAAATAATAATGATAAAAAGAATAGAAGTAAAAAAAAAAAAAATCTGTCCTTCACCTCCGAGGCAGGACAAAGAACTGAGGAAGTGAGGTGGAGCCAGCACATATATGAGGAAGGAGGAGCCATGAGTCATCAGTCTTCTGTCCTGCCTCCAGAGATGATCAAGACATAAGCCATACGTCTGCACTGACAGGAGGGCCGAGAAACATCATGTACAACATTTCTAACCTACTTCTTTGTTTTTCTTTAACTTCCTGCCAATCCAATAGTTTGTTCTTTCTGCTCCAATGAACCACAGAAAAAAGAGCTTATTGTGTGTGGCACCTGTGTGACCTGCCCGATCAGCTGGAAACTGTACAAGGTGAGGGGGGGGGGGGTGAGACTGTCTGTAGGGAAAGGATCAGGAATATGTACATGTGACACGAGACAGAACATAAAATAAATCTATTTGCATTACCGAGGCCGGCCTCCCTTGAATCAGTGCCGTCCGCTTTCCAGAATAACCTCGCCAGAGCCACCGCTGAGAGAGGGGTTAGGAAGGAGATGAGCTGGTGCAAAAACACACAAGAGCAATACATTAAACCATCAGCAAAGCCACCAAATGAAACAAGTACTTGCACTTTACACATGTGACTGTGGGAGAGGCGGAGTCATGTGTTCAGTGGGCGTGGATGATCTAACAGGATATTACACTTGTTGCATGTCACCAGGATGGAGGGGTTTTATTAGTTGTGCCTGTTACTCCCTCACCCTGTAAGGATTAGGGATGCACCAAATCCACTTTTTTGGATTCGGCCGAACCCGAGAATCCTTCGTGAAAGATTCGGCCGAATCCGAACCCTAATTTGCATATGCAAATTAGGGGTGGGAAGGGGAAAACATTTTTTACTTCCTTGTTTTCTGACAAAAAGTCATGCAATTTCCCTCCCGCCCCTAATTTGCATATGCAAATTCGGTTCGGCTGGGCAGAAGGATTCGGCCGAATCCGAATCCTGCTGAAAAATGCCGAATCCCGAACCGAATCCTGGATTCGGTGCATCCCTAGTAAGGATACAGTTCCTGTTTCAAAGAACAATAACATCACATAATGAAAGTGGTTTCAATTAATGAAAATATAATGCAGTGTTGCCCTGCACTGGTAAAACTGATGTGTTTGCTTCAGAAACACTACTATAGTTTATATAAACAAGCTGCTGTGTAGCAATGGGGGCAG
This sequence comes from Xenopus petersii, assembly GCA_038501925.1. Classification (NCBI taxonomy): domain Eukaryota; kingdom Metazoa; phylum Chordata; class Amphibia; order Anura; family Pipidae; genus Xenopus; species Xenopus petersii. Next base: position 138,929,026 of record CM076676.1, on the reverse strand, counting down.
TCATTCAAAGGAGAAAAGGCTCAGGTTACACAGCAGATAAGATCTGTAATATACAATGGGATTCTTCAGAGCTTATCTGCTGTGTATCCTGAGCCTTTTCTCCTTTGAATGGCTGCCCCCATTGCTACACAGCAGCTTATTTATATAAACTATAGTAGTGTTTCTGAAGCAAACACATCAGTTTTACCAGTGCGGGGCAACACTGCATGATATTTTCATTAATTTAAAACATTTTCATTATGTGGCGTTACTGTTCCTTTAACTACTTCTGCTAATTATTTAGAGGGCAAAAGAGAGTCCTGTACATATTAAAGGGGATATTTACCTCTTGGAAGATCCTGCCAGAGTGGTACGGCTTTGCAAACAAACACCATTACCCAATATAATGCTTTAACACAAAAATGAAAAGCAGCTTCCTTTATATTATTTTAGTTGTTAAACATGCCCCTACTCAATCCTGCCAGATCATCTATGAGGACTGAAGCATTACAAAAGGCAGCACAGCGGAGTCAGGTTGTTTGGAGAAGACTCCGCGTGTCCATGAGCCGTAACCTTATAAAGTGCCAGACATACAGTAATAATGAAGGGGATTAGTTATTACACAGTTAGTTTTGGAAATGTTCCAATAGCACAAGGCACCACTAATAGACACAATACATAGACAGACAGACAGACAGACATAGATCAAACATGCACAAACAAAAAAAATATGCAGGTGCAACATTGGGGATATGTATATATGAATTTATTAGATGTATATATTAAAGGGGTTGTTCACCTTTCAGTATGATGCAGAGAGTGATATTCTGAAACAATTTGCAATTGGTCATTATGATTTGTGGTTTTGTTTTTTTTTTAGTTATTTAGCTTTTTATTCAGCAGCTCTCCAGTTTGCAGTGTCAGCCATCTGATTGCTAGGGTCCATATTACCCTAGCAACCATGCTTTAATTCGTACAAGAGACTGGGATATGAAAGGCCTGAATAGAAAGAGGAGTAATAAAAAGTGGCAATAACTATACATTTGTAGCGTTTGGTTTTTTTATGAATGCTGAAAAGAGTCAGAAGGCAAATAATTAAAAAAATAATGAAGACCAATTGAAAAGTTGCTTAGAATTGGATGTTCTAGAACATACTAAAAGTTTTTTTTTTTTTTTTTTTAATGCATAAATACAATCGCACACACGTCAGCCCATGACAGATCCCACGAAGAAGAACATTAGAGAGTAAATTATATGAAGCTAAGAATTTATACATCGACTACTCAGTGTCAATACCCTACACAGTACGGCACAGTCTATGTTGCCTTATTCTACCATCAGGTGTCCCCCAATTCTTTCCATTCCGTCAACATTCCCTTTTCCTTAATCCCAGCTTTAGTTATGAACCCGTTTCCCAATCTCAATCCAGTCAAGTCTGTAGAGTTACAAAGGCTTTACTACTAGTCCCGGGCCTCTTATACCAGGCGCACCCACGCTCCATGTTTGGCTAAAGCTGAAAGTACAGGTATGGGACCTGTTATCCAGAATGCTCGGGACCTGGGGTATTCCAGATAACAGATCTTTCCGTAATTTGGATCTTCATACCTTAAGAGGCAGATTTATCAGTGGTAGAAGTGAATTCGAGGGAATTTTCGAAGTAAAAAAATCGAAATTCAAAGTAATTTTTTGGATACCTCAACCATCGAATAGGATACTACGACTTCGAATTTACTTGATTCGAAGTAAAAATCGTTCCACTATTCGCCCATTCGATAATCAAAGTACTATCTCTTTAAAAAAAAACAAAACTTCGACTTCAATACTTTGCCAACTTAAACCTGCCGAATTGCTGTTTAGCCTATGGGGACCTCCTGTGTGTTTTGCTAAGTTTTTTTAAGTCGAAGGATATTTGGGGAAAATCGTACGATAAAATCGTTCGAATTCTAGTACGATCGTACCATTTATAAAATCCTTCCGACTTCAAATGTTGGAGGATTCTATTCAATGGTCGAATTTCGAAGTTTTTTTTCTACTTCGAATTTCGACCCTTGATAAATCTGCCCCCTCGTCTACAAGAAAATCCTGTAAACATGAAATAAACCCAATAGGCTGGTTTTGCTTCCAATAAGGATTAATTACATCTTAGTTGGGATCAAGTACACGGTGCCGTTTTATTATTACAGAGGAAAAAGGAAATCGTTTTTAAAAATTTGGATAAAATGGAGTCTATGGGGGACGGCCTTTCCATAATTCAGAGCTTTCTGGATAACAGGTTTCTGAAGAACAGATCCCATACCTGTAGAAGAAGACAAAGCAATGGCAAGCGCAGACAAGGTAAATACATACAAACATGCTGTTGGTGGGGATCCGGTCGGATACAACATACGGGTTCCTATAGAGCCACATCTCTTCTGGCTGAATCACTCGCTCAAACGGATGCATTGTTTCTGAGATCCTGCACATGAGAGGAACGTTCTATTAATTCATCTTCTCTTCTTCCACATCACTATCTGCCCCTCCTGTGATCAGACACAACTGGAAGGCACTGTGCTTAAAGGGGATGTTCACCTTTAAAAGACCAGTAACATTTAAAAAAAAAATTTGTTTCTACTTAAAGGGATACTGTCATGTGACAAAAAATTCTGCACTGAAATCCATTTCTCAAAAGAGCAAACAGATTTTTTTATAATCAATTTTGAAATCTGACATGGGGCTAGATATTTTGTCAATTTCCCAGCTGCCCAAAGTCATGTGACTTGTGCTCTGATAAACTTCAATCACTCTTTACTGCTGATATCACCCCCCTCCCTTTTCCCCCCCAGCAGCCAAAAAAAAGAACAATGGGAAGGTAACCAGATAACAGCTCCCTAACACAAGATAACAGCTGCCTGGTAGATCTAAGAACAACACTCAATAGTAAATACCCATGTCCCATTGAGACACATTCAGTTACATTGAGAAGGGAAAACAACAGCCTGCCAGAAAGCATTTCTCTCCTAAAGTGCAGGCACAAGTCACATGACCAGGGGCAGCTGGGAAATTGACAATATGTCTAGCCCCATGTCAGATTTCAAAATTAAATATAAAAAAATCTGTTTGCTCTTTTGAGAAATGGATTTCAGTGCAGAATTCTGCTGGAGTAGCACTATTAACTGATGCGTTTTGAAACGCCTTTAAAGGTATACTGATGACAGTATCCCTTTAAAGAAAAAAAAAAAACACCAAGGCATTTAACTTTCAATTCGCAAAGTATTTATTAAGAAATTACTTACCGATCGTCCGCTTGCGCTGCTCTTCAGAAACGGCAACAGGGCGACGACCCATTGTGCGGCACTCGATATCTCCTCCCTGGCTTATCTCCTACAAGGAAGGCAAGGAGGAGAAGTCGAGCGCCGCACAATGGATCGTCGCCCTGTCACCGTTTCTGAAGAAGAGCACAAGCTGAGAATCAGTAAGTCATTTCTTAATAAAAAGTTTGCGAGTTAAAAAGGTCTTCTTTTTTTTTCCTTGAAGTAGAAACAAATATTTTATGTTACTGGTCTTTTAAATTAACTTTTAGTATGATGTAGAGCAGCGATCCCCAACCAGTGGCTCACAAGCAACATGTTACTCACCAATCCCTTAGATGTTGCTCCCAGTGGCCTCAAAGCAGGTGATTATTTTTGAATTCCAGGCTTGGAGGCAAGTTTTGGTTGTATAAAAACCAGATGTACTGCCAAACAGAGTCTCCTTTTGGCTACCATTCTAAATAGGGGCTACCAAATAGTCACTTAAAGCCCATATTTGGCAACCCCAGGAACGTTTTACATGCTTTTGTTGCTCTCCAACACGGGTAAAAAAAGGTTGGGGCCCCCTGATGTAGAGAGTGATATTCTGAGACAAGTTACAATTGGTTTTCATTTTTTATTATTGCTGGTTTTTGACTTATTTAGCTTTTTATTCAGCAGCTCTCCAGTTTGTCATTTCAGCAGTTTGGTTGCTAGGGTCCAAATGACCCTAGCAACATGCACTGATTTGAACGGGAGACTGGAATATGAATAGGAGAGAGCTGAATAGAAAGAGGAGTAATAAAAAGTAGCGTTAACAATAAATGTGTAGCCTTACAGAGCATTTGTTTTTTAGATGGGGGTCAGTGACCCCCGAAGCTGGAAAGAGTCAGAAGAATAAGGGAAATAATTCAAAAACTATAAAAAAGACCAATTGAAATGTTGCTTAGGATTGGTCATACTATAACATAGTAAAAGTTAACTGAAACGTAAAACGCCCCTTTAACTATGGGGCAGGTCCCAACATTGGATCCCTATTCAGTTTACTGTGGGTTTCCATCATCCTCCTTAGTAAAGCTGCACGGGAATGAAATAAGGTGCATCATTTACTTTAAGCCAAACTCACAGGAATATTCCGAAGAGCAAGAGACGGATAATGAATTCTGCTGCAAATCCTTCCAGGATCCGCTTGTCCATGTTGCTCCGAAGCTCAGACACCTGGGAATTGATGTGACACAGAGGCTCAGGGTAATCACATGAACAGGGAGGTTATTAATGGAAAATCCTTTTCTACAACAGAGACAGACACAGACGGCTTTAAATGCTCCAGAACTATAATAACCCAGGGATTTATCTACTCATCAGCCTCCACAGCAATAGGCTTAAAGGAGAACTAAACCCTAAAAATGAATGTGGCTAATAATGGCATATTTTATATACTGAACTTATTGCACCAACCTAAAGTTTCAGCTTGTCAATAGCAGCAATGATCCAGGACTTCAAACTTGTCACAGGGGGTCACCATCTTGGAAAGTGTCTGTGACACTCACATGCTCAGTGGGCTCTGATTGGCTGTTGAGAAGCTAAGCTTAGGGCTCGTCACTAATTATCCAGCAGAAAATGAGGTTGGTCTGTAATATAAGCTGATGCTACAGGGCTGATTATTAAATTCTGATGCTAATTGCACTGGTTTCTGTGCTGCCATGTAGTAATTATCTGTATTAATTACTAATCAGCCTTATATTGTGACATTTCTATTCTATATGTACTGTATATTGTGAGTGGGTCCCTAAGCTCAGTAAGTGACAACAGCACAGAGTATGTGCAGTGAATCAGCAGAAAAGAAGATGGGGAGCTACTGGGGCATCTTTGGAGACACAGATCTTTACTGCTAAAGGGCTGGGGTTGCCTTGGGCTGGTACAGAAGCACAAAACATAATGTACAACATTTCTAGCTACTTCAAGCTTTAGTTCTTCTTTAACAGCCTCTCAGACTGGGGCATCCGGGCCCATTGGACTGACTAAGGGCCGCTCTCCTCCTGGCGTCTTCCCTTTCCCCTTTAGGAGGAGACCCTTTTAAATAAGCCCTGGATGCCCCCCATGATATCAGCCCAGGATCCAAGGGCCACTGCTTTTTTTGTATAAGAAACTCCTACTTATCTGTAAGCCAGAGACACAGGAAAGGAAGGAGCTTGTTTATAGATTCAATTGATTCTCTGGGTAGAAAGGAGTTTAAAGGCAGAATGAAGTGACAATACAATGTCTCTATATAAAGGCTCTAGGGAGATTTATGGTTTCTGATAGGGGAATGTTCCAAGTCATAATGACAGGACAACCAGCAGTTGCCAGAACTACAACTCCCACAATGCACTGGGATCTTCAATACCCTTGGACTTGCGGTGCTGCTAATGGCAACTTGTGGGGCAAGTGTCAGAGAAGAGGGGGCTCATTGGATGAGAATAACCCTGAATACAGAGCCAATGACAAGTAACCCTACACACGGGCACTGAGACAATCATCTCAGACCCCCCCCTATGCTGTATTGGTATCACCCAGGCCGGTATAAAGCACAGTCCCCTATGTATAGAGTCAGTACGAGCGCTCCTCACCTCTGCTTACGTGGCGCTTCCACGGCGCTCTCTCCGCTATTGGCTTTATCCTCCTCTTAAATACAATACTTCATCCGGGCCACTGAGCGGCAGGAGAGGAAAGAGAAGCCACCGGCGCAGCCGCTTACAACACCGCCATCTAGTGGCGTCATATGGAAATGCGGCTGTTAGAGGCTACTGTGGAGTCTGTGTTGGAAACAAGTCTATTCATGTATCATATTGTGTATATATATATATATATATATATCTATATCTCTATCAGCTGTAACTGAGCACAAATGCTGCTGCACTTATCATTGGGATCACCACACAAGCCATTGCCTTCCAACATTTGAAAAATTGTTGTGCCAAGCGCAGAGTGGTGAATTTTATTTTTATATTTTTTTTACAGTTTTGCTCATGAAAGTGAACTGCCCTTTAATCTGCTAGTCTCATTTCTCCCAAGGGACCTGCTTATCTTAAATAGTTACAATTGTTGCTTTGCTTATCTTAAATTGTTACAAAAGTGCAGCTGCTGTCTGTTCTGGGCTCTCTGCCAAAAAGGCTCTTATTTTAATTAAGTTACAGACACTTTATATATATATATATATATATATATATATATATATATATATATTTTTTTTTTTTCCTGGCTGTACAGTGCAGGGGATGAAAGAGAAAGTCGGGACATTCAGTAAGAAACCCAGGACTCCAGGCTGAGCTGTCACATAATAGGGACTGTCCCACAGAAAACAGGACAGTTGGGAGGTGTGCAGAAGGTTTATTTGAGCCAGAGATTTGGTTGTAGCGGCAGGGGCAGGGACATCATCAGTAATCCACCTGGTGCCCCATACTGCTAAGTCAACAAGCCCCTCAGGGAGTAGGTTCAGGTTTGCACCCAGACAGCCAGGTTTTCGGAAGAGCAGTCCAAGTGAAAACTGCCTGTCTGCAATTCCATATTAGGAAATCAGGATTAGAGTTTTAAAATGAAAGGTGCAACACCCCCCCCCCAGAGCATTACCCGCCCCTGATGTCACCAGGCTCACCCCCTGTCCTGTCCGTAGGGGCAAAAGTTGGCAACCCTGTGGGGGGAACCCAATTATTAGTCCACTGGGCACCTGCCAACAAGCAAAATGGTTCCACAGTGGGGCCCCTTATCTGACCTGGCAACTCCTGCCAAACCCCCACCCACCTTTCTTTTGGAACCAACCAATAACACTTTTCAATCTCAGAGCCCACCTCAGTCTTGGAGCCCCTGACTACTGTACATCCAATGTGGGGCAGGGATGCCAGGGGCCCACCAGAAAATCTTAGGCTGAGGGCCCACTTTCCAACCTATTATACCTCCTCACTCAACCTCTTTATTCTCCTTGTCTCTTTTCTCTACATACTATTCTCTGTTCTTCCATTATTAAGCCTCTTTGTTCCCATAAAGAAATAGAGAATGACCATGAAATAGGCCAAATGATTAGAAGCAAGAGGCCCACTGACACCTGGGCCCACCGGGAGTTTTCCTGGTATCCCTGTGGGCCAGTCCGACACTGTGTACAGCCATGATGGGGGTCTGAGAAGATACCTGCCAATAGAATACAATGTCGTGCCTTCTGCAGCCCACTCCACTGCCCACAGGGATAAAGTACCCAAGTCCTGTCATGAACCCCATTGTTATACATGTGAATAAGAGGGTGAACATGCAATCCAGATTGTTACAGTTGGGCCTGTTCTAATCAAATAAACAATGGTCACTAATGGCTTGGTTATCTTTAGCCTTCCTATTTTGCCTTGGCCTAAGACGTAAATAATTCCCTGTTCACTTTACCCATGGAGAACAAGCAGAGTAACACAGTGGGGTTGACGGCTAACAGTGACATTTTGCACAGCTAAACCCTTTATAAGAAGTAACTTGGGAAGCAGAACCTGCTCACTGTGGCCAATCCTCAGATGTGTAACAAACTACTCTGCTTCTAGGGACACTGACTTCCATGTAACGGCTTCCTTCTGCTTTAAGTGGTGACAATTGCAAATCTGTCAGCTGCCAAAAAGCAATGAAAGATATGAAGGTGAAGTGGCAGAGAGACTTTCCTGAGGAACATGATTTCTCTAATGGCAGCCTGACTGAAACCAAGAGGAAGAGGGTCCTTGTAGCTGAGCATTAAGCTAGGACACAGCTTTGTGGAAGCCACAAACACAAGATATAGGCAACTTTACAACTAAATGATACGAAGTGATACTTGCTTAGATTTTATCAGGGATCATAATTTCTTATGTCATTCCTCAATTCCGCCCCATCCTAGGCTAAAAACAACAGAGACCCCCATCAAAGATTGCCAACTCTACAGAGACCAACTATAAGATCCCAAGTCTCCTCCCTGCTTTGTGATTGTTACTGAAGCTTCCCAGCTATCCCTCTCCTCTGCTTCTTACTTGCTCCCTTGTTCCTATTCCCTTATTATTACTCAATCTGCTCTCCCCTATAGATTCAGTTCCTCCCTAGCTTCTTCTACCTTCCCCTGTATCAAGCTCATTCTATAAAAACGCTACACCATACCCATCTTCTCTAATTACTGACCTGTTTCCCTTTTCCCACAATACTTAGAAAATCTTGTCTTCTGACGTGTCACCTTTTCCATACTCATCATCTGCTGGACCCTGTGGACCTCCAAACTGTGGGGGAGTCTTATGTTGTGCTGCAAAAGATCTCCGGGTTACCAAAGCTAAAGGACACTTCTCTATTCTCCTGTATTTATCCTGTGCTTTTTATAAAGATGACCATTCCATTCTCATGCAAATTCTTGTTTCTCTAGGTATCTGGTTCTCTTTTGTATCCTCCCTAACTGCTCCTTCCCGAACAAATCCGCTACTCCAGTTCATCTTAGTGTGGTGATGCCTGAAGGTTTGGGGTACTCTGCGCTCCCTGTACACTGGAGACTTTGATTATTACTAACTGTTGGTGTTCAGACCCAGATCTTGAACTGCCTCCTATCTACCCTTGGTTGAATCGTGGAAACCTCAAACTGTCAAAACCTGCCCCCTTTTACTTTGCAGTATCACCAAGATGTGTCCTTTCTCTATCTTATTCGTGCCCTTATTCTACCCCACAGACTACTGCAACCTTCTACTAACCAGCCTCCCACCTCTTCCCCAATTCAGAGAAACATGGCTGCATATTAAGTAAAGGACAAAGGACTGACCTTCAAAACCCTTCACTACTTTTCTTCACTTATGTCTCTATGTTCCTCCTTACAACAACCATCCACTGCCAATTATCTCATTTTAAACGTTACTATCTTACGGCCACTTACCTCTGGAATTCCATCTCTTCCCCAGCTTTCTGGCTCTTGCAGGGGTTCACTAGCTGTCCTGAAATCACAAGTCTTCAAGTTTAGATCATTGCAATGTGGCCAAGTGTGAACACACATGTAACTAATCAGCCTGGGTCCCAAAAGTTGGCCAAGGTCAATAGCCCTAGAGTTGACACCCGTCACATGCTCGGTCTGTCTGGGCTACGGGTTTGGCCTTCAGACGCTAGATCTTGATCTCAAAGCAAAATTCATTTTACAATTACATTAAAAGATTCCTTTAAAAAAATGTTACTTTAAGTAACAAGGGGAAAAACAAAAAGAACAGACAGGGGGACATTCAAACAATTTTTATTGAAGTCAACGAGCAAACTTTGAAATCAGAGGAATGTCATAAAAAACGCTTCTTTTTTTTTTTGTGGGTTTTTTTTTGCTTTCGTATCCGAATGGCTAAAACACACGTTTAAAACTGAAAACATTTTTCATAAAGTAAAAAAAAAAAAAAAGGCAATGTCATTTAATATACAAAATGATATGCACAGACATTCAGTGATTAGCTAAAGTGTTACAGGCCATTCTAGTATTACTAGTGTAATAGCTTCTATTTATTTACAGTATAAAGGCTCGGCCCCACGTAGGACTACTCTGCACTAATGACTGGTGGCTACTGAATCGCCAATGTGATTTTTTTTGTCTTAAATTGGTACAAGCAGGAGGTGCAGGAACTTGGCCTCACATCTGAGATAAATGGGTCCAGGACAGAAATAAAGGTCCCGGGTGATTGCAGGAAGACTGGACCCACAATTTTAGGAGAACATTGGTCCATCCTCTCTGTTGAGCTACAATTACCACCATCTACCTTATGGGCCAAAGATTGGACATCTAAGAACTCATCACCAGGCCACAGATTAGGCACCTATGATGTCATTTTACCTATAGGTAACTCAGCCCTGAAGGGGTAAAAGGTCATTAAAGTGCAGTCACCCCATATGTATCCTGCATTCTAATCTCTCCGGCCATTGGCCTGGGATAAAGTGTCAGTGGAAACCCTGCTGGTGCGTTGCAGCTTAATGGCAGATTAAAAAGACCACCCTGATGATGTCACTGCCCTGACATCATTGATTATGGAAAAAAATTCTAGGGATAAAAGAGAAACAGCAGTGAGCTAGTCTGTAGGGCTGAAAACCTATGAAAACCCAACTATGGCAAAACGTTTTGGGATGAATCAAATGTTGTGCTTTTAGCTGGCTGCACAAGATGCAGAAAAAAAATAGCTATTGTCCATTGGTCTCCCACCCCTTAACCATCTTACAAAACGTTGTCATTAATTCAGTTGAATCCCACATGGGGCCGACCGTGAAAATAAGGGCAAATAATTTACACTTTGCAAGAAAAACAGTCAAACAAATACAGCCCGCCCACCTATACACTGTATATTTTTGAATTTTAATGCAGTTAACATCAAGTCAAAAATACAGAAGAAAAAAATAAAAAACACCCAGTTGCTGTATCGTTATGTTTGGATCAAGAACATTTCCGTCAGTGCCTGGACAGATAGCAAGCTCTTATGGTTAGAATACAAACCGTCGTACAGGTGTCCTGGGTAACTGGTGGTGAGAGCAAGTGGTGGTGGAAAAGGGGGCAGTCGTGTTGGGGGTAACAGATTAAACAAGCAGGTAAGCTTTCAAACGAAAGGAAATGCAAGCTCTTGAGTTCAGCCACCCGTTCCCTGTAGCTTTTGGAATCATACCTGCTTCACTACCAGAGACATCACAATCAACTGATTGGGGGTGCCGGGAATGTCACAGGGGCCAAACAATAAAAAAAAAAAAAAAAAGCTCATCCAAAATATAAGAAAAGTTTTTTTTTTTCAAAAAAAAACTATGTTTAAGAAAAAAAATACAAAAATATATGTTTTTTTATTTTAAAAACAGAAACGCCATTAAAACGTATTTCACAAAAAAAGGGACGATTTAACATAACTTGTGTCTTTAACACTAAAATAAAGCTTGTAGGGGGGCTATTCCTGTGACTGAGGAAGGGTTTACAACGAAGAGCGGCCCCGTCCTTGGGATGTGTAGTGTATTTCTCCTTTATCCCTAGCCAGGGTCAGACTGGGGGGCCCGGGGGTCACCAGGCTGCTGCTTTGGGGCCCCCACACCGCCCACCCCAGCGGCAAAGACGCATTGGCCAGGCCCTCCGCAGCTGCAACCTCCCGCACTTACCTTTTTTCCTGCATCCAGGGGCCGGGAGGGAGGTCGGAGGGGAAGCACCAATAGTGGGACTGGGCCCTCAAGGGTTGGGGACACACCGAGTTTTTTCCCGGTGTCCTGCTGGCTCAGTCCGACCCTGACCCTAGCAACACTTGTTAGATTGCATGCAATGCGCATTAGCAGTATGTCACGTAATGGGATACATAGGAACCGTCGCTGGAAGGGATGGAAAGGGACACGTCGACGATGCAGCCCTAGATCTGAGGTAGGAGTGGACAATTTTAAAGCGGTATATACCAGAAACTGAATTTAAAGCAGCGGCGCTACCTTGCATGCATTGTGAAAACATTACGTAGGAGCTGAACCCACCCAGTAATATAGTACCAGCTGTATGGGCCGAGTCCTCGAAGGAACTGTAAGGGCGAATGATAATGTAAATCCATGCGTACTGTATATCGGACTTGTGTATATAAGTTATTGTACAATACATGAGAGACTGTAATACTGCTAGCATTTCAAGTATATATCAATAGAATGTTGTTGTGGTGACGTCACAATAGGTATATTGTGATACCGTTGTGACGTCACTCAAGTAGTAAAAAAAAGATATACCCTTCAACTTCCTACTGGTCACTGTACTCCAAGGGGACTTCTTAATAAGGATTTAAGCTCAGGTGCAGATGGGATGTATACTCTGAGGGATAGAAGTAGCCAAAAGTGTCTTTGCAGCCTGGGAGTCGATTGAAGGGAAGTCACCAAGGGGTAGATTTATCAAAGAGTGAAGTTAGAGATCTCCACAGTCCGCAGAGTGAAATACCGCCTCTCTCCATTCATTTCTATGAGATGTTTAAGGGGTATTTATCAAATGGTGAACTTTCACTATCACCATTTGATAAATATGCCTTTTAAAATCCCATAGAAATAAATGGAGACAGGGGGTATTTCACTCTGCAGACTGTGGAGATCTCTAACTTCTCTCTTTGATAAATCTACCCCCTAGTGTCTGGTGGATTCTGTTCAAATAAATGACAAGCTGCAAGGCCACATTTTGGGGGCTTGAAAAAGAATTGCAGAACATATGATCCACCTGAGACTCTTGTTGGACTGCAACTGCCAGCATCCAGTGACATACAGTTGGCGCTCTCTAAAAGCCAGTAGGATGTAAATATAAAACTGTGCCGACTCTTGTATTAAGAGGGAGCACACAGAGAAGATAGTGGACCACGAGAACACCCATAGGATGTGTGTGCATGTATTTATACAATATATACTTATACAATGGAGTGGAACCTCAGCCATGGACTCCAATGTATTGGGGGAGGGGGTCATGTAGCTTAGAAAATGTCACTGTGAAAAAACTTCCATTGACTTCAATGCCTTGGCCGAATTTTTGCCATTTCACAAAATTTTTGTGCAAAGCAAAACACGAGGGAAGCTCTACCTGGTACAGTCCAGTTATTCCGTTATGTACAATGTGCTCTGGGAAAGGAAACTGGCAGTTGCAGTACAGCCTCAAATGCTACAGAAAAAAAGGCCTGGGTGTAGCCAGTGTTAAAGTGATCTGGTTTATTACGGATAAAGGGATAGATCAACTTTTGATATAAGGCAGACAGCAGAAAATGATCAGTTTGTCCCACGTTTCCATTTTTGGTTCTGAAACCATCAGCCCTGGAATGCTAACTGCTATCTGGCGGTTAGGGTTCAATCCCCATAGCAACCAGGCAGCAGCTCAGAATATCAACAGGAGAGGCAATTAAAGATAACCATTAAACGGAGCCAGGTCTGTACTGCGAACCAAAATAGATCCTGGCATTCTAAGTATACAAAGGCCAAAATAGTTATCTACCAGCCCACTAAATAGTGAGTGTCTATGGGACCTTACAGCAGCCCCTCTAGCATTTGTCAGAACCCACAGATTGCCATGAATCAGATTCATTTTCAGTTGCCGGCTACAGATTGGGCAAAAAAAACACAAATTAAATAACAGAGGCCAACTGAAGAGTTGATTAGGATAGGTTCATTGATGGCATACTAATGGTAATCTAAAGGCAAAGTCCCCTTTAAGCCTATTTATTGAGCATATTTTGGATAATGGTGACTTGTTTGTACACTAATGTATGCAGCGTTCTCCGCTAAAGCTTTACAATGCAGTTGTGCGGCTCTGGCATGATCTACTCAATCAATAATCAAATGCAAGAAATGCCGGTGGTACAAGCAGCGACAGAGTGCTCCAATAAGTTCACATTGATTCAAATTCAATTGCTTTTAATAGCCAAATAATACTCATTAATTAAAGATTCATTAAGGCAGAATATTCCTATGTTGTATAAATCCTTACTGCAATTTACAGTACAGCAGGGAAGGTTATTGGGGAATTACAACACCCAACGTACTGCAAAAAGGTGAAGAACTGGGTGGAACTCTGGGACCTTGAAGTACAAGACCTACCTATCAACCTGACCTGACCTCCAGGGTCCCAACACCCCATCCCACTGCTGACCTCTCCTGCCACAGCCAATGCCTCTGTTGTCGACCACCCCACCCTCCACCTGCAGCACAAACTGGGATCCCACTAGGGCTGGGGTCCACCAGCAATTCACCCAGTGGACCATTCCAACACTATGGGGTTATTTATCAAAGGTCAAGTGTTAAAGAGTTTTTTATACCTCAAATAAACTCGAATGGTATCTTATTTAAGAAAAAACTCGTATGGAAAAAAACTGGTTCTGCGAGTTTGAGTATCGAAACCCAAAAACTCGAATAGCTTTAATTATTCAAGTTTTTGGGCAAAACCCTCTGAAATAATCTTGAACATCATGAAGGCAATTAACATCTTCAAAATGTTCAAGGGACCTCTGTCATTGACTCCCACATGACCGCAACAGGTTTTAGATGGTGTATTTTCAGATTCAAGATATTTCCGGGGGTCAGGGTATAATAAACCTCAAAAAAGTTTATTTTTTAAACCTAAAATGTGAGTTTTGACCAAAAAAATCAACTCGAAAACACGAAGTTTTATGGAAAACACGAAGTTTTATGGAAAACACAACTCGAACCTTAATAAATAACCCCCTATCTCTCTATAGAAGTCCACAGCTGTCCTGTTCCTCCTTAACTGGAACTAAAAGTTATCACAGCGCATCTTTATGCCAGAAATAAGTCTATTGTTTGTTTTCAGCGCATCTGGGCAACTTTTATGTAACTCTTATGTACCTACCAACCAAGTAGATGAGAAAGCATCAAAGGCCACTTCTCCTTCTAAATCCCTAGGTGTCTCAGAAGAGACGTTAAAACCAGCCACGTGGCTTGGCCAGACACATGATCCTGGAACATGGGAGCGGTTATTCAATAGCCAGCTTTAGGGTTACAGCAAACAAGGAGATTTGTTGGCTGTGGATGAATTGGTGCTGCTGTGAACAACAAATCTCCTGAAAATGCTTTTATTGAAGCTCAAATGTGCTTCATCCCCCAAGTGTCCGTGTCACAAAAAAGTGCACACACAAGTGCAAGAGTGCAATGGACTCGAATAAGTCCCTTTAAAAACTCTGCGTTCCGGATAAAAAACACAAGGCTTGGGGGACCCGTTTCTCCAAAACCCAAAGGGAAAGGAGACAAGTGACCTCCGAAGAGGTCCAACATCATTGCATACACTCTGGGCCAGGTTCAGAGGAAGAAGGAGCCACCAGCAAACAGGGAAAACATATGTTCCCCTTAGATTCTACCAAGCTGCCTGACGTTGCCTCGAGAGGAAACTTAGGGAAAACCAAAGCACAATGTATGTTCTCCCACCAGTGATTTACATTATTGCTGGTGGGAAGGAATTTACAGGAGATTAGTCACCCATGAGCAATTTGTTTACCACTTTATCAGATGAAGAAATGATTACTTCCTACACAGAAGAAAAAAAAAATAATGACCAGGAGCTTATTAAATCAGCCCACGAGCAATTTTACATATTAGCGAATGTGCGCAAGTCATCTGAAGGAAAACCAAAAAGTGCTAAATATATGTTATTTACCATGTGTTATTAATGGTCATGTGAATAAGCCTCCAGCTGCCTGGAACCAAAGAGAGCTGACTCCTCCCCATCAGCCCTCTATACAAGTCACAACATCCATAAATCCAACTGGTTTAAGTATTAAGTAAAACACACACATTATGGGGGAAAAGGGGTTTGTGGCACATTGTAGCCCATGTGCAAAACAACTACCCCCAGCACGAAAATGCTTTAATTCCTTCAATTGATGGCCTTCAGAGAACATTTGGGCACTGGTACATGGAGTGTTGGGTAAACTGGCAGAGAGGTAGGTGTGTGTGGGAAGGCGCCAGTTGGAGTACTGTGCTTTTACTGTCCCGTTAAAACAAAAAGGGAAACTGTAAATAGACGCCGCTGATGCTTAGGAATGTTTTATACTATGATCATTTAAGTTTAGAGCATTTATATTTCAATTACAGGGTCAATTTAAGTCATTTAAAGGGGTTCTCCATCCTGAAAAATGTTTTTGCATATTGAAAGAAAATGCAATTCTAAGCAATTTCCTGATACAAATTCAAATTTTCTGCATATTCTTGTATTCTATTGAAAGCGGCTTTTGTTTGTCCCTTCCCGTTTTCTGAGTGTTTTCAGGTGGAATTGCCCTTCAAGAGAAAGATGCCCTTTCCATTATTCAAACCCATTAAGCAGCATTATAGTTGATGGACTCGGTAACATTTTTACAAAACTATCAGGTCCCACATATTTTTAAGCCCCATCTGCAGAGATCCAAAGTTTACCCACGACTTGGGCGGATTCAGGCCGCCATCCGCACAAAATTTCTGGGAGCCTTTAACTACCGCCATCCTCCTCCGGCAGCCTCTATTTAAAGGCACGTGCCTGCCATGCCCCACCCCCTTTCATGATGTTACAAATGCGCGGGTCTACACATAGAGTTGACTTGCTCAGTCAGGTTGGGATGGGTTCAGGTCGACTTTTTATCAACCCGCACATGAGTACAGGGCTTAACTTGCACCTCCTGACCTGATACAGCGCCACCTAGTGGCTTCCCATAGCACAAACACCCTAAGAGCCGACGGCACACAACTTGTTTTCTTTTCAATTACGATTTGCACACATAAAAACAACACAAAGGAATTTGATTGCAGAATTTCTCCGCCCCTTAAATGGATTTAAACGGCAAAATACTAAAACAAATTGGCACAAGGGGCTAAGTAACAATTTGGAATCATTCACATCCCCCGTACCCACGGCCATTCCTTATATCGACTGGCAATAGCTTTTCAATAGCAGCATTTACTGGTTCTTGATAGTGTAAAAGAGGCCTGTGGGCTTGGTAATCACATACAAGAATATGAACGTACTAACACTGCAAAAAACATTATGGAATAAAATGAACAGCAGGTGCATGAGCATTACAACAAACTTGTACAATCTTAAAATTGGCACATAACAGAGAAAATAAAACACAATAGAAAAATCGAATAAACAACCCCCTCCCATACATACAAACCCAGTTACTGAAAAGGCTGGTGTGTTTGGCACAATATCACCTAATTATGGATGCTCCGTTGCATTTTTAACATTTACTGCTCACTAGAACCCTGTGATTATAGACAAAGGCAAAAGGATTTGCAACCCGGAAACCTGATTGTTGCTGAAAGGCAAACGGACACTCCCAACATCTCAGACGGGAATTAAATAAATCCTTGTAGATTCTGTTTACAATTGAACTAAATGGCCCTGTAATGATGAACAGATAAACTGACTGTGATTGGCCAATATCTGCCTCTGTTTAGTCCACTGTATTCCAGCAACATCTGGTTACCCAGCTGTATATCCATTTGTATTAAGGAATAAAGAAACAATGGGTGGAGTGGAATGCCCCCATAATTCACAATCCACTCATGCTCATTTAATAAGAATTTCCTTCCGTTATGATTGAATTTTTTTTTTAAAAAAATTGCACAAAACCTAAGAGGGAAAATAAAAACCTCGCCCCGTTGTGTGGACTCTTTCTTTCGTGGTCTAAAGGTGGCCATACATGGGCTGATCTGTTTGTTTGGAGAGGTTGCCAAATGAGAAGATCTTGCCCCGATATGCCCACCTTGAGTGGAAGATATTGGGCTAATGAAATTGTGGACCCTACTGCCCAAAGATCAGACTACGACGCCAGGGATGCAGGTGACCAGAGCGAAGAACCACATCAACAAATCAATGCGGTTCTGATTGACATCTGGCTGATTGGTCGGGCTTCCGACTTGGTTTCTCAGCAGCTTTTATTGACCCGTGTATGGCCACCTTAACAAGCATAAAGGAAAGACTTTCAGGAAGAAGATCACGTTGCCATGTTGTTAGCTGCGGCTTATAAGTGCATATCATGCGATTTATACTCCCCAACAGCCACGAGTAAATAATTTCTCCTTTCTGGGTAGGACTAAACAGACGTTTTCAGCGCAATCCAACTCGATGCGACAAATCGCATGCAACGGAAATAAGATAGGAGATAGAAATGTCGGATAAAGTCGTTGGTCTGCATCTGACAGTCATGTTGCGTCGGATCAACACTGCGAATTCATCCGACATTTCTATCTCTTACCTTATTTCCGTTGCAGGCATTTTGTCGCAGCACGTTGGATGGTCGTGTAGTCGTACCCTTAGACAAGGACGGTAATTGCATTTGAAAATGGCGGCCACTCAAAGTGCTTAAAAGAAAGGAGGTACCCCAGTCATTTAGGAAGCTGGGTCTGTGTCTATAACATTGAGGTACATACAATGGGAACTGATTGTAGATAAAAAAAAAAAAAGTGAAGTTGTGTATAATATAATGATAATATTGCACAAGAGTGACAAATAAAACAGAGGATGGAAGAGACCAGCTGGTCTTTTGTTAGAGAGAGTTTTTTGTTAGATTTTGTTTCCTTTCATCGAATAAAAGTGCTTCAGATCTAGCAACCCACAGTAACCAATCAGAATCAGACAGCATTTACTGGTCCCCTTTTTCCAAGCAAACATCTTATTGGTTGCTATGGGTTACAAGGTCGGACAATAACGCCAAAGACCAAATGCAAAATTGTCTTAGAATACCAATTTATCGTCATCTCCTGAACTTTTCTTTTAAGTCATGTCGCAATGAAGGACAAATGCAGCCATTGGAAGGACCAGATACTGTATGCCAGTTACCGGTAACAGCTGAACGAGGGTGCCCCTGTCCAGTCTTCAGGTTGCCCCCTTATCCCTTTAAATCTGGACATATATTGAATAAACACAATTTCCTATCAAATGAGCAAACAATATAGATGCAGACTGTGCCCAAATAATTCAAATGAGCTGTTTTAAGCACCTTCCAACTAGTGTTTTTCTTCTTATTTTCATGCAGTTTTTACACTGCTGATATTATGAATGAGAGTGTAACATGCGTGCTTCCCCCCCCCCACACTCGGCAAGGTAACTAGCCGGACAGAAAGTCAAAAAACTGAAATTACTGATGCAGGAAGTGCCTCCTGTTGCTTCTCTGCTCAGTTCTATGACTCAATATGACAGAAGCCACAGAACTGAGCAGTCAGGAGATGCCTTTGCCCTTCTGTCAGGCTAAACACTCAGTGTAAAAACTGTCAATATCATGGAAACAAAAAGAACACAAACAATGAATATACACTGCCGAAGCACATAGGACAGCATGGGTTGACTAAGTTTGGCTATGGCCTCCTACTAATACTTACTGGCCATTTAACATTGGAATTTTACATTTCTGGTTTCAGACGAGGATAACCAGGATATCCAGAATAAACGACAACATGACTTGTCTACTGTCACAGAATAAAAGGATGAAAAGCCCAGATACATACCTGGGAATACTTGGCAATACGTAACCTACAGTGTCCAAATTAAATGTCTCTCTTATACAAGTAAAACTTAAACAAAGATAACACACTGTTTTTGTCCAGAAAGCAGACTGCTAACTGATAATCTAAATGTGCACCAGTGCTGTAACTCACAGCGACCAATCAGCTTTGACGAGTGAACTGCAGTAACACTAAAGCACCTACAGTTGTGAATAACCCCTTACAAATTGCCTCGTTGAGCCTGTAGAACGTGGAATGAAAGCACCAGAACGTAGATTAAAAATGGAAGGTACGTTGTGTGAATTCGGGATGAAGCCAAAATGTGTCACTTATTGGTACTCCAGAAGCAACAGGTTCTATTCTTTTTGAAGGAGACGGGGGGTCGTGGAGAATGATTTGCACATTTGTCCAGAATGCTGAAAGTGATGGGAGGATGCCATTTCTCTGCACAACTTCCCTTCTCTGATTTAGGAGCGGCAGGGAATATCGTTTCTTCATATGATCCTTCAGAAACAGACACCGGGCTAGGTAGCCGCCCTTCCTCTTGTTCTGTTTCTAGAAAACTGAATTAACCCTGGGGGAGGGGGGCTTGAAATCTGCCGACATAAATACACATCCTTCAACGAATGCTCTTGAAGTGTCAGCGGAATAAGTGCCTTTTTATTCTCACTGCAAGTACTTTTTAAAGGAATACTCTGGAAGTGATTAAAGGAGAGACTGAAACATCTGGTTGGGGTAATATCGGTCCATAACACTTACCAAGCATCACTCTTTTTCTTCAGCACTTAATCCAAGGAGCTGGTTACCTGCGCCAGACTTGATTTTTTTTTTCTTTTTTTATAATCCAGAAAAGAATAATAAAAAATAGAATAAATAGAATAAATACAACATCTGCTTACCACAACCTTGGGGGGGGGGGGATCGAGGAAACGGATCTCACGAGTAAAAAAAAAAAAAAAAGTAACAAAGAAGAGCACAGAGGACGACAAAAAGACACAGAAAGGACGCGGACGATCCAATCCCAATGCAAAGGTTTAAAATATGGTGTGTGCACTTTGTGTCTCAACAGTGATGGGGAGAGATTTGTCTGCTCTGTCGGGGGTTTAGGAAGTGCAACACCTGCTTTAAAACTGTGGGGGGGACAAGGAGTCATCACTCTCTGTTTTACATCTAATCTTGTTCCTGAGCCCACTGGCTAGAGGGCGTCTAGGGTCATGGTCCGAGCAGCAGAGTCTCCCGTCCAAGGCTGAAGAAGTCAGCGACGCTTTCTCGTGCTCTCTGCAGAAAGAGGCTGGACAGAAGTCACAGAAAGACGAGGAAGCAGCTCCACAAATGTCGCACTGATGCCACGGACAATCCCATTTCCCTACAGTAAGAGAAATGTACGAGGTCATTAAATGACAAGTGATGTGGTGTTACTTTACTCTGAAATTGGAGGCTCAGTGGACCTTTCAAACATTTAAAACGTCAGTATATATATATATATATATATATATATATATATATATATATATATATATATATATATATATATATATATATACACACACACACACACACACACACACACACACACACAATAAGACCGGGAACACTGAGATTTCTTGTTTTTAATACATTTATTTTCCATCACAAGAAATCTTGGTGTTGCTGGTCTTATTCAGTATACTTTGGAGCATTAACCCTGCACCCGAGGTTATTTCTGGAAAAGTTCAGTAAACTTTCAGTAAATGTGTCAAATAACATATAATATAATATATAAATCTTCTCATGGACCCACACTCCAATATGTAAATAAATATATATATTTCCAAGGGTTGCTGGCACTCTTGATTAAGTTGTACAATATGCCTGAGTGCAGAGTCAATAAATTATCTATATCCACTCTCAGGACTTATAAATAGTAAAAAAATAAAGTACTACTTTGGGAAAGGCCTTGGGGAGGACGAAATGTTAGTCACATGCAGTAAATGTCTTAAAATGTATTAGTCCTGAGAGTGCGGATCTTCTTGCAGTGGAGATATCCGACATTTCGGTCCTCGTTGGGTCCTTTTTGAAGGTCCCAACAAGGACAGAAACATCGTACAATAATAAAGAAATAAATTATTTGTAAATGGGTGTGCCGGTTCCTTGATGTTCGTGGATATATATATCATTTAACCGAGAACCCCGTTTATACATTTTGACCTTGGACTGAGATATATATATATATATATATATATATATATATATACACAGATATATAGATAGAGATATATAGATAAATAGATAACTAGATAGATTATAGATAGACAGACAGACAGACAGTGAGAGATGATAGATAGATAGATAGATAGATAGATAGATAGATAGATAGATAGATAGATAGATAGATAGATAGATAGATAGATGATAGTTAGATAGATGATAGATAGATAGAAGTGCTTCTACCTCTAAAACAGCAGCCCCTTCAACTTCTAGATGGTTCAGCTGGGGACATGGTGTTGGGCAGACATAACTAAATTTTTTCACCGGCTTGTAACCTTTAAGATGGCCATAAATTATAACATCCACTCAATCTTTCGCCAGTAAGCCCACCTTGAGGTGGGAAATAGGCTGATCTGATCATTTGGCCATTAAGCCAACAATCAGATCATAATTGCCAATACCTTGATTCAACATAAAGATCCAACCTTTCCAAAAGACAGCTGCTGATTTTCAGCCAGATATCGATCGGGTGGGCCCATCTGAAGGCTCTATATACAGGCAGATAAGCCAAATCTACAGCTTATATGTGTCCGTATATGGTCACCTTTAAACTGGCCCTACATATAGAGATCCGCTCGTTTGGTGAGGTCGCCAAACGAGTGGATCTCTCCCCGATATGTCCATTTTCAGGTGGGTGATATTGGGCTGATCTGATCGTTGGCCCATCGATTGGACCATAACAGGGAGAAAACTGGCAGTCGGATCGAGGACCTCATCAACGAACCAACGTGGTCGTCTATCAGACAGGATTTTTAATCGATATCGATATCTGGCTGACTTTCGGCCAGATATCGATCTGTGAAGCCCGACGGAAGGCACCATACTCAGATCTATTTATGTATGGCCAGTTAAGTGATGAACCAAATTGATGGAACCCTTAAGGCTTCAGCCAGCTATTACATGGGCCTGTGAAATTGTGATGGTTGGGAAACGCATACATGACTGGTTGTGCTCCTCAGCCGATGGGATTTTCCTGCCTCTGTAAAGGACAGATGGACAAGCTCTGATTATGTATCAGGTGCAGCAAAGTTTTGTATTAACTCCTACCCATATTTGTGCAACTTAAAGGGATTCTGTTGTGATTTTTATGATGTAGTTTCACTGTTTACACTGCAAATAATTCACTCTATGATATAAATGATACGATATAGTGCTGGAACAGTATCCCTTTAACATCCCCTCTTTCTAGCTGCAGCAGC
Source organism: Xenopus petersii (assembly GCA_038501925.1). Classification (NCBI taxonomy): domain Eukaryota; kingdom Metazoa; phylum Chordata; class Amphibia; order Anura; family Pipidae; genus Xenopus; species Xenopus petersii. Next base: position 138,906,396 of record CM076676.1, on the reverse strand, counting down.
CGTATATGGACCTAGCCAACTAAAACAACATTTTTCACAGCATGATATTCAGGTGAGCAGAACATTGTTTTTATTGGGCCCATTATAACCTTCTACATGAACACTAGCAGGGGTAATAAAGCACAGTGATGCGAATATAACAAATATACAGTACAATTATTCATGCTGTTTGTGCATAATTTGCTTTACCATAAGGAGGCTGTGTCAAGTTAAGGCAGAGGAGGTGATAAGCTTTTGGACAGTCTCTCTTATCGCACATCACCAGCTCGCCCCCATCTCCACAGCGGAAACAGAAATCTTCGTGTATTTGCTTCTGCTCTGTCTTTAGTTTCCTTTTCTTTGCCTTAAGACGAGCGTTTTTGGACCTTTCCTCTGCCGCTGTAGCACAAGCTGTCTATATAATAAGGAACACAGTTGAAAAAGTGATCTTAGATTATAAAAGTTGTGGGAAGGCTTTATACAACTAGAACGAAAGCTAAACTAAAGAAGTAGCTAGAAATGTTGTACATTATGTTTTGTGCTTCTGTACCAACCCAAGGCAACCACAGCCCTTCAGCAGTAAAGATCTGTGTCTCCAAAGATGCCCCAGTAGCTCCCCATCTTCTTTTCTGCTGATTCACTGCACATGCTCTGTGCTGCTGTCACTCACTGAGCTTAGGGACCCACTCACAATATACAGTACATATAGAATAGAAATGCCACAATATAAGGCTGATTAGTAATTAATACAGATAACTACTACATGGCAGCACAGAAACCAGTGCAATTAGCATCACAATTTAATAATCAGCCCTGTAGCATCAGCTTATATTACAGGGGAAGCTCATTTTCTGTTGGGTAATTTGTGTCGACCCCTAAGCTTAGCTTCTCAACAGCCAATCAGAGCCCACTGAGCATGTGAGCGTCACAGACACTTTCCAAGATGGTGACCCCCTGTGACAAGTTTGAAGTCCTGGATCAAATAAAGTAGTAAAAGAACAGATCAGACAATGTTCTGCCCCTGACAGCAATCGTACGAAAGTTATGTCCGACAAAAGCTGGTGACATTCTCCCACTGAAGATCGGCAATACACGCAGAGATATTATCGGCAGCCGACAGAAATCCATTAACCTGTCCGATTGACCAAATGACCGATCTTCGTGGGACGAAAAATGACGGGACTCCACACACGGTCTGAAAATCGTACGAATCGAGGATTCGTACAATCGGATCTTTGCGTCTATGGCCAGCTTAAGTTAGATTTAGGTGGATAACATAAGCATAAAAGCAATAAGTATATGTGTGTGTGTCACTTACCTTTGGTCTTACTCCTAAAAAACCGCTGCAATTATCAGCCCCACAATGACACTCCCTCCGACCATTCCCTAAACAGTCCAGGTTGTAATTAAATGTCAATTCAGCCCCTGTAAAAATAAGAAAGTTGAGAGAGTCTGAGGAGTAACAGTGTGTACAAACATTTTGGAGTGGGTATCCTCATAAAAGCCATTACCAACAATGAATAAAGGTGGCCATACACTATAAAGTCACCAAATGAGCAGATCTTAACCTGATATGCCCACTAACGGCTGGGCGATATCAGATGAATCCAAATGTTCGGCCCTGGGGCCGAACGATTGGATTAGAATACTACGAATGGGCTCCGACTAGTCGCAGGACGCATAAAACTAGACGATGCAGTCCTGGATCGTACAAAAAGATCAAACTTGACTGTTCGATATCTGGACGATTTTTGGCCTGATATCGATCGGGAGGCCCCACACATGGGCTGATAAAATGCAGAATCGGTCTAAAGGACCAATATCGGCAGCTTTAATCTGCCAGTGTATGGCCACTTTAAATCCCAAATTAATGGAGGACTCAGCCTCCCTAAACTAATGACATTAGAAAGCAGCACTGCTCTCTGAGACCACTCAGCGTCATGAGGAAAGTTAGAATTGGAGGCTTTTAGTTCAACCCACAGACTGAACTTTGTTGTGGATGAACAAATCTCTCACTCTCCATTACAAGTTCACTTTTGAAGCAGACTATAAAATACTGAAGTGCAAGAATTCCATGTAGTGCCAACACAAAGCAGTGGGATTTTTTTCAACCAGTGGCTGAAAAAGAAATATCTATTCAATGGGATTGTTTCTTTTGAGCATTTGGAATCCACCAAAAACATCCCAGACAATGAGCTTTATCACTATGAACTCAACTGTTCCCATATCAGCCACGTACTCTGTTAGAAACATGCTGGTAAAAGGAATTCTATCACTAATATACAAATCTTTATCATACCAAGAATATGAGGAATATTGATTGACTGGGAAAGAGATATGTGGAGGGGATCTATAAGCAGAAAACAGCATGGGCTACAATTTCCAAGATCTCTCCAAGAAGAGCAATTAAAGGGGTGGTTCACCTTTAAGTTAACTTTTAGTATGTTATAGAGGAGCTAATTCTAAGCAACTTTTTCATTGGTCATCATTTTTTAGTTTTTTATAGATTTTGAACTATTTGCCTTCTTCTACTGACTCTTTCCAGCTTTTGGATGGGGTTAATGACCCCAATTAAAAACAAATACTCTGTAAGGCCACAAATTTATTCAGGGGCGTAACTACCGGGGGAGCAGGGGGTGCAAATGGGCCAGGGCCCGCACCCCCACAGGCCCCCCCGGAAGATTGTGCGCGCTGCAGCTGGCTGGAGTCGGCTGCAGCGGCACAGTATAATCGTGCACACGAGGGTGGGGGCGGACCCCGTCTGCACGGCTCGCACCAGGGCCCGCCCCCACCAAGTTACGTTACTGAATGTATTGTTATTAGATTTTATTACTCATCTTTCTATTCAGGCCTCTCCTGATAATATTCCAGTCTCCTATTCAAATCAAAGCATGGTTGCTAGGGTAATTTGGACCCTAGCAACTAGATTGCTGAAACTGCAAACTGGAGAGCTGCTGAATAAAAAGGTAAACAACTCAAAAATGATTTTTATAAAGCACAGACCGCCTTAGGGCAAAAACAGAAGTTACTAAAATCAAAGCAGCATAACCTACAAGCAGTAGGAACACCAAAAAATGAATGTTTTAATGGAGAAGGAAAGGCTGTTTGCACTTGCGGGTGCCAAATGTTAGGCATCCCTAAGTGAATGTATTTACTTACCTGAAAGCCCGGGCCGGTGCTGTTTTCTGCTGATAGGACCACCGGCCCGGGGTTTCAGGTAAGTAAATACATTCAGTGAGCACCACGGAGCGATCCTCTTTCGGCTTCTTCTTTCTTCAAATTTCCCATGGCAATCGCATGCGCAGTAGAACGAAATAGCCGACTTTTTAGTTGTTCTGCTTTTAGTTCTACTGCGCATGTGCAACTGTGCGAAGAAAGAAGAAGCCGGAACAGGATCACTCCATGGGGCTCACTGGTATAAACCCGGGTCGGTGCAGTTTTCTGCACCAGCCTGGGGTTTCAGGTACGTCAATCCAATCACTTGGGGTGCCTAACATTTGGCACCCCCAAGTGCAAACAGACTTTCCTTCTCCTTTAAAGGAAAGAAAATATAATGCAGTGTTGCCCTGCACTGGTAAAACTGATGTGTCTGCTTCAGAAACACTACTATAGTTTATATAAATAAGCTGCTGTGTAGCAACTGTGGAAATTAAATAAAGTCTATATGGCACAGGTTAAATAGTGGATAAGAGATAACACCATTATGTTCTACAGAGCTTATCTGCTGTGTAACATGAGCCTTTTCTCATTTGAATGGCTGCCCCCATTGCTACACAGCAGTTTATTTATATAAACTACAGTTTTGTTTCTAAAGCAAACACATCAGTTTTACCAGTGCAGGGCAACACTGCATTATATTTGTATTACTTTAAAACACTTTAATTTTTTAATGTTACTGTTCTTTTTAGCGGAGCCTCTCCATTCCCAGTGTTGAGTGTGGATTTAAACAACAGGAGGCTGCTGAGGTGAATAAATCTATTTACAGGAATAAAGTACCTTTAGGTATGTCACATAGGGCAAATAACCCTACTCTGACATCCCCATTCACTGTCCACTTCTGCGTCTCACAGTTGGGATTGCAGCTGTGGTTCATGAAGCGAGAATAGTTGCCTTTGGGCCCGGCATCTATGATGCGATCCTAGAGACAAGCGGAGAGAAAAAAAAACAACTTTGTCAGTTTGCTTGGAAGTGAATTCACCACATTTTACTCTTATTTCTTTAGCTGCATCGCAAATGAAGAGATTTTCGGGTAAAAAATGAATGCTTTTTACATGTGGCCTGCCTGAGTTTAACACTTACATATAATAGGTGCAATTAGGAAACATATGAGCATTTTTAGGACTCGTTTCTAGATATATTTTCTCCAGCCCCAGTGATTTGCATCCGAATTTAATATCAGCCCAGTAGCTTCCGCTTATATGACAAGTGAACCTCATGTTCTGCTTGATGATTTGCGGCAACCCCTAAGCTTAGCTTCTCAACAACTGCCCAGAGCCCATAATAAAACCCAACATGGTGCTATGTGCAAGTTTGAAGGCCTAGAGCTTTTATATACAATAGGGCTGATGAAACTTTAGTCTGAGGCAGTGAATTCCAATGGTGTTTAAAGGAACGGTAACATCAAAAAAATGAAAGTGTTTTAAAGTAATAATTCAATGTTGCACCTGCACTTCTGTGTTTGCTTCAGAAACACTACTATAGTTTATATAAATAAGCTGCTGTGTAGCAATGGGGCAGCCATTCAAAGGAGATAAGGCTCAGGCTGCACAGCAGATAAGCTCTGTAGAACATAATGGTGTTATCTCTTATCCACTATTTATCTTTTGTCATATAGACTTTTTTCAATTTCCAACATTGCTACACAGCAGCTTGTTTATATAAACTATACTAGTGTTTCTGAAGCAAACACACCAGTTTTACCAGTGCAAGGCAACACTGCATTATATTTTGATTACTTTAAAACACTTTAATTTTTTGGTGTTACAGTTCATTTAACTCAGATTGTCCCATACCTGCTTGTCTCTTTCCGTTATCACTAAGCAGATATGCCCATACCTTGGTGACTGTGAGCAAGTAGAAATTGGTGGTGCCATTTTCATGGGCACGCTTCATTCGCAGCCTACACTCCTCCTCATCGATCAGCTCCCCCACGTATTCGTTCACAAACTCACCCTCAAGGGGAGAAAACCAAATTCAGTTCAATAGGGGGTTGGGGCAAAACAAATACAAAAATATGGTAATTATGTTTTAAAACCCTCATAATGGTAACCGAACTTTGTGTCACTTCTCTCCGCTATTGAGAATATATTATGATCTTGGATCTGCACCTACCATAACCAATTTGTGGATGGCAGTGCACTCTCCCACTTAAAAAGAATTCACCCTTGCTGGTAATGCCAGTGGTGCATGAGATACAGATGAAGACAAATTTGATTAGATTGAAAAAGTATCTCCAAATTGCACTCAGCAGGCTGAATATTACTTCACTAAATATGAATAAATTATGAGCTTCCAAATTAACACAACCAATTTTATACATTCAGACATTTTATAAACTTATGTTTTTATTAAAGGGATACACAACACAGTTAATAGTGCTGCTCCAGCAGAATTCACTGTGCAGTGAATCAGCAGAAAAGATGGTGAGCTACTGGGGCATCTTTGGAGACAAACATCTTTACTGCTAAAGGGCTGTGGTTGCCTTGGGCCGGTATAGAAGCCCAAAACATAACGTACAACATTTCTAGCTACTTCTTTAGTTAGGCTTTAGTCAATATAATATAGTAGCAGTATGCACAAAATGTCGCTGTCTTAAATATATTGATAATGGGTTGAGTGCAGAGGACCTCTTGTAGTTGACTATATGTATTTTGTGGTCACACCCTCATTGCACCCCCACCTAATGGTTTTAAAAATTAGTGGTGAGCACAACTTTCCCTTGTTTGTTATAGTTATACAGGAGCAGTGACCAGCTCCATGTTGTAGCTCCCACCCTTCCCAACTATAGTCAGGTGATCCCACTGGTGTCTAATAAAAGGGCAGCCAAGTTTGGGAGTTTTACTTTGAAAGCAGCTAGTAAGTTGCAGGTAAAACTTAGTCCCTTTGTAAAATGTATAATGAAGCATTAGAATTCTTAATGAATCAGATGAAAATTGAGCGTAGGACTGGCCAGATATGGGATGACTTTGACGTAGTTGGCCAGCTTAAATATATTGCAATATATGGACAAACAATCCCTGTTTTGTTTAAAGGGTAAGGCATTTTTTAGTAGCAGTATGCACAAAATGTCTCTGTCTTAAATATATTGATAATGGGTTGAGTGCAGAGGACCTCTTGTAGTTGTATATATATATATATATATATATATATATATATATATATATATATATATATATTATATATATATATATATATATATATATATATATATATATATATATATATATATATATATATATATATATATATATATATATATATATATATAGATATAGATACACACACACACACACACACGAGACATACTAAGAGGAAGTTACCCTAGGCAACAATTATAGCATTAATACATAATAAAGCCATACCTTGCGTATGTCTCTTTTGGTCCTGAGCCCCCATCCCCTCCGTTCTGTGAAGAAGATCTCGGTCTCTGGGTAGAGTCGTTTGGTGAAGTTCTGGTTGAGGCAATGCTCACCTGCGGGGCAGATCTGTGGGTGACACTCGTACAGCAGCATGCGGTTCAGACACTCACTGTCCAGGCCACAGGGAGTATCATCGGTGGGACGACAGTTACACCGAGGGATTTCAGATACATCTGCCAGTTGGATCTGGACTTTCCCTACAGGTTTATTGGACTGAGGGAGACAAAATAAAGTGAACTAAGTGCTACTGTCAGATTTTATTACCTGGGCACAATGTTCTCCTTTAGTCAGTCAGTACAATGGAAACCTTTAACATTCATAATATAGTTGTGGGTGATAAATGCAGCTTGAGGTTTGCTCTACCTTAATGTGCTTGTAAGTCGGTGGTTTTCTGGAGTTCTGCTCAATTTCCAGGGCCTCCTTGCTTTCTCTCTGAGCTTTCAGCTCCAGGAATCTCCTAGCCGCCTCTTCCAAAGCTAAACCACAGCATGACGGAAAGACAGACAGGTTACATGAGAAATGAAACGCATGGCAGCTGGATAAACTTCCAAAATAGGAAAGAATGAGACAATTTGCAGTTGGTTTTCATTTTATATCACTTGTGGTTTTTAAGTTATTTAAGCTTTCTATTCAGCAGCTCTCTAGCTTGCAAGTTCTGCTATCGGGTTGCCAGGGTCCAAATGACCCTAGCAACCATGCCTTGATTTGAAGTAAAGACTGAAATAGGAATTGGAGCGGGTCTAAATAGAAAGAGGAGTATTAAAAAGTAGCAATAACTATGCATATGTAGCCTAACAGAGCATTCGTTTTTTAGATGGGGTCAGTGACCCCCCCCCATTTGAAAGCTGGAAAGTGTCAGAATAAAAAGGCAAATAAATCAAATAGATAAATAATGAAGAATAATTTAAAAGTTTCTTGCAATTGGCCATTCTAAAACATACTAAAATTGAACTTAAAGAGGAACTATGGGTAAAATGATTTTAAATATGTAAAATATGCACTTTTCAGTTTACAGAAATCGTTTGTGGCACCACCAGCAGTGTGTCATGGCCTGTTGCTTGGGAGGGACTGGTAAATCTGGTGGATTTAATATCTTGAACACAGTTTATCATTTCTAATTTTTTTTTCATTAAAAGAAGAATCAAATTGATACTGACATTCCTATAATTGGAAGGATATTGTCAGCATCGGTAGTAAAGTAGGGATACGATATTATCCATTTTGGTTCTGTTAGTTACTGTGCTAACTTTTAGTATGACATAGAGAGTGATATTCTGAGACAATTTGCAATTGGTTTTCATTCTTTATTATTTGTGGTTTTTGTGTTATTTAGCTTTTTATTCAGCAGCTCTCCAATTGGTAATTTCAGCAATCTGGTTGCTAGGGTGCAAATTACTCTAGCAACCATGATTTGAATAAGAGGCTGGAAAATTAATTAATAGGAGAGGCCTGAATAGAAAGATGAGTAATAAAAAGTAGCAATAACAGTACAGTTGTTTATTTTAGATGGAGTCAGTGACTCCCATTTGAAAGCTGCAAAAAGTCAGATGAAGACCAATTGAAAAGTTGCTTAGAACTGGCAATTTTATAACATACTGAAAGTTAACTTAAAGGGGAACCACCCCTTTAAAGTGGACCTGTCACCCAGACACAAAATCTGCATAATAAAAGCCCTTTTCAAATTAAACATGAAATCCAATTTCTATTTTTTATTAAAGCATTCATAGCTGTTGTAAGCTCATTTAAAAATCTCATCTGTCAATCAAATATTGCCTACCCCTCCTCTATGCCTTAGACAGACAATTACTTTCACTTTCCATTCAGCACTTCCTAAATGTCACTGCTCTCCCCACATTCCCCCAGTTCTCTTCACCATTTAATTTTGTAGCCAGTACATGGGGATGGACATCAGGTCCCCCATTCTGGTGCACAAACAAGCTTCTGAGATGATGCAAGGATTGTCTTAATAACAGTGTCCACTAATTTTTTGGGTGACGGGTCCCCTTTAAGTCATTTTGGAACTGTTGGAAAGAGTGTTCTTAAAACAACAGTAAGGTACCCACCTTTCTTAAAGGTCTTATTAATGCTGGTCTGGCCATCAGCAAAGCTCTTGTCTCCTTCTACATAGGGGAACACACGGCCCTGATGCACCCAGTAATAGTCATGTGATCCAAAGAAGAAAACAGGGAAGTCTCCGATGTCGTGCTTCAGGCCTTGGATATTAAGAGGAACGGACCTTGGGTTGCAGATCTCTGCAGGCCACCACCTAACAACACAGACAGAAGATTTTTAGCTGGATTAGGAGGTTCAAGGATATCTCAATATCTTTTTATGCTGCTGTCTGTTCATTAACATTGTATACTGTGTAGCCTGGTCATCATCAGTGTATAGAGATACTCAGCATCATTATACAGAGCAGCCTGGTCATTATTAGTGTATAGAGATACTCAGCATCATTATACACAGCAGCCTGATCATTATCAGTGTATAGAGACACTCAGCATCATTATACACAGCAGCCTGGTCATTATCAGTGTATAGAGATACTCAGCATCATTACACAGAGCAGCCTGGTCATTATCAGTGTATAGAGATACTCAGCATCATTATACACAGCAGACTGGTCATTATCAGTGTATAGAGATACTCAGCATCATTATACACAGCAGCCTGGTCATTATTAGTACGTAGAGATACTCCATATCATGAAAAAGTATGGAGTCAGGTAAAGATTCTCACTGTGAAAACATTAATAGTTCCACCTGCCTGTAGTTGCCCACCACCTAACAACACAGACAGAAGATTTTTAGCTGGATTAGGAGGTTCACGGATATCTCAATATCTTTATATGCTGCTGTCTGTTCATTAACATTGTATACTGTGTAGCCTGGTCATTATCAGTGTATAGAGATACTCAGCATCATTATACAGAGCAGCCTGGTCATTATCAGTGTATAGAGATACTCATCATCATTATACACAGCAGCCTGGTCATTATCAGTGTATAGAGATACTCAGCATCATTATACACAGCAGCCTGGTCATTATCAGTGTATAGAGATACTCAGCATCATTATACACAGCAGCCTGGTCATTATTAGTACGTAGAGATACTCCATATCATGAAAAAGTATGGAGTCAGGTAAAGATTCTCACTGTGAAAACATTAATAGTTCCACCTGCCTGTAGTTGCCCAGCTTGACCCACACAATCTGCTTGTAGTGCAGTTTCTTGCCACTTCTGCAGTCGTTGCAGCTCCAGGAGCCTTGGGGCATCTCCAGGTTGAGGCAGGATGGGTGGAAGGCAGCTGGACATGAGTCACAGCACAGGAGTTTGCCACCTCCTCGGTTGAAAAAGAGAACACACCTTATTAAGAATAGCGTTTCAGACACCTGCCAATTGCAGCCAACTGACAGAAAGCATTTAAAGACTGGATAATTCATTACACTGAAGGAGATAGTAGGGGTTATATGGAGCAATAGGAGGAGTTATAGGGAGGGTTATATGGAGTAATAGGAGGAGTTATAGGGAGGATTATATGGAGCAATAGGAGGAGTTATAGAGACGATTATATGCAGCTATAGAATGGCTTATAGGAAGGGTTATATGGAGCAATAGGAGGAGTTATAGGGAGAGATATATGGAGTAATAGGAGGAGTTATATAGAGGGGTTATATGGAGCAATAGGAGGGGTTCTAGGGAGGATGACATGGGGGTATAAAATGGGTTATAGGGAGGATTATATGGAGCCATAGGAGGAGTTACATGGTGGGTTATATTGAGCCATTGAATGGGTTATAAGGAAGGATCATATGGAGCAATAGGAGGGGTTATAGGGAAGGGTTCGAGCAACAGGAGGATCTATAGGAAGGATTACATGGGGTTATACGGTGGGCTATATTCAGCTATAGAAGGGGTTATAGGAAAAGGTTATATGGAGTCATAGAAGGCGTAATAGGGAGGGTTATATAGAGTCATAGAAGGAGTTATAGGGAGGGTTAAATGAAGCAATAGGAGGAGTTATAGGGAGGGTTATATGGAGCAATAGGAGGAGTTATAGGGAGGGTTATATGGAGCAATAGGAGGAGTTATAGGGAGGATTATATGGAGCAATAGGAGGAGTTATAGGGAGGATTATATGGAGCAATAGGAGGAGTCATAGGGAGGATTATATGGAGCAATAGGAGGAGTTATAGGGAGGGTTATATGCAGCTATAGGATGGGTTATAGGGAGGGTTATATAAAGCAATAAGATGAGCTTTAAAGGAGTCATTATATGGATCAGTAGGGAGATTATAGGGAGGAGTGATTATGGAGGGCTATAAATGGAGGGTTATAAATTTAGGTTGATATGGAGCATATGAGGAGGAAGGATTATATGGAGTAATAGGAACAGAAATAAAAGGTGTCATATTCTTCTTTAAGAAAAATGTTCACTGTGTGTGGCTTTAACAGCCTTTTGAGAAGAGAATATAACAGCTGATGCTGCCAGGCATAGAAATCCCAAATGTGATGCTATTGAGTACATAGCAGACATGTCGTGTATTATATGTATTTTAATGCACATTTATCGGCAACTCTGATTTGTAACATTTTTTCAGACAGGAAAATCAGTGTGTTCCAATAAAGCATCAGAAAACTTGCACAATCACCATCTCAAGCTGCCCGACACCATTCCATTCCTTTATTATTGAAACGCACCGTAAACCACAATCATTAGTGTTTTGCTCCACTTCCCAATTAGAGAGAAATTTCACCCAGGGTTTTGTGGAATAACAGAGACAAACAAACAAGCAAACAAAACACCTCCACAAAATCAAACCCGCTATATTCCCTCGGGCAAGCTCATCGTTGCCTCGTTGTTTTGAAAAGTAGGCGTTTGGACGGCTAAAGTCAGAGGGAATATAGTCTGTGTAAGCAAAGGCAACATAAAACAAAATAAACTGCTTACGGCTCAGCGTTTGAAAGGCAGATGCAAAATGAGCAAGCAGAGGGCTGAAAATAATTGTAGGTGATTTTAGTTACATCAATGAATAAAAAAAAAAAAAACGAGAAAAAACACAATATTTCTGTTAACCTAATCAAGATTAATGAAATACCTCATTTCTTAAAGTGGTGGTTCACCTTTAAGTTAACTTTTAGAATGTTATAGAATGGCCAATTCTAAGCAACTTTTCAACTGGTCTTCATTTTTTATTTTCTATAGTTTTAAATTATTTCTTCTGACTCTTTCCAGCTTTCAAATCAAATACTCTAAATGTATTGTTATTGCTACTTTTTAGAACTCATCTTTCTTTTCAGACCCTCTGCTATTCGTATATTAGGCTCCTGTTCAAATCAGTGCACGGTTGCTATGGTAATTTCTGCCCTAGCAACCAGACTGCTGAAACTGCAAACTGGAGAGCTGCTGAATAAAAAGCTAAATAACTCAAAGACCACAACGAAAAATAATACATGAAAACCAATTGTATATTGTCTCCGAATATCACTCTATACATCGTACTAAAAGTTAGCTCAAAAGGTGAACAACCCCTTAAACAAAAATGTTTGTTTTATTTTAAAGGAGAACTAAAGCATAACAAAGAAGTAGGTAGAAATGTTGTACATTATGTTTTGGGCTTCTGTCGGAGTAAAGATCTTTGTCTCCAAAGATGCCCCAGTAGCTCCCCATCTTCTTTTCTGCTGATTCACTGCACATGCTCTGTGTTGCTGTCACTTACCTGAGTTTAGGCACCAACTGACAATATACAGTATATATAGAATATAAAAGTCATGCTGGTTAGTAATTGATTCAGAATCTCATTACATGGCAAACATGAAACCAGTGCAATTAGCATCAAAATTAAATAATTAGCCCTGTAGCTTCAGCTTCCCAGAGTATACTGAGCATGTGCAGTGCCACTGACACTCCTAACGAAATCCAAGATGGTGAGCTCCTGTGAAAACTTTGAAGTCCTGGATTATTACTGTTATTGAGATGCTAAATCCTTAGGCTGGTACATTATACGTATATCAAATAATCTAGCCATATTAATTTTAAGGGTTTAGCTCTCCTTTAAATGACTGCTTTTTTTTTTTGAAGATGTGTTCCATATACCTACTGACAGAATGCCAATGACGTGGTTCCAAGGATGCGTAGGCAGATACAAGCCTTCAAATATGCTTTTCAGTAGAAACGGCTGTTCTAAAAGAGGAAGTCCACCTAAAAATTCACTTATAGTGATCTAAGCAGCTTTGCAACTGGTCTTTGCTTTTTTAGATCTTTATTTTTAAAATGATAGGCACCCCCAAGTGATTTTATTGACTTACCCGAAACCCCAGGCCAGTGCCAGCAGAAAACGGCACCAGCCCGTGGTTATACCAGCGACCACCACAAACGATCCTCTTTTCCGGCTTCTTCTTTCTTCAAATTTCCCGGGGCAGACACATGCGCAGTTGAACGAAATAGCCAACTTTTTAGTTAACGTTCCGCCATTCGTTCTACTGTGCATGCACAGCCACGCAAAGGGAAGAGGAGGATGCAAGAGGATCGCTCTGTGGTGCTCACTGGTATAACCCCAGGCTGGTGCAGTTTTCTGCTGATAGGAGCACCGGCCCGGGGTTTCAGTTAAGTCAATACAATAACTTGGGGGTGCCTAACATTTAGCACCCTCAAGTGTACAAAGCCTTTCCTTTTCCTTTAAACAAAAACTCACCATAAAGTTATCATCTCTTCAGACATCTGTGGGACAAGGAGACCATGGGGTATAGCCTCTTCCACCAGAAGGCAGGTCACAACGGAGAGAAGAAGACTACCACCCACCCCCCCGCTACTATACCCCTCTCCCTGAGCCTGAGAGAGACAGTTTTGTATATGTCTGGCCGCAGAATTTTTGTAGGTACTGCGCCCAGGGAATTTCCTTCTCCTTTAAGACAAGTCTTGTATCATCTCAGAATCTTGTTTGTGCACCAGAATGGGGGACCTGATGTCCATCCCCATGCCCTGGTTACACAATTAAATGGTGAAGAGAGAGGGGAATGTGGGGAGAGCAATGACATCTAGGAAGTGCTGAATGGAAAGTGAAAGTAATTGTCTGCCTAAGTTATAGAGGAGGGGCAGACAATATTTGATTGACAGCTGAGATTTCTAAACAAGTTTACAACAGCTATGAATGCTTTAATAAAAAAACAAATTTGGATTTCATGTTGAATTTGAAAAGGACTTTTATTATACTGATTTTTTATGTCTGGGTGACAGGTCCACTTTAAACCCATTACATTCTGACAGCTGACCAGTACATTCTACCTGCTGATTGGTTCTATAGGATCAAGACAAGTAGCAAACTGGAGACAATTTACAGAATTATCAAACCATTTCCTAGTTTCTCGTAGGATCACAGAGTCTTGCTAACCCTCCCTTCACCGCCTTTCATTGTGAAGTGATGCATTCCGAGACCTGTGTCCCTCTGATTAAAGAATCTCAAGAGCGGTGCACCCACTATGAAAAGCAGATGGACTTCACAATGGGGTTTGACTGTGAGCCTAAGGGGTGGTTTGTTCTTACCAGTATAGTGGTTTCCTTTTTATCCATCTGTTTATTCTATCATTTATCTGTCACTCTCATTCTATCATTTATCTGCCTTTCTTGACCTGCATACAAACCTCATTCTGGTTGCCAGGGTCAGTGACCCTAGAACACTAAACCGGAAAGCAAAGACCGATTACAAAACTCTAAATCATACAATACGCTGCTTTTAAGATGAACTTCCTCTTGGTTATTTGAAGGCTGGGCCATGCTGCAATTAATGGAAACCTGGAATTCTTAAAGAAACAGTAATGCTTCAATACAGTATATAGAAACAGTATCAGGGCGACACTCCGAATGCAGACGAAAACAAGAGACTAACAGCACACTGTTTCATATAAGATCAGTTTAAGCATTACCGCTCCATTATGATAATATGAGCGAATTAAAACAAGACCTGTTCAATTTGAATTATTTTAAGCCCTTAAAGCAATTCATCACACACAAAGCCATGAAAACAAATCACCCACTGAAGTAAGCATTTGTCGCGAATTTGAACGACGTGCAAAGCAAGAATTCGGGAAAGGGTGCTGTTGCTCGGCTGGGGGAAATATTTCTATACAGCAGCTTAAAAGAAGCAACATGAAAATTATAGAGGGCTGGGGAAATAAATAAGAGAAAAGCTATTTTTTTTTTTTAGTTACCTTTCTCAGATTTCTTTATGTAAGCTGGCGAGGAAGAAGGAATCATAGGTATTTTCATCAACTCTGCACGCTTTGAGTCAGTCAGTAGAAAGTGGGACTTAATGGACATAGAACTGACCAGGGAATAATCCTGAACTATCAGCCCTATACAAAACAAACAGAGAGATGCAGTCAATGAAAGCACCCATGATTCCACAAGGAGAAAAGTGTAAAATAAATACACAAAAGGGGAGAGGGAGACAAGAAAGAAATTTAAAAAAAAAAATAGACAATGAAAATGGATAAAAATGTGATCATATGGAGAAGCTGCACAAGGGACTAGCGGCATATATATGTCACCGCAATATGCTGGGAAGGGACTTTGACTTCCCTTTGGGGTGGGCAAAGACCCATAATTCTTGCTGATTGTGTAGCTTCAGGCTTTGGAGGGACACCCCCTGCCAAACTGCACGTTGCCCTTGTATCAAAGGACACTCTTCAGTCATTGGGGCCTACAGTGACAGGACCGTATCAATGTGCCCATGAACTTCTGATCAGAAGGAATTCTTCGGTATGAAAATAAAAACTTTGTAAATAGATTGGCTGTGCAAAATAAAAAATGTTTCTAATATAGTTAGTTAGCTAAAAATGTCATCTATAAAGGCTGGAGTCTAACAGAAGTAGGGATGCATTAAATCCAGGATTTGGTTCGGTATTCTGCCTTTTTCAGCAGGATTCGGCCGAATCCTTGTAACTGGAAGAACCGAATCCTAATTTCCATATGCAAATTGTGTGCAAGGCGGAATTTCACGTGACTTTTCATCACAAAACAAGGATTTAAACAAATTTTTTCCACTTTTTTCCTTTCCCGTCCCTAATTTGCATAAGGATTAGGATTCGGTTCGGTATTCGGCCAAATCCAAAATAGTGGATTTGGTGCATCCCTAAACAGAAGAGAACACTACTTCCTGCTTTTCAACTCTCTAACCCTGAGTTAGTCAGTGACTTGAAGGGGGAACACATGGGACATAACTGTTCAGTGAGTTTGCAATTGATCCTCAGCATTCAGCTCAGATTTTGGACATTTATGTCCAATGTGGGCCCCTTTCAGGTCACTTACTAAAGCTGGCCATACATGGGCCGATAAAAGCTGCCATCAGATCTGTGTCTATGTGTGGGGCCCTCCGATGGGCTTCCCTGAACGATATCTGGCCGAGATACGGGCAGATTTAGATTGAGCAAGGGTAAAAATCCCGTCGGATCACGGACCACATCTGTTCGTTGATGCAGTCCCGCAATCTGACCGCCCGTATTGCTTCATTATGATCAGATAAGTGGGCCCTAGAGCCCACAATCATATCAGCCCAATATCGCCCACCTTGAAGGTGGCTATACTGGGGAGAGATCTGCTTGTTTGGCGAAATCGCCTAAAGGGCGGATCTCTATGTGTATGGCCACCTTAACTCACAGTTGAAAAGCAGGAACTAGTATTCTGTTTCGTTACCTATCCAGTCACTCCAGCCTTTATACATGACATTTTTGGCTAACTAACTTTATTAGAATTTTTTTTATTTTGCACAGCCTATCTATTTATCTAGTTTTTATTTTTATACTGAACTGTTCCTTTAAAACTGTCAAATTCATCAGTTGCGCTGCCCCATACACAGGCAGATAAGCTGCAGACTCTGCAATTTAAATCTGCTGTGTAGATGTTGTTCACAAAAGCTGGAGAGAGAAGTCGTATTTCTTTGAAATACCCAGGTGTGTTTCAGGCAACGTGCATTAGGGGGTAACATAGGTGTCCCTTTAAGAGTATGATATGGTGATATGGTGAAACAGAGGAATGTGATAATGTTGAGTTCGCACGTGGCTCTGGATATTTAAAGTGACTCTGGAGTGAGACCAGGTGAAAGGCTTTAACAGCCATAAGACTGAGAAATCTAGGGCTACTGAGAAATGCTTAACCAGACAGTGAAAAGTATGTCCTGAATAGAGTGTCTCAAGCCCAATCCAGGTCAATTTTAAATAAATAAAATGTTTCCACGTAGGTGACGCACTTTATAGGTCACTCCTTTATTATTACTAAACGTCTCAGGATTTATCTGCCTTTTGCATATGCTGGTAACATTCTCATTTTGAACTATGAGTGAGGTTTAGTCCTCGAAGGGTCCTTAATATAAGAAACCTTCTCTGACTTGCTGAATCAAAAAGGCACCCATACATAGGCCAACATTTCGGCCCACAGTCCACATGGATAGATACAGTACAAGGGCCCATACAGGTTATGCTTCCGTTCTATTGTCCTGCTCATTTGGGCCGACAGTCCAAACAATCGGGAGTGAAGAGCAACTTTCCCCTTCCTCATCTGCCGATGCTCCATACATACCTGATAGATATAATGCAGATTATATTTTCAAGTATTCCTGATCGATGAACTGACCGATATCCGTGGATATCATTTGGGATCATCTGGCTCCCGTATTAATGGGCCCCACAGGACCCCAAAATGTCTATAGAGGTTAACCTGCTTTACCAATGTTTAATGAAATTGTATATGAATTAGGGCCTCAGGGGGCCCCTATATCTCCTGGCCGTTGCTGCAACCCCTATAGTTACGCCCCTGGTCTCCTTACAAACTGCAGGATGCCTGCTGTTCCCTCTCCTACACATGCATCTTTCAAATTCCTACAAAACTCTATTAAAGGGGAACTATTGCAAAGATGAAAATTTAAAATAGGCTTCAGCATAATGAAATAAGAAACTTTCTAAACACAATCAATTCTGTACTGTTTCTGAACTAATGAAGTTTATCTTCACTATCCCTCTCGCAGCATCTGTTTCTCTTCATTCTGTCTTTATGTAGGAGTTGGGTGTCAGATATCTTATAGGGGGCTCCTTGTGCCTAGAAGATGTATTAGAGCTCACTATTAAAATCAACAGAAATCCTGTCTCTCTAGATGCAGAATTTGTGCAAAAGGCAGTTATTGTGTTTGTACTGGAATCAGTTATTTGAGTGAGATCTAATACATCTGCTAGGAAAGGAAGCCCCCTATAAGATATATTGGATCTAACTGTCAATGATTATCAACACCCAACTGCTGAATGAAGAGAGAATAAGGAGAAACAGATGCTGAGAGAGGGATAGTGAAGATAAACTTGATTATTTATGAAACAATGCAGAATATTTCATTGATATTGGAATGTTTATTATTTCAGTATGATGAAGCCTATATCAAATTTTCATTTTCGCGATAGTTCCCCTTTAAACAAAGCTGTAAACAGAGTGTATAAAGCACAAGAGCCACATGGGAACGGAACTGTCAACCCAGATCTTTAAACTATATATCAGCAGTCTGTAGTTTTAAACACTTGATATTATTAAAGGGTTGTGTGTATGTGTCTGGTATAGAGAATGTCCACAGCATAACTCCATCAGACCATTCCTGCCAAGGGTTTACAGACCAAGCCTTAGCTTATACCTCCAAAGGAAATCTTCTGCTTGCTTATGAATTAGTTCAAGTCCTAGTAGACTAGCAGTGGTCAAAGGGAGCCTGAGGAAGAAGCACTTATGGCATTGGTAAGGTTATTGTCTGTAACCATTTGTGTTCATATGTCAACTAAGTTTGATTTCTTGATATACACACAAAAAAATGCCGATTTGATTCAGCTCCGACTACACCTTTAAAGACATTACCCCACCAAAAGCGAATTCTTACTTCTTGTTTTATATATATAACGAACTAGATGGTACAATTACACTATTCTGTAGTTCTCCTGAAAGATATATGTTGCCCATTACTAAACGGAATGCTATACCGCATGCTGAATTGCCACACCTACATTATCACATCTAGTACCTGTTTCTGTGTATATATAAATTTAAGCTTTGTAAAAAAGCTGGTCAACAGACGGCACTGCAAGAAAACTATAATAATATGTGCCAACCTCA